>CM041787.1:0-15910 GCA_023375725.1 Nephotettix cincticeps
GGAGGAATGTCTATAAATATATGGACAACCTCTCAAAAAATTTCAACATCTCAGTTTGGACTAAACCAGGAGCCAAACTTAAACATGTGGTTAAGGGGGGGCACACCTTGGCTAGACGTTCAACGAATAAGGACTATGTGGTTCTACTAGCAGGAACCAATGATATTGGCCGTTTGGAACCCGGGCCTCTCACCGTAGCAGAGGGGGTGAGCGAACTGTTGAAGTGGCAAAGCTCAACAAACGTAATACTCTTTGACATCCCATATCGGTATGATACAAAAATGCACAATAATGACATTTTTGCAAACGCAAATACACAACGCTTAATATCAAGCTACGAGGGACCACTCCACCTCATTCACGTTAATATTAATGACCATCTTAGCCGAAAGCATTACACCGGCCACGGCCTCCACTTAAACCGAAGAGGAAAGCAAATGTTAAGTAATCTAATAACAGACGCCATTGATTCCATGACAACACAAAAAATCGAAACCTCGACTGTGGGAGGTTCGCAAGTCTACGGCCCAACTACATCCTACTTAACCCACCCGCATCGCAAGTTTGGGGCAACTTCTCGAGGGAAACGAACACTTAACACGGAGGGTGCAACAGAGGCCATCACGGAGATAACTTCACCATCATCGGGATCCATACGGAATTTACCCCGAGATGTCTCCGTGCACATCATCGAAGAAACCCCCTCATTACAACTCTCTATGGACGACTTTCCGGCTCTGCCCATGAAATCAAGAGGCAACTCCAGCGACAGCAACTCTACGAAGTCTTCACAAGGTTACAGCCCAAAATCATCCAATTCCTCGACAGAAAATATGAACTCTAACAAACTAAAAGATAAGCCACTAAATAATTCATATTTTTTAGACAAACAAAGCACACCATTGTTAATAACTTAAAATTAATTGAACATAAAACAGACACACACGATCTCGAAAACAAAAACAAGGGCAAAAACAATTCATGGTTAATGCATGTTAATATCCGAAGTTTAGTAAATAAAATAGATGAGTTTTTAGCCTACTTAGAGTCCATGCAGAATAAAATAGATATACTATGTATAACAGAGCACTGGTTGTTGGAAGACAATTCAGAAATATTAAATAGATTAATAGAATGGGAATTCATATCATTTTATGGGAGATCAGATAACATGAGGGGAGGGGCATTAGTAGCTGTGCGGAAAAATTTGCAGGCAAAACTACGAGACGACATTGTTGCCCTCTCTGTGGAGAGTGTTGTGGAATTCGCCGCAGCCGAAATTTCTGGTAACACGAAATCGCGCTCTCTGGTTGTAGTGGCGACATACCATCCACCAAATGGGAATAAAGATGTGTTTTTGGAGTCATTGGACAAAATTCTAACTATTCTGTCTAAAGAGTCTAAACAGAAAGAAATAGTTTTACGTGGCGATTTAAATATAGACGCGCTGCCCAATTCATTATTCAAAAACGAGTTATTTTGCTTATTGGAATCTCATGGTTTGACTTCTCACATTAAACAGCCAACGAGAATAACAAATCAGTCGGAAACCTGTATTGATTACATAGTAACGAATAAGCGTAATTCAGAAACTAAAGTTATTGAACTGGGTTTGTCGGATCATAACGCGCAGCTACTGAGGCTTCCAAGCGATGAGGGCACAGATAAGAAGTGTATAAATAAGAGTATATATAAGAGGGTGTTTTCTCACAAAAACAAAGTAGAATTTAAGAATTCCTTATCTAAAATTAATTGGGAAAATAAAATAAATTATAGAGGAGATGTAAATATAACCTTTGATATATTTATGAACACAATGTTATTACATTTTGAAGAACATTTTCCAAAAAGAACTACTCAAAATAAAAAACAAAAAAACCCTGGCTTACTTTAGGTCTCGAATAAGGATTTAAACGGGTTGACAAACTCTTCCATAAAGGTTATGGAGCACTTATCTCAATGGTTCAATGTCAATGGTCTTCTTCTAAATACCCAGAAGACACAGTGCCTTCAATTAACTAAGCTAAATAATAACATTCAACAGGGTGATGTTAGTTTCGGAAAATTAAATCTTCAACACTCTTCATCTTTAAAGTTTCTTGGTGTTACCTTTGATCAGGGTTTAAAGTGGCAATCTCACATACAACATCTAATAAAACGCATTAGTTCTTCTTTGTTTGCAATAAGCATTCTCAAATCAACTTGTAGTAGAGATATACTCCTAGATGTATATCATGGGTACTAAGAGAGCGTTTTACGCTACGGCATTGATGTTTGGGGTGGTTCTTCCGATCTAGAGAGAGTACTCAAATATCAGAAAAAAATCATGAGGTTGATTTTTGCTTTAGGGCCCCGTCATCCTTGCAAAGACATTTTCATACAAAATGGAATTTTGACAGTGTATGGTATTTACATATATGAAATACTTATTCTGACTTTAAAAAACAAAGACCATCATTTGAAATTAGGGCATTTTCATGACCACAACACCAGGCACGAAGGTTCTCTCTCAATTCCTCGTCACAGAAGGGCAGCTTATGAAAAAAGCCCATTTCATAAGGGTATCCAGTTTTTCAACAAATTGCCAGTCAGTATAAAAAACCAAAGTTCTTCAAGTTTTAGGAAAAGCCTAAGAAAAATTTCTTTTATCACAGGCTTTCTATTCAATTTCAGAATTCCTTGAACAATAGTTAAATTTTAGAAAACTCGTTAAAGAGTTATATTAGATTTTATTGTTGTTGTTTTTCTGTTCTCCTTTAATGTACTATTTTAGCCTTATGATAAAGAAATATGTTTTTAGTAGTTAGCAATATACATTTGACGATACATGATATTTGTTACATTGTTATGTAAACAAATTTAATTTGGAAATAAAGACTATTGACTATGAACTCGTCATTAGAAGAGTACCATAAAACATGACACACACATTGACACAAAAAAATGAACAATGATAAAACAGTGCCATCTATGGGCCTACTTTTTACACGGCCACGGTCATTGCTGGCTCCTGAGGATAAACTCAAATGTTCAAAAAGTAATTTGCCCAAAAGCGATGATACAGAGTCAGATCGTGAGAATCGAGTCTATTAGGACGTACTGTGAATGTAGCTAGACATCATCCTACACCATTTCGAGCAAGAGAGTACTGCTACATCCACCTGGGTGATGTATATGAGAAGATAGCACAACTTTGCATTAGCTACCAGAATTTCTTTGTTAGTACGTCAAAATACGATAACTGAATTCTTATGTTACAAATAGTAAGTTATTGTATTTAATTAACGTAGTGTACTGTATATTTGTGTATTGTATAGTTAGTGATACCATGCTGTAGATTAACGTGTTGTGTTTTTCTTATTTCAGTCTCCAATCCTCAAGGCCTTCCTTGCAGGATCCATTTCAGGCACATGTTCCACTGTTCTATTTCAACCTCTGGACTTAGTGAAGACTCGACTGCAATCATCTGCTCATATAGCAGCCGTATCTCGGTAAGACGTTCTTCTATTTGAGATAAATTAATTATTATAGTATACTTATCATCAATCAATAGCCTGATTAAAAATACCAATTGCTTTACAAAATTGTTTCTGAACACAAGTTTAGAAAACTGTCCTAGTGTTATGAAACTCCCTTAAAATAGAGTCTTATTAAAACCAAAGATTTGAGAGTGCAGCTAAAAAATCTACACTGAAGGTGTAAAAAACTCAGAAGGTGTAGATTTTAAACACAAGACGTGTTGGAAAAGTCCAACTAATTGTTAATTTAATAATTAATAACCAACGCCATTATGAATTTTCAAAACTCTGTTGATTTACTTTTGTGTATATTTGAAAGTACTCCAGAGAGAGAGAAATGATTTTGATATATTTTATATATACCTAGATATCAGCTGATTTATCTGTCAGATAATTTACGAATAGCTCATTGAACAAAGACAGCTGGGTCCATAGTCTTAACTCTTACTAAACTCATATTTTCTCAGGTTTAAAACTATCAACCTTCGATCCTAAGCAAAATATATTTAGCTTGGTTGTGGCTTTTTATTATTATGGTTCTGGACTCCTGTGGGCCTCTATGCCCCTGTAGTAGTTGTAATCAATGGTTGAACGTAATTAAAACTTTTGTTGTATTCTTAAACATTGAAACCCTCGTACGGTTTTCACAAATATCCCATGATTTTTTTGACAAGGAAGAACGAGGTTAAAGAAATAGATAGATAAATGTGCTTATTTCTGTAGGAGTAACAAAACAATTTTAAATGCCTGTAGAGACTTAAGATAGGCTGCAATTATTTGTAACCGACACAGCATAGACTGAAATTACTCTACTTATTTAATATCTTTTATTAAACTTTTCTAAAACGTCTGTGTTTTTAACTATACAACGTTTCTGGAGGTGAAGAAACTCCTCCTGTTTTCAAGTGATTACCCAATAATTTACATAACAAATTGAAAGTTTAAGTTACATATATTAATTTTATCATGTTGTAAATATCTTCATGCACAATTACCACAATACTCCGTCTCCAAGCTAGCAGGGCGACACAAGATAGCGTGTGCTCAGAACGAGGGTTGGATCAATACTGCCAACTACAGTTGCAGCACTTTTATTTGTGATTTTTAGATTAGACTATATTTTAGTAATCATACGAAAACAATTAATTGAGAGTCATTGTATGTTTTTAAGTGATGTTTGGAATGAATAATTTGTTTGGTCTGTTATGAATGAGATAGTTTTCCGTTCAGATTCTAACTTTTTTTCATACTTGAAATAAAATTTTATATTCTAGGCAATTACAAAACCATGAGTTATCTATTTTTAAAAATTGTGATGCATATAAAAAATGTCTCAAGGCTAGAAAATATATGAAAAATACTTATTTTGTTGTACAGGTCTAGAATGACTGGTGGTGTCAGTATGGTTGATGTCCTGACCCACATTGTTCAAAGGGAGCATCTCTTTGCTCTGTGGAGAGGCATGATTCCTGTAAGTGTAAAAAATTATATTCCATCTTTTTGATACTCATACTCATTCATTTTTGTATACATTTTTCTGGAAATGAGTTTTTTTTAAGTGTTACTACTGTTAAAATGATAACTTTTTCTGAAGTGATGAAAAATTAAGAATGAGCTATTTTTGTATAAGGGCATTTAGAAAGTAAGTTCTGTTAATATATAGTGAGGGAAGAGTAGGGGTTGAGGCGTGTGCATGTTGTCATTGGAAAATAGGTTAGTTTCTGACAGCGAAGTTTGATCTTACTTTTGATTTATTTGCATGAAGAAAATGAAATAATAGCCATTGTGAATTGTGTTCAGTATATGGAGAGCAGCACGTGCTGAGTGACAGTATACTTCAGAAATAGTTAATTTAAAGTTAAATATACACTAATGTCCATGATGAAAAGAAGACGAACTTTGTGGTCAACCACATAGATAACTTACTACTATCTTGATGATAAAATCAACTGTAATATTGAAGGAAATAGGAAGTTCATAATTACTAATCCCTTTAATTGTTTCCCACAAATATTACAAACTCTTCTGTTTACCATTATCACTGACAACTAGGATACCACAAAGTTTGGGCTCGGTGGGTATCAAAATTGCTTACTGATCACAAAAAAACCAATGGGAGCTTCTCACCTGTGCTGGGAGTTATAGGAGGAAGAATAAAATTATTTTTTATCATTTGTTGCTGGGTAGTGAAACCTGATTGAGTTCTGTGAATGTGTAGTATAAAAGAATGGAATAGGGTCACATTGTGACAACACATGAGCCCTTCAAGTCCTATCAATCATTTTCAAAGAAAAAACTTATGACATACTACCAAACGTAACTTATTTTCTAAGCAGCCCTTGTGACTGTAGGTTTGTCATATTATACAGACTTATTCGGTCATATTTCAAGCCCTAACCTTAAAATGCTGGGGTTTTTTCCTTATATTTAAAAATTCATGGAATAAAAACTATAACAAATAAAAAGCTGGTACGTACAAGGTTTTGAAGAGTCAAATATCCTCTTTAATTTGGTATATAATACATTGAGGCTATAGAAACTTTCTTACTTTGCACTTTTACAGATTGATAAAAGTACTGTTTGTGAAAAATAATGACCTTTATTTTCATTTTTAATGTTTATTACTTTCAAAAAAGCTAACAAAATTAGATGAGGGAATCAAAAAAGGTATCCATGAGTACTGTACTAACATGTTTACTAATTTAAAACTCAATACTAATAGCGCTAACCTACAAAGTAAACATAACAACTGGCCTTTCTGTTGTCGTCTGCTGCGAACAGCTTGGCTCTGACGCATCAAAACATTGCATTGCGCAATCACATTCAGATCTAACTATAAATGTTTTATGCCCGCATTAAAGGTAAAAAAATATTACATAACACTCCCAAGAACTTTGTTCATTCAAGATCACGGTAGAATAGTACAAAATTACGACCAAAAAAATGTTTATTTTCAAACCCGTCAAATGACGGGTTCAGCATTCTATGGAAGTTTTAGTGGCCCGTCAAATAGCTTAGCACTCATATTGTAAAATTTCTTGTACAATAGATGTATTTTTCGCTAAGTTATTTTAATATGGATAAATTTGTACCAGTAATGATAACATAAATAAAAATTTAACACAGGTTATTAGTTTTAGAACTCCGCATTTATCTCATTGGCAAGTTTTGAAAACTTTGTGGGTAAATGCTTTAGTTAACTTGACGAAATAAATGATTATTATAAAGTATTTTTAAAACCAAGGTAGGTGTTTGACATTTTGCAGGCTTGCAAAACCAATGTGTGACATCTTTAAGACAATGGATAACCTAAATTTAAAATTTAGAAATTGTACAATTTTAACAATCTTTGTCAAAATATCACACTTTAAAGAAAGGAGACTAACACAAATTTTTTTTGTATACACAAATGGAACCTATAGATTTTACTTATTTGTTCATTTAAATAATATTAAACGACACGTTCAGAATCTGAAGATTTATTTAGAAGTTTGAGTATGAAATCCTTCTACTTATGTTAGAGCCTGACCAGATGTGTTCCGGGGGTCGGATTGTACTTTGGCTCTATGCATTGGATGAAGTCGACTTTCACTGATGGTTGCCCCTCCGCTATCCAAGCCATGACGATCGGCATCACAGCAAGGACAGTCAGTGGTGTCTGTCTCATCCCCTTCACCGTAGTAAAGACACGAGTTGAGGTGAGTGTATTTAAAGTTCTGAACTATAACATTTACATTTACAAAATTAGTTTTCTTAGGTAAATCACTTTCCATGATTTCTGCATTTTTCCTAATTTTAAACCAGTAAGAACAGAAATCTCAGCTTAAAACTAGTTGCAATAAGTTTAGTTTTAGTCCATGAATCTAGGTAGAATCAGAAATATTTTTTATTGAAGTAAATTAACACTAAATTTGTAAATTAGGTGTAGGCCCTACTTATACGTAAATCACAAGTTGGTGAGTAGAGTAGAGGAAATTCTACTCTCTTCAGCTTGCGTCCCACGATTGAATACAGCACGGTATTCATGCTAGGGCAACACGCCCTCAAATCTCAAAGGTTGCTAGGGTTAAAAAGTGTGGCCGGCGACTCCTGTCAGATCATGAACAGTCATTTCTGGCTAGCGTATGTCACTCACGCCACTACGGAACCTTGCTGTCTTAAATTCACCACACAGGCCGCAGTGATGGGCAGTTGAAATTTAAAAAAATTAAAAATAACCTAAACAACTAGTGTATCTTACAGTCCAAAATTAAATCAACATTAGTGGTGCCAAGAAAGCTGCTGAGGAAGATTCACCTCAACATCCAAGCTCAAGTCAGGGGATTTACACTATTGTTACTCTATTGTTTGTAGAGTGGAGAGTACATGTACCGAGGGATGAATGACGCCCTGAGACATATCTACCGCACGGAAGGTGCCCGCGGACTGTCCTGTGGCCTTCTCCCTACACTGTTTAGAGACGCACCTTTCTCAGGATTGTATCTCACGTCTTACAGCCAAATCAAGCAGTCTCTACCCAAAGGTAGGTGTTTGACATTTTGCAGGCTTGCAAAACCAATGTGTGACATCTTTAAGACAATGGATAACCTAAATTTAAAATTTAGGAATTGTGCAATTTTAACAATCTTTGTAAAAATATCACACTTTAAAGAAAGGAGACTAACACAAATTCTTTAAGGTCAACCAAAATTAAAAGTAACATTACCATTACTATTACCAAATCCTTGATCGTGGCCCAGTTAACTGGTTGATCGCGTCAAAAATACATAGAAATGAAAAACTAACACATACACATAATAAAATATACTTTGGCAACTAAATCTTTGGTCGCAAGGGGCTCTCAAATATTCACAGATATCTTGGCAAAGTACTCCTCAATTGAGTACAGACTATTTTGTTTAAGCCAAGTCCCTACACGTAACTTAAAAAGGCTGACCGGGAGGCACCTAACCACCACAGGCAACCAGTTGTACATTTTGAGCGCGAGAACCGGATTACTGTTCGCCGTCATGCTCAGGCGACAACGAGGTACATGGACATCCGCACTGCTTCTAATATTGTGGTGGTGAAGCTGGTCACGTTTAGTAAGCGTGTCAATATTCTTCCTGACGAGCAGGAGAGAGTCGAGTACAAATTGTCCATTGTAGGAGAACTCTCTGGGTGTTTGGCGAGTGACCCCACAGAATGAGGCCATATAAAAGGTGACTGTGGAAAAGAGCATAGTATGCAGACAGCAGGTAAGTTGACGTCACCAGATTCTTTAGTTTCCTCAAGAGGAAATTGACTCTCGCCAACATTTTACACACATAATCGATGTGGGCAGACCAAGACAGCCTACTATCTATATTTAGGCCTAAAAGCTTGACGGGGAGCTGGTTATCCCCGCATATTTCTTTTTTCAAACTGCAGATGAGCGTTTGAGTTTTGTCAGCGTTAAGTTGGAGCTTATTACATTGGAACCAGCTCATGGTCTCTTCCAGGTCTTCTGCCGCCCTCATCATCAGGTCCTCAATGTTACTGCACCTTGTTAATATTGAAGTGCCATCAGCATAAAGAAGGCAAGATGAGTTTGCTCTATTAACATTAAAGTCATTTATTGTGACTAAAAAAAGTAAAGGCCCAAGAGTTGAGCCTTGAGGCATGCCGTGCTGAGTTTGGGCCACCTTAGATACTGCGCCATGCACCGACACCAGCTGTTGCCTTCCAGACAGATAGGAACTAAGCATCCTCAACGCCACACCACGAAGCCCATAACGTGACGCCTTCTCCAAGAGTATTCTATGTGACACGCAGTCGAACGCTTTACTCAAATCGCACAAGGTCAACTGTGCAGAGTCTTTGGCTTCAAATGTTTCATGCAAAGTACTAACCAGCAATTCGACTGCCGTCACAGTAGTTCTATTTTTCCTAAATCCATGTTGCATGCCGCTAAAGAGATTGTTAGACTCAAAGTAGCTGTACAGTTGTTTGTTGATAATAGACTCTAGTATTTTGGCCAGCACAGGTATAATTGCTATAGGCCTGTAGCTACTAGCTATGCTAGGGTCCCCTTTTTTACTTTCTCCCCTTATACGTAGTATATGGAGAAAGTATTGTTTTCGTCAAAATTTTCGAATTTGAGTTGAGGGTGGATATATCCGTTTTGGGGTCCCCTAAATCCAAAAAAGTGGGTTTGGAGGTGATGTCTGTCCGTCCGTGTGTCTGTCTGTGTGTGTGTGTGTGTGTGTGTGTGTGTGGGTGTGTGTGTCTGGATGTGTACAGTGCCACAGCCTACCCCGTTGGTCCGATTTAGATGAAATTTGGCATGTATGTATATATTCACGGTATCTCCAGGCGTTTTTTTCATTTTTTTAAATTTTTTATTTTTAAGGGTAGTTCACCCCTAAAAACTCTTAAAAAACGTGAAAAATCCAAATTTCTCAAAAACGGCTTTAACGATTTTGATTATAATTTCATAGTTTATAGTGCACAGAGTACTAAATAATTTGACACCACCCGCATGTCTGTACAAATCACGGTTCAAAAGTTATGGGCTTTTAAATGTCAGAAAAATCAAATTTTTAAATTTTCAGCAAAAACAATAAATGTAAAGTATAATTTGACTGTCACCATTAAAACCTGCTTAAAAAACTAAACAAATTAGTATTTTGAATTATTTGTCTACGACTAACGGTTCCAGAGAAAAGTTAAATTTACTGTCCATGATAAACACAGTACGTTGTCTGAAAGCATCCAACGTTATTCTTATGGAGAATATTAAAATATCAATTTCTTCCTTATTTTTTAACCGTTTTCCATGAAACTTGGTATGAAGTGTAAGGTCAAATCACCCAACAGAACCAACTCAAAAAAGCTTGGTATTACCGGGGGGGGGGGGGGGTGTTTCCCCCATACAGTTCGAACAATTAGTTTAACTTTGCCTCTCTTGTTTTTATAATCAGAAACGGGATGATTATTTTTGAAACAATAAATTATTAAATGGTATTTATTTAGATGAACTTTGAAGAACATGATGGTTTATTACAGATTGTCTTTCTTGAACTTACTTAAGGGAGAAAGTATCTGTCAGTTCACTGGTACCGTTTATTATAAATAGGTATAGTTTTTGACAGCTTTAATTTCTCAGGAAATACACCACTAAGCAAACGGGCATTTAGGACATAGGCCAACGGGTAAGAGATGGACTCAATAATACTCTTAAGAATAAGAATAAGAACTCTTTATTGTCAATAAACACTACAGTGTAATAGACATAGTCAATATTAAAGTTAGGTGATAGGCCTAGATACATAGGTTTACTATCTAGGTTTACTATCAGCTTGACAACATAAAGGATTAAGTTGCTATGGTATTTACCCATGGTATAGTTGATCACAGTTATTTGTGTAAGTAGCCCAGCATAACAATAATAAAGACTTAATAATTAAAAAGAAAAGACTAATTATTATCACAGAGAGATCCAGTATAAACTAATTAGGCCCCATTCAAATCAAGCTATTACTATACAATACAATAAGATAACCGGACACCTTAAGAAACCGGACCGACATTCCATACACATCAGTGCTGGGAGAGTCTTTAAATTTTGTGACCAGGCTTACTATATCAGCTGGAGTCACAGATCTCCAATCATTAAGGCGACAATTTACTGCCTCAACCATGTCAGCAGGGTTGGCAGGGCAGCTGGGGATTTCAGAAACTATTCTATTTATTTAATAAATAGAATAAAGGTTTTCTTGAGATTAGATTCCCAGCTAACCTTAGAACAGATTTTGTAGCCACCAAAAGTGTTATATTAATTGTGTTGTGTTAAAACTTAACTCCCATGTCTGAGTAGAAACTTTTTATTAAGATACAGTATAAGCCAACTTGATATAACATCTTGGATTTTAATTTAAAGAAAGGGAACCTCAGATTTTTTTATTGTGATTTAAAATAAAGTGTAATGGTGATGATAAATGAAAATCATCTTTAGTTATGCAAATACTAAGTTTAGTAATGGTTTTAATAAATAACTGCATGAAAATAAAACTATTATAAAATTGTGTATGGTGGGTGTCGAGTCAAGCATTATATTTTGGTTATCAGAGTGATATTCCCACAGAGTTTCTTACGGGGGATGTTGCCGCGGTCACCCACTTCTTGGTGGGACTGTTGGCCGGCATATTGGCTTCAGCGGTCACTCAGCCAGCAGATGTGATCAAGACTAAGATGCAGCTTTACCCTGGCCAGTACAGGAGTCTCTGGCATGTCATCGTCTATGTACACCAGGTGCTACACTATAGGATCACTGTTAAACAATTCTAATAATGTGAATTCATTGAACTCCAGGTTTTTTTTTAATTTAGATAACCCTCCATATTTTAGAGAATAAATAATTAAGTATGTTAAATACCTTTGTGTTAATCCAAGTTTATTATCAATTTCTTGAAGTTTCAACTGCAGTAGAACCCCTCAAATCTGTCACCTTCAGAACAGGGACTACGATAGAAATGGAAAAAGGGTCGGATTATCCAAAAGATGTAGTATTTATAGCAAATAAAATACAAGAGATGTTTTTACAGAGAGTTAAACACATTAACTGAAATTGTCTACGAATAATATGTATTAGTTCTAAAAAGAAATACCCCCGTCACAGCAGATCTGCGTACTCAGCGAATTTCCAAATCAATGACAAGTTTTATAAAAATATGTCCATAAACATGAGATTATTTGCCTATTCTCCATAAGATTAACATAGGAAAGAGTGTGCAGGTTAGCTGCTGTGAGGAACACTGAAAGAAGTCATTTATACCATCAACAATTTTTATCTTAACATTTATACCAACTTTCATCAATATCTGTCCATAAATAAAGGAGTTTGCCTATTATAATATTATATGGTTATCAGAGTAAATATTCCCACAGAGTTTCTTACAAATATTGCCGCGGTCACCCACTTCTTGGTGGGAAATATAATTGGCTTTACCTATCCGCATAAGATGTGATCAAGACATATGGGAACCACAAGTACAGGTCTCTGGCAGTTTAGATTTTTACACCAGGTGCTACATATAGGATCACTGTTAAAAAATTTAGTAATGTGAATTCATTGAACTCCAGGTTTTTTTTTAATTTAGATAACAATATTTTAGAGAATAAATAATTAAGTATGTTAAATACCTTTGTGTTAATCCAAGTTATTATCAATTTCTTGAAGTTTCAACTGCAGTAGAACCCCCAAATAAACTGTCACCTTCAGAACAGGGACTTACGATAGAAATGGATGGGTCGGATTACCAAAAGATGTAGTATTTATGTAAAATAAAATAAGAGATGTTTTTACAGAGAGTTAAACACATTAACTGAAATTTTACGAATAATATGTATTAGTTCTAAAAAGAAATACCCCCGTCGCAGCAGATCTGCGTACTCAGCGAATTTCCAAATCAATAATATAATAATAATATATGACAAGTTTTATAAAAATCTGTCCATAAACATGAGAATTATTTGCCTATTCTCCATAAGATTAACATGGGAAAGAGTGTGCAGGTTAGCTGCTGTGAGGAACACTGAAAGAAGTCATTTCTACCATGAATAATTTTTATCTTAACATTTATACCAACTTTCATCAACATCTGTCCATAAATAAAGGAGTTTGCCTAATCTCCATATGATTAACATGGGAAAAGAGTATGCAGGTTTGCTGCCATGATAAACACATAAACTATGATTTTTTAGCACAAATGTATGGATCTCAACCACATGAAGCTAAATATCAAGTTTCATCAAAAAATATTAGATAATAAGTGAAAAATTAATTTTTCCTAATCCTCCATAAGATTAACATTGGAGCCTTAAAATACAACGTACTGTGTTTAGATTTTTTTATATCTCGGTAACCGTTTAAGATAGAGAAAAACTTTAAGGAACTTAATTGTGTAGTTTTTTAAGCTGATTCCAATGGTGAAATATAAAATTTGAAATTTTTAAAAATTACATGTGAAAAACGCAAAAAACCCCATTTTGGGGTACAAAACCCCCCCAAAGTACCCGTTCCCATTGACCGATATGTCTGGTTTACGAACTCGTCCGAGCAGTTGTAGGAATACACCTCTCTACCAAATTTGGTCTCGATCGGACCATTTTTACGAGAGTTATCGTGCTAACAGACACATATATATATATATATATATATAAATTTTAACGACTATTGTTTTTGGTCTCTGGGCACCTAAAGAAGAAAAAATAACATGGTCTAGGGCTTAACTCTTGCCATGAGAGACCTATGGTAATAGCTTCTTCCCTATGCGAAATTCGCTAAAAGGACAAACATAATAGGTTACGTAAATTTGTTGAAATGCAACATCGGAATTGAAATTGGCCAAATAAATGTCGTTAATTTGGCAAAATTCTTCTAAAATATCTTATTCAAATTATGTTTATGTGGCAATTTTTTAATTTCGATAATGGGTTTTAGAATTTTCTACACCATTTTTTGCAATAATGGAACTAGAAGCACATAACAGGGATCATAAAATACCCCGTCGCAGCAGCCCTGCGTACTCAGCGAATTTCCAAACAATAATTTCTATATGACAGGTTTTATAAAAATATGTCGAAAAAAAAACAGAATTATTTGCCTATTCTCCATTTTAATAGGAAAGAAAGTACGTGTGTGCAGAGGAATTACTGAACTACATTGTATTTCAAAAACATCTATTAGCGATTTCGGAAGAAGCTATTACCGTAGGTCTCATGGTAGACTTAAGCCCCATGTTATTTTTTTCTCTTAGGTGCCCAGAGTCCAAAAACATAGTCGTTAAAATTTTTATATATATAATATATATATATATATATATATATATATGTGTCTGTGAACACGATAACTCTCGTAAAATTGGTCCGATCGAGACCAAATTTGGTACACGTGTATTCCTACAAATGCTCGGACGAGTTCGTAAACCAGACATATCGGTCAATGGGAACGGGTAGTTTGGGGGGGTTTTGTACCCCAAAATGGGGTTTTTTGCGTTTTTCACATGTATTTTTTAAAAATTTCTAATTTTATATTTCACCATTAGAATCAGCTTAAAAAACTACACAATTAAGTTCCTTAATGTTTTTCTCTATCTCCAACGGTTACCGAGATATTAAAAATCTAAACACAGTACATTGTATTGTGGGGCTCCAATGTTAATCTTATGGAGGATAGGGAAAAATTAATATTTTCCATATTAATGAATATTTTTGGATAAAACTGATATTTAGCTTCATGTGGTTAAATCATATTTAGCTTAAAAATCATAGTTTATGTGTTTATCATGCAGCAAAACTCATACTCTTTCCATAATCATATAGGGAATAGGCAAACTCCTTTATTTATGGACAGATGTTGATGAAAGTTGGTATAAATGTTAAGATAAAAATTATTTATGGTAGAAATGCCTAATTTCAGTGTTCCTCACAGCAGCAAACCTGCACTCTTTGCCATGTTAATCTTATGGAGAATAGGCAAATAATTCTCATGTTTATGGACAGATTTTTTTTTAAACTTGTCATATATTATTTTTATATTATTGATTTGGAAATTCGCTGAGTACGCAGGTCTGCTGCGACGGGGGTATTTTTAACATTTATACCAACTTTCATCAACATCTGTCCATAAATAAAGGAGTTTGCCTATTCTCCATATGATTAGTATGGGAAAAGAGTATGCAGGTTTGCTGCCATAATAAACACATATACTATGATTTTTAAGCATAAATGGATATATCTCAACCACAAAAAGCTAAATATCAAGTTTTATCCAAAAATATTGATTAATATGGGAAATATTAATTTTTCCCTATCCTCCATAAGATTAACATTGGAGCCCCACAATACAACGTACTGTGTTTAGATTTTTTAATATCTCGGTAACCGTTGAAGATAGAGAAAAACTTTAAGGAACTTAATTGTGTAGTTTTTTAAGCTGATTCCAATGGTGAAATATAAAATTAGAAAATTTTTTTAAAATTACATGTGAAACTGCATAAAACCCATTTTGGGGTACAAAACCCCCCCAAACTACCTGTTCCCATTGACCGATATGTCTGGTTTACGAACTCGTCCGAGCAGTTGTAGGAATACACCTCTCTACCAAATTTGGTCTTGATCGGACCATTTTTACGAGAGTTATCGTGCTAACAGACACATACACACACACACACACATATATATATATATATATATATAAATTTTAACGACTATTTTTTTTTGGACTCTGGGCACCTAAAGACGAAAAAATAACATGGTCCCGGGCTTAAGTCTTACCATGAGACCTATGGTAATAGCTTCTTCTATATGGGAAATTCGCTAAAAAACAGACGATGTTGTTTTCATCACTTTGAATTTTAAAATAATATGTT
>CM041787.1:16010-27780 GCA_023375725.1 Nephotettix cincticeps
AACTGAACTGACGCTCCCGGAGACGCGGGGGTTGACGAACTCTGACCGATGTTATCACTCGGTAGATAAGGATCGCGACTCCACTACACCCTCTCCTCCCTAAGGTGTGAAAACGTGAGAAAATCCAACACAACAAAAAAATCAAAAGATCCGTGTCCATACAAAATTTTACCCGTGGGTATCCAAACCAAAATGCTCTTTAATCAAATGATCACTACAACACAAAATACTATAAAGAACTGAGATGAGAATATTTATGATAAACTCAGTTGCTCTAAAATTTCCGCCCAAGTACTTGGAGTTGGAGACGTTTCTGCTGAATGTTCGCCACCACCAAAGATACATTCCGGACTTTCCCGGTATCTAAACAAAGGGGACGTAAAGTCAGCAACATGCTTAAGATTTTGTTTAGGTGTCATAACTGGTAAACAGACGAGAAAAGGGTCCGCTCTCAAAACCGGCGATTTTGGGGACTGACCGAATGATAGCTGCCCCGGCGAGTCGAGGAGGAGTATATCAGCATCAGAATCACAGCCACTTGGAGTCGCGCGAGGTTGCACCCAGGTGACGACGCGAGGGGGGGTCCTGACGGGAGCAGGCGATGGAAGTATCTCTATGGCCATCTCGAGATTACTCCATGAAGGTATTTCTGCAACAGTTCTAACAGGTCTAGGGCGTCCCTCGTCCGCTACCGGTGTACCAGGCGATGCGGTTTGTATTGTGATACGAAGTGAGCGTGGACTCAGCGAGTTGACAAGCGTCACCAACCTCTCACGCCTACGGAGGCGACATTTTCGGTTGCGGTGTGGCTTCCGCTTACCCCTCTTTCGTCTCCCAGCTCGCTTGCTCATGACACGTAAAATCTAACAACACAGAATTTTTTTTTTTAAGGATATAAAAAGGCAGTGAAGGTAAAAGTAGGCCTACACGTAACGTAAACTTAAGGTAATCATCATAAACCGACAGGTGTCATGATAATAAGGAAAAGAGAGAGGTATTATTGTACCTTCTTTAACACAAAAGACAAGTTAAATAATAGGCAAGGTATTAAATCATTAATTCATAAACTACTTATTTACAGAGTTACAAAGGTACTGAAATAACAACACAGGAATAAAGTAACTGATAAACAAGAGCGATATTCCAAACTGATAAGGTTACCCAGAGTAGGTTATCACACAGTGACCCATAATTGAATGTCCTATCACTCAAGGTCACCAGCTGTTGATGTGTAACCCGTTACAACACTCATCACTTTTACACGCAATGTTTCTTTAAGTCTTTCACATGCCAGTTACCCACTGAATTACCCTTCTCATCCTCAAGATCATACACATTAGGGCCTAAACACCTTTTCACAGTGAAAGGGCCAACAAACCTTGGAGCTAGGGAGGCGCTAAAGTGTTTTGAGGCGTCAGATAATACATAATTACGCTTTAACACCTTTTCACCCACCTTAAACTGTACTGGGCGCCGCCTTAAGTCATAAGATTTTTTTTGAATCTCGGAAGACTTTTTAAGGTTGGCGCGTACCTCCTCGTAAGCACTCTGCAACATCTTCAATTTGTTTTTGGCAAACAATGGAAGATCATTTGTGTCACATTGTTCACCCAACTTACTCTCGTGATTCTCGTAATGGAGAGATGTGGGAAGGACGGGTTCACGACCGGACACAAGGTAACTGGGGGTGTAACCTGTGGAGGTATGGGTAGAGGTGTTCCAGGCAAAAATCAACTGCTCAATATATTTGTCCCAATGCTTATGGTTATTTTCGCAGTACCGCCTTATCATGCCTTTTATTGTCCTATTTGTCCTCTCTACTGGGTTACATTGGGGGGAGTAGGGAGGGGTGAAGGTATGATTAATGTTATATTGCTTAGCAAGACCAGTAAACAGCTGATTAACATATTGACTACCGTTATCAGTTGTCAACACCAATGGGGCTCCCCACCTGTACAAAATCAGTTTCTCAAATGCATCACCTACCGTCTGGGCGGTAGCGTTCCTTAACACTTTAAATTCAACATATTTAGAAAAATTGTCCTGGAACAAAAGGAGATATTGATTACCACGAGAGGAGTATGGTAACTTACCAATGAGATCGGAGCTTACCGACTGCCAGATATCCTGCACTGGTCTAACCCTCATCAGACCACCAGGTTTCTTACTCTCGACCTTATGACGTTGACATGACGCACAGCGTTTGATGAAGTTAGATATTCTTTTGTACATACCAGGCCAAAAATATTTAGACGAAATTCTGGCGACTGTTTTAAACCGACCCAGATGACCTGCGGTGGGCTCGCAATGGTTCTCCTCCAGAACCCGTATGACGTCACTTGGTCGCACACACATCTGCCAATCGCACAACTCCTTCCCTTTACGCCGCCGGTACTTCCTGCGAAACAAAACACCATTGTTTTCGCAATATGTCGCGTGCGCCGAAGGGTCCTCTCGCACTTCACGCATCATATCGTCGTACCAATCTGACACCTCACTAGAAGCTGCGACCGGTTGGTTTTCCGACTCAGGAATGCGAGATAAGGCGTCCGGTACGCTATTCAATGAACCTTTGCGGTATAACACCTCGAAATTATACTGCTGCAGTTCAAGTGACCACCGGGCTAAGCGTCCACTCGGATTGTCGAGTTTATGAAGCCACTTTAACGCTTGACAGTCAGTATAAACAAAAAATTTGTACCCTTCAATGTACGGCCTAAATCTGCGAATTGCACACACAACTGCTAAACATTCTTTTTCACACGTCGAATATTTCCTCTCTAAGTCAGTTAATCCCCTACTGAAATATGCTATAACTTTGTCATTACCGTCACATTTCTGACCTAGGGTACAACCGATTCCTACATTGGAAGCGTCACACTGTATATAGAAGGGTTGTGAGAAATCGGGGCAGGTGAGGACAGGAGCACTGGTCAACGCATTTTTGATAGCCTCAAAAGCGGATTTTTGTTCATCTGACCAAGTCCACCGCTGATTCTTACGCAGAAGGCGTGATAAAGGCTCGCTTAAGTCCGTGTACCTGTCGATAAATTTGCGATAGTAAGATGCCAAACCCAAAAATCGCCGTAACTCACGCACAGTCGTGGGGGGAGGGAACTCCACGATTGCACTCACCTTTCCTTTGTCGACTCCGATACCGTCCGCACTTACATGGTGGCCTAAATAGGTCATTTCAGTTCTACAAAATTTACATTTATCTAAATTAAGTGTCAGGCCCGCGGCCCTCAGGCGTTCGAACACTAGGCGAAGTGCCTCTAGGTGACCTTCAAATGTCGGAGAAAAGATAATAATGTCGTCGAGATAAGGAAACGCGCAATAATCTAAGTCCGGGCCAATCACACGCTCCAATAAACGCTGGAATGTAGCGCCTGATGAATGATGCCCAAATGGAGTGACACGAAATTGAAATAACCCTTTGTTTGGCACTGTGAAAGCCGTGTACTGACGACTTTCCGGTTTAAGAGGAATCTGAAAATAAGCATCTCGCAAGTCAATTGAACTGACATACTTGACAGACCGTAACTTATCTAGAATTGACGAAACATAAGGGATGGGATATGCGTCGGGGATACTCACACTGTTAACTTTTTTTAAGTTTAGCGCAAATCGCCATGCACCCGACGGTTTCTTAACCATCACGACCGGCGAGTTCCAAGGGGAGTTAGATGGTTCAATAATTCCCCTTTTTAGGAACTTATCGACCTCCTCATGCAATATTTTCAGCATTACCGGTGACATCGGATAGTACCGTTGTTTTATTGGTGCTATATCCGGTTTGATGCGAATTTCATGAGAAATTAAGTGTGTCAAGCCAGGAACGTCCTTAAAAAGCGCTAACTCGCGGCCTAAAAATTCGTCGAGTTGCCGTTTTTGTTGATTATCAAGATCCGCGGCCGCACTGACGGAGGCAATGTCCAGTTCCAAATTGACACATCTCTGTTTCACATCTATGTTGACACCTAATTTAGTTAACCAATCCAAACCTAACAGAATATCAACAGTTAGACCAGAGAGTAATTTAACGACTCCAGACGCACAGATATTGTCAATAAACATACAAACATTGTACGCCCCGGACACAGACGCTAGCTGGCCGTCGGCAACCCTAGCAAATGAATTTGTGAAAGCCTGAAATGAGGAGGAATTTTTCTTACATAAATCGGCTACACGTTGACTAATGTACGTCTCAGCACTGCCAGTGTCCACTAAAGCGTCAAAAACGTTATCAAAAAGTTTTACCCTGAGAAACATTCGGTTATCAGTTGGAGATAAATTATAAATTTTGCAACTTAAAGATGTATTATTATTTCCCTGGGGACTCGTTGGTCTGGACCCGATCATCCCCTCTACCGGGTCCGACGGTCGTTTCCCGCTGAACACTTTGGACACGAACTGACGGTTTTGCCTTTATACCCACACCTATAACAGAAAATACCTCTGGGTGCTTTGCACATCCTGTGGGTGTGGTCGGCGGCGTCGCAGTTCCAGCACTTGCCGGTGACGGTCGTACCTGGGGCCGTGGCAGGACGCTGGGTCACCGTCACTGTGGTCGGGAGTGTGGTGTTGCGCCCGCTGACTGCGCTGCTGCCTGGTGTACCCTGATGTCGTATGTCGTTTCTCGGCTTACCCTGATAAGCCGTATCTACCGAATGCGCTTGAGCTGCCTTAGGCGGGGGTTTAAACTGTTTAGACTCCTTACACAAAAGCTCATTGCAGCAACCGAGCTGCATTAACTCGTGAATACTTTCGAAATCATGACGCCTAATGTACGTCTTGTAATCAGGGCGTAAATTGCGATATAAAAAGTCTAATTGTTTCGAAGCTGTAATCCCGCCATGTCTTCTTATCAACGTGCGTAACGAGATAACGTAATCACGCACTGGTTCGTCTGCACCCTGGGTTCTAGCCCTAATTTCATCTTCCAAAGTGTTTTCATAATCGGGAGGCAAATAATTTTCTTTGAATGATTTCACGAAATCTTGATAACTATTCCACTCATTTTTATTAATACGATACCAAAGGACAGCTTTCCCCTTTAAGAGTTCCGGTAATGCCGGGAAAAGGTCTTTTTCATCTATCGAATAAGCAGACTTTAGTTCATCTAAGCGTTCTAAAAATGCAACCGCTCCTTTTTCCCCATCGAATTTCAAATTCCACTTTCGGATCACATCACACGCACGGCCTACGGTATTTGTGGATCGATCTTTATCTTTGTGGTCTACAGGGGAGTTTTGACTGTTCCCTAGTGATTCCCTATGACCATGAGGTAACACATTCTGTTCCTCGTGGTGCTCTTTGTTAGTTTGCTTAGACCTACTTTTATAGTAATCTATCAACTTAGAACGCATTTTCCGCACATCACCATGGGGACTTAAACCAATTTTAGAAAGTGTACTTTTTAGTTTAGGTTTTCCCATCTTTTTAATCACCTCAATGTCACCAAAATCACTTTCTGAATCACTCGACATTTTAATGCTTAATTACCGAACCGCACATAGATAAAACTTATGATTTTTCGGGCGCCGTTAGATACAATAGCAATTAGATAAATAAAGAAACGTCCCTGTTCGCAGGAGCCACTGTAATGGTATTGGGGGGTATCTTACCGGATAGTCAGCAGGGCCAGGTTATAAATACTAATTTGGCAGCATAAAATTATCGAGACAAGGATTGATACAGACCATTTTATTAGAACAGAAACTTTCTAGGTACAAAGAAATAAAATAGACTACCACGTAACTCCAAACTTAAAATGTCCTGGTGGGGGGAGAGAGAGGGCGATAACACAAGCGGCGGTATCACGGTAACACTTTAATTATTTCGGGCGTAAATAGGGATACTCAAGGTTGGAATTGGTGATTCCCAGCGCCCTAGTGGGCAACACAGGAATACTCAAACCAAAACCCGTAGAATAAATCCGAACAGATCCCAGCTCCGAGGGAGTCACAGGATTGCTCTGATGTTTGGGACACAAGCAGGTCCCAGCCCAAAGGGAACACAGGACCGCTCAGGGTGAGACTTGTAAAACATACCGTAGCAGATCCCAGCTCCGAGGGAGTCACAGGATTGCTCTAATATTATAAAATTAAATGTACGACGAGCAGGTCCCAGCCCAGGAGGAAACACAGGACCGCTCAGATTATAATTTTAAGACGTAAAGAAACAGATTTCCTAGACGCAAGGTATTGATAAAAGATATAGTGAACGGGAAAACTTACACGGCGGTAGAGGATGTCCGTAATCGTCCACGCACTGTCAGGAACTGAACTGAACTGACGCTCCCGGAGACGCGGGGGTTGACGAACTCTGACCGATGTTATCACTCGGTAGATAAGGATCGCGACTCCACTACACCCTCTCCTCCCTAAGGTGTGAAAACGTGAGAAAATCCAACACAACAAAAATCAAAAGATCCGTGTCCATACAAAATTTTACCCGTGGGTATCCAAACCAAAATGCTCTTTAATCAAATGATCACTACAACCCAAAATACTTTAAAGAACTGAGGTGAGAATATTTATGATAAACTCAGTTGCTCTAAAATTTCCGCCCAAGTACTTGGAGTTGGAGACGTTTCTGCTGAATGTTCGCCACCACCAAAGATACATTCCGGACTTTCCCGGTATCTAAACAAAGGGGACGTAAAGTCAGCAACATGCTTAAGATTTTGTTTAGGTGTCATAACTGGTAAACAGACGAGAAAAGGGTCCGCTCTCAAAACCGGCGATTTTGGGGACTGACCGAATGATAGCTGCCCCGGCGAGTCGAGGAGGAGTATATCAGTATCAGAATCACAGCCATTTGGAGTCGCGCGAGGTTGAACCCAGGTGACGACGCGAGGGGGGGTCCTGACGGGAGCAGGCGATGGAAGTATCTCTATGGCCATCTCGAGATTACTCCATGAAGGTATTTCTGCAACAGTTCTAACAGGTCTAGGGCGTCCCTCGTCCGCTACCGGTGTACCAGGCGATGCGGTTTGTATTGTGATACGAAGTGAGCGTGGACTCAGCGAGTTGACAAGCGTCACCAACCTCTCACGCCTACGGAGGCGACATTTTCGGTTGCGGTGTGGCTTCCGCTTACCCCTCTTTCGTCTCCCAGCTCGCTTGCTCATGACACGTAAAATCTAACAACACAGAATTTTTTTTTAAGGATATAAAAAGGCAGTGAAGGTAAAAGTAGGCCTACACGTAACGTAAACGTCAGGTAATCATCATAAACCGACAGGTGTCATGATAATAAGGACAAGAGAGAGGTATTATTGTACCTTCTTCAACACAAAAGACAAGTTAAATAATAGGCAAGGTATTAAATCATTCATTAATAAACTACTTATTTATAGAGTTACAAGGTACTGAAATAACAACACAGGAATAAAGTAACTGATAAACAAGAGCGATATTCCAAACTGATAAGGTTGCCCAGAGTAGGTTATCACACAGTGACCCATAATTGAATGTCCTATCACTCAAGGTCACCAGCTGTTGATGTGTAACCCGTTACAACACTCATCACTTTTACACGCAATGTTTCTTTAAGTCTTTCACATGCCAGTTACCCACTGAATTACCTTTCTCATCCTCAAGATCATACACATTAGGGCCTAAACACCTTTTCACAGTGAAAGGGCCAACAAACCTTGGAGCTAGGGAGGCGCTAAAGTGTTTTGAGGCATCAGATAATACATAATTACGCTTTAACACCTTTTCACCCACCTTAAACTGTACTGGGCGCCGCCTTAAGTCATAAGATTTTTTTTGAATCTCGGATGACTTTTTAAGGTTGGCGCGTACCTCCTCGTAAGCACTCTGCAACATCTTCAATTTGTTTTTGGCAAACAATGGAAGATCATTTGTGTCACATTGTTCACCCAACTTACTCTCGTGATTCTCGTAATGGAGAGATGTGGGAAGGACGGGTTCACGACCGGACACAAGGTAACTGGGGGTGTAACCTGTGGAGGTATGGGTAGAGGTGTTCCAGGCAAAAATCAACTGCTCAATATATTTGTCCCAATGCTTATGGTTATTTTCGCAGTACCGCCTTATCATGCCTTTTATTGTCCTATTTGTCCTCTCTACTGGGTTACATTGGGGGGAGTAGGGAGGGGTGAAGGTATGATTAATGTTATATTGCTTAGCAAGACCAGTAAACAGCTGATTAACATATTGACTACCGTTATCAGTTGTCAACACCAATGGGGCTCCCCACCTGTACAAAATCAGTTTCTCAAATGCATCACCTACCGTCTGGGCGGTAGCGTTCCTTAACACTTTAAATTCAACATATTTAGAAAAATTGTCCTGGAACAAAAGGAGATATTGATTACCACGAGAGGAGTATGGTAACTTACCAATGAGATCGGAGCTTACCGACTGCCAGATATCCTGCACTGGTCTAACCCTCATCAGACCACCAGGTTTCTTACTCTCGACCTTATGACGTTGACATGACGCACAGCGTTTGATGAAGTTAGATATATCTTTGTACATACCAGGCCAAAAATATTTAGACGAAATTCTGGCGACTGTTTTAAACCGACCCAGATGACCTGCGGTGGGCTCGCAATGGTTCTCCTCCAGAACCCGTATGACGTCACTTGGTCGCACACACATCTGCCAATCGCACAACTCCTTCCCTTTACGCCGCCGGTACTTCCTGCGAAACAAAACACCATTGTTTTCGCAATATGTCGCGTGCGCCGAAGGGTCCTCTCGCACTTCACGCATCATATCGTCGTACCAATCCGACACCTCACTAGAAGCTGCGACCGGTTGGTTTTCCGACTCAGGAATGCGAGATAAGGCGTCCGGTACGCTATTCAATGAACCTTTGCGGTATAACACCTCGAAATTATACTGCTGCAGTTCAAGTGACCACCGGGCTAAGCGTCCACTCGGATTGTCGAGTTTATGAAGCCACTTTAACGCTTGACAGTCAGTATAAACAAAAATTTTGTACCCTTCAATGTAGGGCCTAAATCTGCGAATTGCACACACAACTGCTAAACATTCTTTTTCACACGTCGAATATTTCCTCTCTAAGTCAGTTAATCCCCTACTGAAATATGCTATAACTTTGTCATTACCGTCACATTTCTGACCTAGGGTACAACCGATTCCTACATTGGAAGCGTCACACTGTATATAGAAGGGTTGTGAGAAATCGGGGCAGGTGAGGACAGGAGCACTGGTCAACGCATTTTTGATAGCCTCAAAAGCGGATTTTTGTTCATCTGACCAAGTCCACCGCTGATTCTTACGCAGAAGGCGTGATAAAGGCTCGCTTAAGTCCGTGTACCTGTCGATAAATTTGCGATAGTAAGATGCCAAACCCAAAAATCGCCGTAACTCACGCACAGTCGTGGGGGGAGGGAACTCCACGATTGCACTCACCTTTCCTTTGTCGACTCCGATACCGTCCGCACTTACATGGTGGCCTAAATAGGTCATTTCAGTTCTACAAAATTTACATTTATCTAAATTAAGTGTCAGGCCCGCGGCCCTCAGGCGTTCGAACACTAGGCGAAGTGCCTCTAGGTGACCTTCAAATGTCGGAGAAAAGATAATAATGTCGTCGAGATAAGGAAACGCGCAATAATCTAAGTCCGGGCCAATCACACGCTCCAATAAACGCTGGAATGTAGCGCCTGATGAATGATGCCCAAATGGAGTGACACGAAATTGAAATAACCCTTTGTTTGGCACTGTGAAAGCCGTGTACTGACGACTTTCTGGTTTAAGAGGAATCTGAAAATAAGCATCTCGCAAGTCAATTGAACTGACATACTTGACAGACCGTAACTTATCTAGAATTGACGAAACATAAGGGATGGGATATGCGTCGGGGATACTCACACTGTTAACTTTTTTTAAGTTTAGCGCAAATCGCCATGCACCCGACGGTTTCTTAACCATCACGACCGGCGAGTTCCAAGGGGAGTTAGATGGTTCAATAATTCCCCTTTTTAGGAACTTATCGACCTCCTCATGCAATATTTTCAGCATTACCGGTGACATCGGATAGTACCGTTGTTTTATTGGTGCTATATCCGGTTTGATGCGAATTTCATGAGAAATTAAGTGTGTCAAGCCAGGAACGTCCTTAAAAAGCGCTAACTCGCGGCCTAAAAATTCGTCGAGTTGCCGTTTTTGTTGATTATCAAGATCCGCGGCCGCACTGACGGAGGCAATGTCCAGTTCCAAATTGACACATCTCTGTTTCACATCTATGTTGACACCTAATTTAGTTAACCAATCCAAACCTAACAGAATATCAACAGTTAGACCAGAGAGTAATTTAACGACTCCAGACGCACAGATATTGTCAATAAACATACAAACATTGTACGCCCCGGACACAGACGCTAGCTGGCCGTCGGCAACCCTAGCAAATGAATTTGTGAAAGCCTGAAATGAGGAGGAATTTTTCTTACATAAATCGGCTACACGTTGACTAATGTACGTCTCAGCACTGCCAGTGTCCACTAAAGCGTCAAAAACGTTATCAAAAAGTTTTACCCTGAGAAACATTCGGTTATCAGTTGGAGATAAATTATAAATTTTGCAACTTAAAGATGTATTATTATTTCCCTGGGGACTCGTTGGTCTGGACCCGATCATCCCCTCTACCGGGTCCGACGGTCGTTTCCCGCTGAACACTTGGGACACGAACTGACGGTTTTGCCTTTATACCCACACCTATAACAGAAAATACCTCTGGGTGCTTTGCACATCCTGTGGGTGTGGTCGGCGGCGTCGCAGTTCCAGCACTTGCCGGTGACGGTCGTACCTGGGGCCGTGGCAGGACGCTGGGTCACCGTCACTGTGGTCGGGAGTGTGGTGTCGCGCCCGCTGACTGCGCTGCTGCCTGGTGTAACCTGATGTCGTATGTCGTTTCTCGGCTTACCCTGATAAGCCGTATCTGCCGAATGCGCTTGAGCTGCCTTAGGCGGGGGTTTAAACTGTTTAGACTCCTTACACAAAAGCTCATACTCTGCACCGAGCTGCATTAACTCGTGAATACTTTCGAAATCATGACGCCTAATGTACGTCTTGTAATCAGGGCGTAAATTGCGATATAAAAAGTCTAATTGTTTCGAGGCTGTAATCCCGCCATGTCTTCTTATCAACGTGCGTAACGAGATAACGTAATCACGCACTGGTTCGTCCGCACCCTGGGTTCTAGCCCTAATTTCATCTTCCAAAGTGTTTTCATAATCAGGAGGCAAATAATTTTCTTTGAATGATTTCACGAAATCTTGATAACTATTCCACTCATTTTTATTAATACGATACCAAAGGACAGCTTTCCCCTTTAAGAGTTCCGGTAATGCCGGGAAAAGGTCTTTTTCATCTATCGAATAAGCAGACTTTAGTTCATCTAAGCGTTCTAAAAATGCAACCGCCCCTTTTTCCCCATCGAATTTCAAATTCCACTTTCGGATCACGTCACACGCACGGCCTACGGTATTTGTGGATCGATCTTTATCTTTGCGGTCTACAGGGGAGTTTTGACTGTTCCCTAGTGATTCCCTATGACCATGAGGTAACACATTCTGTTCCTCGTGGTGCTCTTTGTTAGTTTGCTTAGACCTATTTTTATAGTAATCTATCAACTTAGAACGCATTTTCCGCACATCACCGTGGGGACTTAAACCAATTTTAGAAAGTGTACTTTTTAGTTTAGGTTTTCCCATCTTTTTAATCACCTCAATGTCACCAAAATCACTTTCTGAATCACTCGACAT
>CM041787.1:27880-96614 GCA_023375725.1 Nephotettix cincticeps
ACAGCATGTTCCTGAAACAAACTGAGTATGTTTACGTTTTCCCTTTTTGTAGCTTGATTGTGATATATTGTCATAAAAACTTTAGTTTCTATTACTAACAATGGCATTGAACTATTTAGCTCTCAGTTTATTGATTATTCCTACTAATAAACCAGGAAATATACTGCTTGTAAACCAAGAATCTTTAACAAAATATATCAAACTTTTTCACATTCAGATTTTAATTATAATCTATGACAAGTTGTGTTATTTTAGAGCTAAATACCCAAACTAGGTCTGGCTTTTGTGGGAGCATAAATAATATTTTTATTTATTCTCTTAAATACCATATCTTAAGTGGTAACTAACTCTTAACAGGAAACATTACTCTCTATTAATAATGGTTTGTGCTTATTGTGTTTAAAACCTTGAGTAGAAACCTTTTTAATCATTTCGGTTACTCAGGTTTAACCATGGAAGGAGTGACCGAGGAGGTGATCGCTGTCTTCGTGACTCTAAATTCTGTGGATACGTTTGGACAGTGATGTTTTGGTGTCTCCTGGTGGATGGAGATTTTTGCAGTGGTAGCATTTAGTAAGTGCTTACTTCTAGAAGAATGGGTAAGAAAAAACAATATATTACAACCTATACCTGTAGTTTCAAATTGATGAGGAGGTATTGTCACATGATGAACTGTGGTCCCCGTTGATGTGTCAATAGCTATGAAACAATAGTGGTGTTTAAGGAAGTAAAGTAAAGTAACCACTTATAAACTTACTTTGTTAACAAATTTCAATTGATTACTCGAGCAGAATGAGATCAATTGTTCAAATACTGTACAAACTCAACCAGAAATCCTAATTTGCTGTAAACTCATATGTACATCGAATGAAATAGATGTTCAGTATACAGAATAATCAGAATATACTTATCCTCAGTTATATATTTGAGTACAAATTGTAAATGATGAAGATCACCATTAACTGAGGGCAGATTACTGAGGAGTTTGTTTGTATGTTCAATAAAAATGGGAGTGTAGGGAATATTCAAACTTATATTGTTGAACAGTTCAACAATTGGAAAACAATCAGTGGATAAAGGATATTACTCTCACGAGTGTCAGAGTATATTAAAGTTATTTGTATTTAGCATAAAATATAATTGTATAACTCTTAGTTACAGGTTTTAAGGTTTAACACAAAGGGGTGGAGATGACCATGGATGCTGACTCAGCGAAATGAGAAGTATTGCAGTAAGGGATGGAAAATGACCTTCTGGCCCTCGAACACAAGCCTGCAACTCCTAGACATGAAGTAAGTAGTGGTTTTTTATATTATTTTTGTTTATCATAATAACTGTAAATAGTTAAAATAGTCCCAGTCGTAGGACTGGGACTGTATAATAAGTGGGTTCACCTTGAAGATCAAATACGGTACATCATGTTAATCTTTTTAAGAACCTTCTACTAGTAAACATTTTATTAAATGAAATATATACCATTTTGACCTTCTAATCAAAATCTACTAATGGTATAAATATTTGTATACAATCACAAAAACGGTAAAATTATGTACTTGGACGAATTATTTAATATTAAATTCTTTACTAATCCTTTTAAATTACTAGACATTGAATAGCTGATACAAACTAATATAGTTATTGCAGTATAACCCTGTACACTGTGGCTTTGCATATCCTGTACTAGAGAAAACTTCTGTTGAAATGTTACTAATAAAATGTTCTTCTCAGATATTATTGCGGAGGGAAGTGGGCGGAGGTGGGAGCTTCCATGGCGCGTTCCAGAAACAAACCTGGTAATGATAAGTTTTCATTTATGATTTTGTGTGCTTTCATGTCATTCAATCCTTAAATATTTCTTGCTAAAATATATATTTTAACTATTGGGCTATCAGATAATATATGAATCTCAAACAAATTACACGGAAAACTTTTAACTTTTATAAAGCAAGAAACTCTTGATAAAATCTTGCTTAAATAGTCATATTTTAATAAATATTGTGGAATTATATAACTAAATACCTAATCTCATAAATATTTTTATTTATTTTCTGTTACCAACTGTTTTTGTTTAAACTGGTACCAATCTGTCTACAAGAAAGGGTTTTCTGTCTCAAGCAAACCATAATGATTTGGTGTTTAAACACAAAATTAGGATCCCTTGTAATCATTGTGGTTATTCAGATTTAAACATGGGACGTGTGACGAGGGTTGAGTGCTATCTTCAAGACTTGGAATTCACTGGAAATGGCTTCATAAGTTTTGGTGCATCCTGGTGTGGATGGACTTTTAAAATGGTTGCTTGTAGTAAGTGCATATTGCTGGAAGGGTGAGTAACCAAAACAACAATACTTATCCAGAGATCCATAGTTCCAATCCTGATGTAAAGGTGGTATGCTCACATTATATAGATATGATTCACAGTGGCCACAACTGATGTGCCAATATGTGCAAAATAGTGCATTTAATGCAACAGTGATTGAAAGTAGCTAGACTGGATTGTCAATAAAAATGTCAGTGTGTCATTGTTAATTGATAATATAAATAATATAATAATATAATATAATTGAATAATATACCCTTGTTACAATAGAACTGATTCAGATTTCTGACGTAATCAATATCAGCTCAATCTTTAATAACGGCAGTACAAAACATGTATGTATATTGTTTTCTAAATTTTATAAGGCAAAATTAACACGATGAAATACTTTCATTACTTTTGTATAGGCTAAATTATTCTCCACAAAAATTTTAATCATAATGTTAATTTTTCTCACAAACCTGTTAATTAGTCTAATGACAGTTAATTAATTATCAATAGATAATAAATATTTCCCTGTCCTCACACCTGGTGTATTAATGTTAAGTATGCAATTATTTGCTTTTAGTTTCAACTCAAGTAGCTTCTCTGTTAGTTACAGGTTCTACTTATATGTCAATAGAAAGGGGTGGAGGCGATTTTGTGGTGTTTGATTGGTGCCGGTGCGAAAGGAGATGTGGGTGTATGCAGTGTGGGATGGAAGATGACCTTCATGCCATTGAAGACAAGAGTTCAAATATTTGACTATAGGTAAGTTTTGGCTTATAGTTTGTCATGGTAATACTTAATTGTTGATTTCAATATGGTATAGTGGGGTTGTTGCTCAGAGTGCCTTATAGTACAATAAACTATTTTCAATTCCATTTAATGCCCCATACCATATCTGCTTGTATGGAGGAAGTGAAATGAAGACTTACTTTATAAGGTCTGCTTTGTATGTGCCAACATGATATTGTTTTATGGTGATAGATGTTGGAAAAAGAAATGTTTTTGGACTCAAAAACTATGTCATGTGTATGTGTTGTTCTATGTCATGGTTTTCTATGTAGCCTACAAATAGAAAACAGTGACTTAGTAAAAAGATTGTACTATCCACTTTTGGTACTTAGCTGAGCATTAAGTATTATTTTAACTCTTGATAATTTATTTAACTTAGGTAGTTAGTAATTTGCATGCAAGGCCACTAATAATCTATCTTAATTAATATGTGTTATTTTTCTTAATTGTATTATAAAGGAAACAGTAGAACTTCTTTTAATAAAATGCTTTTCTCAGATCTCATTGCGGAGGGAAGTGGGCGGAGGTGGGAGCTTCCACAGCATGTTCCTGAAACAAACTGAGTATGTTTACGTTTTCCCTTTTTGTAGCTTGATTGTGATATATTGTCATAAAAACTTTAGTTTCTATTACTAACAATGGCATTGAACTATTTAGCTCTCAGTTTATTGATTATTCCTACTAATAAACCAGGAAATATACTGCTTGTAAACCAAGAATCTTTAACAAAATATATCAAACTTTTTCACATTCAGATTTTAATTATAATCTATGACAAGTTGTGTTATTTTAGAGCTAAATACCCAAACTAGGTCTGGCTTTTGTGGGAGCATAAATAATATTTTTATTTATTCTCTTAAATACCATATCTTAAGTGGTAACTAACTCTTAACAGGAAACATTACTCTCTATTAATAATGGTTTGTGCTTATTGTGTTTAAAACCTTGAGTAGAAACCTTTTTAATCATTTCGGTTACTCAGGTTTAACCATGGAAGGAGTGACCGAGGAGGTGATCGCTGTCTTCGTGACTCTAAATTCTGTGGATACGTTTGGACAGTGATGTTTTGGTGTCTCCTGGTGGATGGAGATTTTTGCAGTGGTAGCATTTAGTAAGTGCTTACTTCTAGAAGAATGGGTAAGAAAAAACAATATATTACAACCTATACCTGTAGTTTCAAATTGATGAGGAGGTATTGTCACATGATGAACTGTGGTCCCCGTTGATGTGTCAATAGCTATGAAACAATAGTGGTGTTTAAGGAAGTAAAGTAAAGTAACCACTTATAAACTTACTTTGTTAACAAATTTCAATTGATTACTCGAGCAGAATGAGATCAATTGTTCAAATACTGTACAAACTCAACCAGAAATCCTAATTTGCTGTAAACTCATATGTACATCGAATGAAATAGATGTTCAGTATACAGAATAATCAGAATATACTTATCCTCAGTTATATATTTGAGTACAAATTGTAAATGATGAAGATCACCATTAACTGAGGGCAGATTACTGAGGAGTTTGTTTGTATGTTCAATAAAAATGGGAGTGTAGGGAATATTCAAACTTATATTGTTGAACAGTTCAACAATTGGAAAACAATCAGTGGATAAAGGATATTACTCTCACGAGTGTCAGAGTATATTAAAGTTATTTGTATTTAGCATAAAATATAATTGTATAACTCTTAGTTACAGGTTTTAAGGTTTAACACAAAGGGGTGGAGATGACCATGGATGCTGACTCAGCGAAATGAGAAGTATTGCAGTAAGGGATGGAAAATGACCTTCTGGCCCTCGAACACAAGCCTGCAACTCCTAGACATGAAGTAAGTAGTGGTTTTTTTATATTATTTTTGTTTATCATAATAACTGTAAATAGTTAAAATAGTCCCAGTCGTAGGACTGGGACTGTATAATAAGTGGGTTCACCTTGAAGATCAAATACGGTACATCATGTTAATCTTTTTAAGAACCTTCTACTAGTAAACATTTTATTAAATGAAATATATACCATTTTGACCTTCTAATCAAAATCTACTAATGGTATAAATATTTGTATACAATCACAAAAACGGTAAAATTATGTACTTGGACGAATTATTTAATATTAAATTCTTTACTAATCCTTTTAAATTACTAGACATTGAATAGCTGATACAAACTAATATAGTTATTGCAGTATAACCCTGTACACTGTGGCTTTGCATATCCTGTACTAGAGAAAACTTCTGTTGAAATGTTACTAATAAAATGTTCTTCTCAGATATTATTGCGGAGGGAAGTGGGCGGAGGTGGGAGCTTCCATGGCGCGTTCCAGAAACAAACCTGGTGATGATAAGTTTTCATTTATGATTTTGTGTGCTTTCATGTCATTCAATCCTTAAATATTTCTTGCTAAAATATATATTTTAACTATTGGGCTATCAGATAATATATGAATCTCAAACAAATTACACGGAAAACTTTTAACTTTTATAAAGCAAGAAACTCTTGATAAAATCTTGCTTAAATAGTCATATTTTAATAAATATTGTGGAATTATATAACTAAATACCTAATCTCATAAATATTTTTATTTATTTTCTGTTACCAACTGTTTTTGTTTAAACTGGTACCAATCTGTCTACAAGAAAGGGTTTTCTGTCTCAAGCAAACCATAATGATTTGGTGTTTAAACACAAAATTAGGATCCCTTGTAATCATTGTGGTTATTCAGATTTAAACATGGGACGTGTGACGAGGGTTGAGTGCTATCTTCAAGACTTGGAATTCACTGGAAATGGCTTCATAAGTTTTGGTGCATCCTGGTGTGGATGGACTTTTAAAATGGTTGCTTGTAGTAAGTGCATATTGCTGGAAGGGTGAGTAACCAAAACAACAATACTTATCCAGAGATCCATAGTTCCAATCCTGATGTAAAGGTGGTATGCTCACATTATATAGATATGATTCACAGTGGCCACAACTGATGTGCCAATATGTGCAAAATAGTGCATTTAATGCAACAGTGATTGAAAGTAGCTAGACTGGATTGTCAATAAAAATGTCAACTGTTAACATTGAATAATTGATAATATAATATAATAATATATAATAGATAATAATATATAAAAGATAATAATTGATTGAATAATATACCCTTGTTACAATAGAACTGATTCAGATTTCTGACGTAATCAATATCAGCTCAATCTTTAATAACGGCAGTACAAAACATGTATGTATATTGTTTTCTAAATTTTATAAGGCAAAATTAACACGATGAAATACTTTCATTACTTTTGTATAGGCTAAATTATTCTCCACAAAAATTTTAATCATAATGTTAATTTTTCTCACAAACCTGTTAATTAGTCTAATGACAGTTAATTAATTATCAATAGATAATAAATATTTCCCTGTCCTCACACCTGGTGTATTAATGTTAAGTATGCAATTATTTGCTTTTAGTTTCAACTCAAGTAGCTTCTCTGTTAGTTACAGGTTCTACTTATATGTCAATAGAAAGGGGTGGAGGCGATTTTGTGGTGTTTGATTGGTGCCGGTGCGAAAGGAGATGTGGGTGTATGCAGTGTGGGATGGAAGATGACCTTCATGCCATTGAAGACAAGAGTTCAAATATTTGACTATAGGTAAGTTTTGGCTTATAGTTTGTCATGGTAATACTTAATTGTTGATTTCAATATGGTATAGTGGGGTTGTTGCTCAGAGTGCCTTATAGTACAATAAACTATTTTCAATTCCATTTAATGCCCCATACCATATCTGCTTGTATGGAGGAGGAAGTGAAATGAAGACTTACTTTATAAGGTCTGCTTTGTATGTGCCAACATGATATTGTTTTATGGTGATAGATGTTGGAAAAAGAAATGTTTTTGGACTCAAAAACTATGTCATGTGTATGTGTTGTTCTATGTCATGGTTTTCTATGTAGCCTACAAATAGAAAACAGTGACTTAGTAAAAAGATTGTACTATCCACTTTTGGTACTTAGCTGAGCATTAAGTATTATTTTAACTCTTGATAATTTATTTAACTTAGGTAGTTAGTAATTTGCATGCAAGGCCACTAATAATCTATCTTAATTAATATGTGTTATTTTTCTTAATTGTATTATAAAGGAAACAGTAGAACTTCTTTTAATAAAATGCTTTTCTCAGATCTCATTGCGGAGGGAAGTGGGCGGAGGTGGGAGCTTCCACAGCATGTTCCTGAAACAAACTGAGTATGTTTACGTTTTCCCTTTTTGTAGCTTGATTGTGATATATTGTCATAAAAACTTTAGTTTCTATTACTAACAATGGCATTGAACTATTTAGCTCTCAGTTTATTGATTATTCCTACTAATAAACCAGGAAATATACTGCTTGTAAACCAAGAATCTTTAACAAAATATATCAAACTTTTTCACATTCAGATTTTAATTATAATCTATGACAAGTTGTGTTATTTTAGAGCTAAATACCCAAACTAGGTCTGGCTTTTGTGGGAGCATAAATAATATTTTTATTTATTCTCTTAAATACCATATCTTAAGTGGTAACTAACTCTTAACAGGAAACATTACTCTCTATTAATAATGGTTTGTGCTTATTGTGTTTAAAACCTTGAGTAGAAACCTTTTTAATCATTTCGGTTACTCAGGTTTAACCATGGAAGGAGTGACCGAGGAGGTGATCGCTGTCTTCGTGACTCTAAATTCTGTGGATACGTTTGGACAGTGATGTTTTGGTGTCTCCTGGTGGATGGAGATTTTTGCAGTGGTAGCATTTAGTAAGTGCTTACTTCTAGAAGAATGGGTAAGAAAAAACAATATATTACAACCTATACCTGTAGTTTCAAATTGATGAGGAGGTATTGTCACATGATGAACTGTGGTCCCCGTTGATGTGTCAATAGCTATGAAACAATAGTGGTGTTTAAGGAAGTAAAGTAAAGTAACCACTTATAAACTTACTTTGTTAACAAATTTCAATTGATTACTCGAGCAGAATGAGATCAATTGTTCAAATACTGTACAAACTCAACCAGAAATCCTAATTTGCTGTAAACTCATATGTACATCGAATGAAATAGATGTTCAGTATACAGAATAATCAGAATATACTTATCCTCAGTTATATATTTGAGTACAAATTGTAAATGATGAAGATCACCATTAACTGAGGGCAGATTACTGAGGAGTTTGTTTGTATGTTCAATAAAAATGGGAGTGTAGGGAATATTCAAACTTATATTGTTGAACAGTTCAACAATTGGAAAACAATCAGTGGATAAAGGATATTACTCTCACGAGTGTCAGAGTATATTAAAGTTATTTGTATTTAGCATAAAATATAATTGTATAACTCTTAGTTACAGGTTTTAAGGTTTAACACAAAGGGGTGGAGATGACCATGGATGCTGACTCAGCGAAATGAGAAGTATTGCAGTAAGGGATGGAAAATGACCTTCTGGCCCTCGAACACAAGCCTGCAACTCCTAGACATGAAGTAAGTAGTGGTTTTTTATATTATTTTTGTTTATCATAATAACTGTAAATAGTTAAAATAGTCCCAGTCGTAGGACTGGGACTGTATAATAAGTGGGTTCACCTTGAAGATCAAATACGGTACATCATGTTAATCTTTTTAAGAACCTTCTACTAGTAAACATTTTATTAAATGAAATATATACCATTTTGACCTTCTAATCAAAATCTACTAATGGTATAAATATTTGTATACAATCACAAAAACGGTAAAATTATGTACTTGGACGAATTATTTAATATTAAATTCTTTACTAATCCTTTTAAATTACTAGACATTGAATAGCTGATACAAACTAATATAGTTATTGCAGTATAACCCTGTACACTGTGGCTTTGCATATCCTGTACTAGAGAAAACTTCTGTTGAAATGTTACTAATAAAATGTTCTTCTCAGATATTATTGCGGAGGGAAGTGGGCGGAGGTGGGAGCTTCCATGGCGCGTTCCAGAAACAAACCTGGTGATGATAAGTTTTCATTTATGATTTTGTGTGCTTTCATGTCATTCAATCCTTAAATATTTCTTGCTAAAATATATATTTTAACTATTGGGCTATCAGATAATATATGAATCTCAAACAAATTACACGGAAAACTTTTAACTTTTATAAAGCAAGAAACTCTTGATAAAATCTTGCTTAAATAGTCATATTTTAATAAATATTGTGGAATTATATAACTAAATACCTAATCTCATAAATATTTTTATTTATTTTCTGTTACCAACTGTTTTTGTTTAAACTGGTACCAATCTGTCTACAAGAAAGGGTTTTCTGTCTCAAGCAAACCATAATGATTTGGTGTTTAAACACAAAATTAGGATCCCTTGTAATCATTGTGGTTATTCAGATTTAAACATGGGACGTGTGACGAGGGTTGAGTGCTATCTTCAAGACTTGGAATTCACTGGAAATGGCTTCATAAGTTTTGGTGCATCCTGGTGTGGATGGACTTTTAAAATGGTTGCTTGTAGTAAGTGCATATTGCTGGAAGGGTGAGTAACCAAAACAACAATACTTATCCAGAGATCCATAGTTCCAATCCTGATGTAAAGGTGGTATGCTCACATTATATAGATATGATTCACAGTGGCCACAACTGATGTGCCAATATGTGCAAAATAGTGCATTTAATGCAACAGTGATTGAAAGTAGCTAGACTGGATTGTCAATAAAAATGTCAACTGTTAACATTGAATAATTGATAATATAATATAATAATATATAATAGATAATAATATATAAAAGATAATAATTGATTGAATAATATACCCTTGTTACAATAGAACTGATTCAGATTTCTGACGTAATCAATATCAGCTCAATCTTTAATAACGGCAGTACAAAACATGTATGTATATTGTTTTCTAAATTTTATAAGGCAAAATTAACACGATGAAATACTTTCATTACTTTTGTATAGGCTAAATTATTCTCCACAAAAATTTTAATCATAATGTTAATTTTTCTCACAAACCTGTTAATTAGTCTAATGACAGTTAATTAATTATCAATAGATAATAAATATTTCCCTGTCCTCACACCTGGTGTATTAATGTTAAGTATGCAATTATTTGCTTTTAGTTTCAACTCAAGTAGCTTCTCTGTTAGTTACAGGTTCTACTTATATGTCAATAGAAAGGGGTGGAGGCGATTTTGTGGTGTTTGATTGGTGCCGGTGCGAAAGGAGATGTGGGTGTATGCAGTGTGGGATGGAAGATGACCTTCATGCCATTGAAGACAAGAGTTCAAATATTTGACTATAGGTAAGTTTTGGCTTATAGTTTGTCATGGTAATACTTAATTGTTGATTTCAATATGGTATAGTGGGGTTGTTGCTCAGAGTGCCTTATAGTACAATAAACTATTTTCAATTCCATTTAATGCCCCATACCATATCTGCTTGTATGGAGGAAGTGAAATGAAGACTTACTTTATAAGGTCTGCTTTGTATGTGCCAACATGATATTGTTTTATGGTGATAGATGTTGGAAAAAGAAATGTTTTTGGACTCAAAAACTATGTCATGTGTATGTGTTGTTCTATGTCATGGTTTTCTATGTAGCCTACAAATAGAAAACAGTGACTTAGTAAAAAGATTGTACTATCCACTTTTGGTACTTAGCTGAGCATTAAGTATTATTTTAACTCTTGATAATTTATTTAACTTAGGTAGTTAGTAATTTGCATGCAAGGCCACTAATAATCTATCTTAATTAATATGTGTTATTTTTCTTAATTGTATTATAAAGGAAACAGTAGAACTTCTTTTAATAAAATGCTTTTCTCAGATCTCATTGCGGAGGGAAGTGGGCGGAGGTGGGAGCTTCCACAGCATGTTCCTGAAACAAACTGAGTATGTTTACGTTTTCCCTTTTTGTAGCTTGATTGTGATATATTGTCATAAAAACTTTAGTTTCTATTACTAACAATGGCATTGAACTATTTAGCTCTCAGTTTATTGATTATTCCTACTAATAAACCAGGAAATATACTGCTTGTAAACCAAGAATCTTTAACAAAATATATCAAACTTTTTCACATTCAGATTTTAATTATAATCTATGACAAGTTGTGTTATTTTAGAGCTAAATACCCAAACTAGGTCTGGCTTTTGTGGGAGCATAAATAATATTTTTATTTATTCTCTTAAATACCATATCTTAATGAATAAGGAAACATTACTCTTTTAATTTTGAGGGTTTAAACATGGTTTCTCTTACAATTAACCATTTTAATCATTCATGTCTAATTTGGATAGTTTAACATTGGTTTGTCTCTATGAATAATATTTATCTTCTACTCTTATTTCTAGAAAAAAAATATAAAACACAATAAATATTGAACAATAGAATGAGTTTGTCAGATGAGATAGTACTGTTTGTTGCCGTGAAGAGTGTCTATTGACAATAGTGGTAAGAGTTAAAGAAGAGTTAGTAAAGAACCACTTAAAACTTACTTTGTTAACAAATTCAAGATTACTCGAGCCAGATGTTTCTTGTTCAATAATTCAAAATTCACCAGATAACGCGGAAAATCATTGACATCGAATGATAATTTGGACAGATTCAGATCTCCCTTATATTGAGTACAAATTGTAAATGAGGAAGATCAATTAAATGTAACAGATGTTTGGCGTAAAGATTACAGAAAAAACTTATAATTTTGAGTAGTTTAATTTTGTTGAAAAAAAATCATGTAATATATTACAGGAGTTGCAGTAACTGTATGAGTTAAGACAAGTGATTTTATTTAAGAAGTCTAATGTAATGTAAAATTCGCTGCATTTTTTTAACAGAGTGTGGAAAAGCGAAACCTTTTTAAAGTATTCACCACTGTGTCTTAAGTAGTGTTTGCAAATAGAATTTTTACTTGTCACAGTAAGGTATAGTTGTCCCTAACAGTATTGGCGGTGTTTGTGTCAATTTTGTGAAGTAATAGTGTAAATATTTTTGTTTTGTCAGGATTTAGTCTAGACCATTTTTGGCCGCCCAAAGAACAATCTTGTAATGTCGTGATTATTTATATGGTTTATTCTTCACTGACTTTAAATACATAGATTTGTAATTCAGCATAAGAATGAAACTAATTCTATTGTAAATGTATTTGTGTAATTGTACTAGAGAAAAATTGAACTTGGAACACCACTAAAAGTTTTAATAGATATTTCTTACTAATCCTTGCTTACGGCCGTGAATATGTTCATACAAGAATATGTGTGCTTTCATGAAATCCTATAATTTTTAGTTTAGCAAGTAAAATATATGATTTACTGTATCAAAGCTTTACTAAAATCGAATAAAGTCAGAAAGGTACATCTCTGATATAAACATATCTGGTGGATCTTTAATAAGGCTGTTATATTAATTCTGTTAAATGTTGAAATAATTTAAACTGTTATTTCAACAAGAAATATTTTACAAGAAACCATTGTTGCTTTTAAAACAAAAATGCTAATTGGTCGGTAATCTTGTGGAATTTGGGGATGAGTGCTATCTTAAATGGAATTCACTGGAAACTTCATATTTCTGGTGCATACCGTTTTTTTAATGGACTTGAAATATAAGTCAATGTAAGAAGAGCGTAAATAATTCGTGATTAAAAAAATTAAATTTTGTCCAGAGATCCGTAGCATTTGACGTAATGCGTGGATGCTCTCAGAACATCATATTTGTAATATTGGTCTGAAATTGAACAGTGTACGTTAATCAAACTACTTTAAAAATTGAGTAGTTAAGTGATTGAATAAACTAATTAAGAAGAAATTGAAAGAAATATTTAAATATTTAATGACAAAAGATATTAATTTACTTGATTAATGCAAACTTTTTATTAGAAAGTGATGATGATTTATGTCAAAAACAAAATGTAATGTACAATAATACAAGTTAATTGTATTTTTTATTTAAATATATTATAACAGGAATACTTTACTCCTTGTAATAAACAGTCAAATATCAAAAATTTTTAATCATAATGTTTTTTTTTCTATGTTAAAACTGTTATCGTTAAAGATTCAATTGTGCTATCAAAATTTTAATATCATATGACTCTGATTGTTAGTACGGTATTAATGTCATGCAATAATTGCTTTCATTTCATTCAAATTTCTGAACTTGATGATTTTCTGCTTAATTTTTGGAGCTCTCCGAAGGGCGTATTAGATGTGGTGTATGCAGGTATGGAAGATTGCCCGTGGTGAAGACAATTTGAGTTCAAATATTTGACTATAGGTAAGTTTTGGCTTATAGTTTGTCATGGTAATACTTAATTGTTGATTTCAATATGTTTGTTGTTGGCGGCATGGTATCTAAGTAGTCACATTAATGCCCCATAATCACCATATAGCTGGCATGGAGGAAGTGATGTTTTATAGGTCTGCAATGTGCAGGACTTAAATGTTTACAAGAATTCTGAGACAGACAAGTTTCAGATATTGGTTTTATGGAGATGTACTAGATAAAAAATGTTTTGCATTAACATAGGCGTGTGTATTCTTGATGGTTTTCTAATAAGTAGCCTACAAATACAAAACAGTGACGAAATAAATTTTAAATCCATGTTTCTGAAAGAGCAATAATTTTATTTTAACTCTTGATAATTGCTACTTCGTAATATGTTTATATGATGTTATTATGTGTTTAATTGTATTAGAAAAAAGAACTAGAAATTTTTCTTTTCATTGGCGGAGGGAAGTGGGCGGACGGGAGCTTCGCAGCTTCCTGAAACAGAAAGCATTGTTCATAAAAACTTAGTTTCTATTACTAACAATGGCATTGAACTATTTAGCTCTCAGTCATAACAAAATATACGGACATACAAGCTTGTAACACATAATAAATCATGCCTAACATTATTTTATTGTTATTCCAACTATTAAAATCTATTGTGGAGCATAAATAATATTTTTATTTATTCTCTTAAATACCATATCTTAAGTGGTAACTAACTCTTAACAGGAAACATTACTCTCTATTAATAATGGTTTGTGCTTATTGTGTTTAAAACCTTGAGTAGAAACCTTTTTAATCATTTCGGTTACTCAGGTTTAACCATGGAAGGAGTGACCGAGGAGGTGATCGCTGTCTTCGTGACTCTAAATTCTGTGGATACGTTTGGACAGTGATGTTTTGGTGTCTCCTGGTGGATGGAGATTTTTGCAGTGGTAGCATTTAGTAAGTGCTTACTTCTAGAAGAATGGGTAAGAAAAAACAATATATTACAACCTATACTTGTAGTTTCAAATTGATGAGGAGGTATTGTCACATGAACTGTGGTCCCCGTTGATGTGTCAATAGCTATGAAACAATAGTGGTGTTTAAGGAAGTAAAGTAAAGTAACCACTTATAAACTTACTTTGTTAACAAATTTCAATTGATTACTCGAGCAGAATGAGATCAATTGTTCAAATACTGTACAAACTCAACCAGAAATCCTAATTTGCTGTAAACTCATATGTACATCGAATGAAATAGATGTTCAGTATACAGAATAATCAGAATATACTTATCCTCAGTTATATATTTGAGTACAAATTGTAAATGATGAAGATCACCATTAACTGAGGGCAGATTACTGAGGAGTTTGTTTGTATGTTCAATAAAAATGGGAGTGTAGGGAATATTCAAACTTATATTGTTGAACAGTTCAACAATTGGAAAACAATCAGTGGATAAAGGATATTACTCTCACGAGTGTCAGAGTATATTAAAGTTATTTGTATTTAGCATAAAATATAATTGTATAACTCTTAGTTACAGGTTTTAAGGTTTAACACAAAGGGGTGGAGATGACCATGGATGCTGACTCAGCGAAATGAGAAGTATTGCAGTAAGGGATGGAAAATGACCTTCTGGCCCTCGAACACAAGCCTGCAACTCCTAGACATGAAGTAAGTAGTGGTTTTTTATATTATTTTTGTTTATCATAATAACTGTAAATAGTTAAAATAGTCCCAGTCGTAGGACTGGGACTGTATAATAAGTGGGTTCACCTTGAAGATCAAATACGGTACATCATGTTAATCTTTTTAAGAACCTTCTACTAGTAAACATTTTATTAAATGAAATATATACCATTTTGACCTTCTAATCAAAATCTACTAATGGTATAAATATTTGTATACAATCACAAAAACGGTAAAATTATGTACTTGGACGAATTATTTAATATTAAATTCTTTACTAATCCTTTTAAATTACTAGACATTGAATAGCTGATACAAACTAATATAGTTATTGCAGTATAACCCTGTACACTGTGGCTTTGCATATCCTGTACTAGAGAAAACTTCTGTTGAAATGTTACTAATAAAATGTTCTTCTCAGATATTATTGCGGAGGGAAGTGGGCGGAGGTGGGAGCTTCCATGGCGCGTTCCAGAAACAAACCTGGTGATGATAAGTTTTCATTTATGATTTTGTGTGCTTTCATGTCATTCAATCCTTAAATATTTCTTGCTAAAATATATATTTTAACTATTGGGCTATCAGATAATATATGAATCTCAAACAAATTACACGGAAAACTTTTAACTTTTATAAAGCAAGAAACTCTTGATAAAATCTTGCTTAAATAGTCATATTTTAATAAATATTGTGGAATTATATAACTAAATACCTAATCTCATAAATATTTTTATTTATTTTCTGTTACCAACTGTTTTTGTTTAAACTGGTACCAATCTGTCTACAAGAAAGGGTTTTCTGTCTCAAGCAAACCATAATGATTTGGTGTTTAAACACAAAATTAGGATCCCTTGTAATCATTGTGGTTATTCAGATTTAAACATGGGACGTGTGACGAGGGTTGAGTGCTATCTTCAAGACTTGGAATTCACTGGAAATGGCTTCATAAGTTTTGGTGCATCCTGGTGTGGATGGACTTTTAAAATGGTTGCTTGTAGTAAGTGCATATTGCTGGAAGGGTGAGTAACCAAAACAACAATACTTATCCAGAGATCCATAGTTCCAATCCTGATGTAAAGGTGGTATGCTCACATTATATAGATATGATTCACAGTGGCCACAACTGATGTGCCAATATGTGCAAAATAGTGCATTTAATGCAACAGTGATTGAAAGTAGCTAGACTGGATTGTCAATAAAAATGTCAACTGTTAACATTGAATAATTGATAATATAATATAATAATATATAATAGATAATAATATATAAAAGATAATAATTGATTGAATAATATACCCTTGTTACAATAGAACTGATTCAGATTTCTGACGTAATCAATATCAGCTCAATCTTTAATAACGGCAGTACAAAACATGTATGTATATTGTTTTCTAAATTTTATAAGGCAAAATTAACACGATGAAATACTTTCATTACTTTTGTATAGGCTAAATTATTCTCCACAAAAATTTTAATCATAATGTTAATTTTTCTCACAAACCTGTTAATTAGTCTAATGACAGTTAATTAATTATCAATAGATAATAAATATTTCCCTGTCCTCACACCTGGTGTATTAATGTTAAGTATGCAATTATTTGCTTTTAGTTTCAACTCAAGTAGCTTCTCTGTTAGTTACAGGTTCTACTTATATGTCAATAGAAAGGGGTGGAGGCGATTTTGTGGTGTTTGATTGGTGCAGGTGCGAAAGGAGATGTGGGTGTATGCAGTGTGGGATGGAAGATGACCTTCATGCCATTGAAGACAAGAGTTCAAATATTTGACTATAGGTAAGTTTTGGCTTATAGTTTGTCATGGTAATACTTAATTGTTGATTTCAATATGGTATAGTGGGGTTGTTGCTCAGAGTGCCTTATAGTACAATAAACTATTTTCAATTCCATTTAATGCCCCATACCATATCTGCTTGTATGGAGGAAGCGAAATGAAGACTTACTTTATAAGGTCTGCTTTGTATGTGCCAACATGATATTGTTTTATGGTGATAGATGTTGGAAAAAGAAATGTTTTTGAACTCAAAAACTGAGAACTATTTAGTTCTTAGTTGATGATTCCTACAAATGAACTAGGAAATATACTGTTAGAAAAGCAAGACATTTTTAGTAAAATATATCACACTTGTTGAAATTCATATTTTAATTACAATTCACCTCAAGCTGTGTTATTTTAGAGCTGAATACCTAAACTAGGTCTGGCTTTTGTGGGAGCACAAGTAACATTTTTATTTATTCTCTTAAATACCGTACCTTAAGTGGTAACCAACACTTGACAGGAAACATTACTCTCTATTAATAATTTTTATGGTTGTTGTGTTGAAAAACCTTGAATAGGAACCTTTTTAATCATTTGGGTTACTCAGGTTTAACCTTGGGAGGAGTGAACGAGGAGGTGATCGCTGTCTTCGTGACTCTAAATTCTGTGGATACGTCTGGATGTTTTGGTGCCTCCTGGTGGGTGGTAGCGTTTAGTAAGTGCTTACTTCTAGAAGGATGGGTAAGAAAAACCAATATATTACAACCTATACCTGTAGTTTCAAATTGATTAGGAGGTATTGCCACATGATTAACTGTAGTCCCTGTTGATGTGTCAATATCTATGCAAAAATTAATAGTAGTGTTCAAGGAAGTATAGTAAAGTAACCACATATAAACTTACTTTGTTAACAAATTTCAATTGATTACTGGAGCATAAGGAGATAAATTGTTCAACTACTGTACAAACTCAACCAGCAATCCTAATTTGCTGTAAACTCATATGTGCTATAAATCAAATGGATGTACAGTTTTCAGAATAACAGAATAAACATACGGTAATACAGTATACTTACCCTCAGTAATATATTTGAGTACAAATTTTTTATCATGACAATCAATGTTAACTGAGGTCGAATTACTGTGGGATTTGTTTGTATGAACAATAAAAATGGGCGTTTAGGGAATATTAAAATTTATTGTTGAACAATTCAACAATTGGAAAACAATCGTGGATAAAGGATATTACTCTCACAAGAGTCAGTGTATATTAAAGTTATTTGTATTTAGCATCAAATATAATAGTTTAACTCTTAGTTACAGGTCTTAGTTACAGTCCCAGTCGTTGTACTGGACGTTAGAATAAGTGGGTAAATCCACTTATTATACCACTTATATACCTTGAAGATCAAATATATTATGTTAATCTTTTTAAGAACCTCCTGCTAGTGAACATTTTATATAATTAAATATGTACCATTTTGACCTATTCAAAATCTACTATTTGTATAAATGTTTTTATAGAATCACAAAAACTGTTAAATTAAATACTTGAAGGAATTAATTAATATTAAACTCTTCCCTAATCCTTTGAAAATACAAGACGTTAAATAGCTGATACAAATTAATATAGTCATAGCAGTATAACTCTCTACAGTGTGTGTGTTCATATCCTGTACTTCTGTAGTAACGTTACCAATAAATTGTTCTTCTCAGATATTTATGCGGAGGGAAGTGGGCGGAGGAGGGAAACTTCCATGGCATGTTCCAGAAACAAACCTGGTAATGATAAGTTTTCATTTATGATTGTGTGTGCTTAATTGTCATTACATCCTTAAATTATTCTTGCCAAAATATATCGTTGAACTATTGGCCTATCAGATAATATATGAATCTCAAACAAATTACACGGAAAACTTTTACCCTTTAAAAATGAAGAAATCCTCAATAAAATCTTGCTTATAGTCATATTTTAGTAAAGATTCATTACGAGTTATGGAAATTTAGAAATAAATACCTAATCTAATTAATAGTTTTATTTATATTTTTAACTATTTTTTAAACTGGTACCAATCTGTCTACAGGAAAGGTTTCTCTGTCTCAAGTAAACCATATTGATTTTGTTTTTTAACACAAAAGTAGGATCCCTTGTAATTATTGTGGTTATTCAGGTTTAAACATGGGACGGGTGACTAGGATTGATTGCTATCTTCATGACTTGAAATTCACTGGAAATGGCTCGATAATGAAGTTTTGGTGCATCCTGGTGTGGATGGACTTTTGAAATGGTAGCTTGCAGTAAGTGCATATTGCTGGAGGTGGTATGCTCACAATATATAGATTTGATTCACAGTGGCCACAATTGAAGTGCCAATGTGAAAAATAGTGCATTTAATGCAAAAAGTGTTTTAAAGTAGCTAGACTGGATAAAAAAATGTCAACTGTTTATATTGAATAATTGATGTCTTCATGACATAACAATAATTTGTAAAAAATATAGTGTTTCTTAACAGTGAAAAATATATATGAGCAAAACAAATGAGTTTTCCAAAAAAATGTAAAATATCCAAACGTTTGTTGAGGATAAATTTGAATGTGCATGAACTTGTGCATAAATAAAAAAAATCCTTTTTACTTAGATGGATTGCTGAAGCAGACTAATCTTAAATGGTTGGCCATCTATTGTTCAAATACAATCAGCAACCACAATAGGTTGCTGAAACATTGCGTGTACATCAAAAAGATGTATACCGCATAAAGTTCATTATACGTTTTCTCAGTTATATTGGAGTGAAAATGGGTACCGGTACATGATGATTTTCACTGGTAACTGAGAGCTTAATTGAATAAAATAAAACAAGTAGTATGGCAATTATTCATTATATTTTTCAACTATTCAATGAATGTAAAACAATTATTGGATAAATAGAATATCCCTCCTATTCGCCACAAGAAATTTTCGTAATTTAAAATATAAACTAATTAATACATTTTTATCGCAGATTTCACTCATTTGTATTTTTTATGCAAAACTTTTATCGCACATGGGCACATTACAATGGGTGACTGAAGATAAGCAGCAAAATAGTGAACCATAACTTCCCTGGCAGACAGAGTGAGTTTTTAATTTTGATATTTATAAATAAATATTGAATAGAAACCAGAATAAATAAGTAGTACAAAATACTCCTTTCTAGATCAGCTTAGGTTAAATTACATACTATTATTTTCTATATTTAAAATATATTTAATTACATTATCGTGGAAAAAGCCTCTTTGTATTGTTTTGATATAGTTTTGTTCTTTTTCAAGTAATATAAAAATGTAAATTAGAACATGATTTTATTTCAATTTGTATACAAAGAATTAAGTGAAAGTTGTAGTTAATATCTGTATTCCGAACACCTCGACACAAACTTCTCTTTGTCATTACATTTGTATCTTATTTCTTGTTAGGACTACTTGTAATAATATTATTTTGTTCAGATATCTGTGCGTTGGCAAAGTGAATGGAGGTGACAGCTAGCTGCTTTGCAGATTTTTGTGTTAAATCTTGTATGTATACAATTTTTTAAATGCCTTTATGTGTTGTAATTTAACTATTAGTCGAAGGTAACTATGGTCGAAACAATTTAATATGATGTTAGTAAATACAAAATGAACATGTGAATTTTGTTCTTTTTAAGATATTTAATAAATGGTATCAGTGGACTGACACATACTTTCTCCTTTAAGTAAATTTAAAAAAGCCAATCTGTAATAAGACTGTCATGTTCCTCAAAGTTTATCTAAATATCGTTTAATAATTTATTGTTTCAAAAATAATCATCCCATTTCTGAAAATAAAAACAAGAGAGAAAAAGTTAAATTAATTGTTCGAATTGTATGAGGGGGAACACCCCCCCCCAAGTAGTATCAAGCTTTTTTGAGTTTTGTTGGGTGATTTGACCTTACGCTTCATACCAAGTTTCATGGAAAATGGTTGGAAATTAGGGAAGAAATTGATTTTTTTATATTCTCCATAAGAATAACATTGGGCTCTTTCAGATAACTTACTGCGTTTATCATAGACAGAAAATTTAACTTTTCTCTGGAACCGTTAGACGTAGACAAATAATTCAAATTACCAATTTGTTTAGTTTTTTAAGCTGGTTTCAATGGTGCCAGTCTAGTTATACTTTACTTTTATTGTTTTTGCTGAAAATTTAAAAATTTCATTTTTTTGACATTTAAAAGCCCAAAACTTTTGAACCGTAATTTTTACAGACATGCGGGTGGTGTCAAATTATTTAGTACTCTGAGCACTATAAACTTTTATTATTACAAACTAAATTTTAATCAAAATCGTTAGAGCCGTTTTTGAGAAATTTGGATTTTTCACGTTTTTAGGAGTTTTTAAGGGTGAAATACCTTTAAAAATAAAAAATTCAAATAAATGGAAAAAACACCTGGAGATACCGATACATACATGCAAAATTTCATCTAAATCGGACCATCGGGGTAGGCTGTGGCACTGTACACATCCAGACACACACACACACACACACGCACGCACGCACGCACGCACGCAAAAAATGGCATTTCTTAAAAATATAATTGGATTATTAAAGACTTTTTCTTATCAAAGGCCGTATGGTTTTCAGGTGTCATGTGTCATGTGTTGGAAGTGGACCAGATTGCTGCCTTGGATAGTTGGAATGTTCGGATGCGGATGGGGAGTGTGGACCATGGAGCTGTGGACCCGTGTGGAGACAGGCTTCTAGAACCTCTCTGCATTAGTATGGTGAAATGTTGTTTCCAGTCGGTGAGTCGGGAAAATTGCTTTGCATGCTTTTAGCTTTCAGATATACCCTGCCGTGTTCTACAGTTATGAAGAATGAAGAGATATATAGTTTAGTAAAGAGAAATTTAGGATTTCTTTAGGGGTTTCAGGGTAGGTCTGAAAAAAGAAGATACTTATAATAATATAGAGATATCATTATTAGGTTTAGTTTAGGAACTTTTAATTAGGGACTTTCAGGTCTTAGACTGATATGAGTACCTATTACAGTATTAAAATTAATATTTTGTAGGTTAAAATTTAAAATACTTTGTAGGAAGCATTTTGGTGGACAGTCTTTTTATTTAGGGGTTTCAGGGTAGATGAGAAGAAGATATATTCTTAGAGTATGTTTAATATTATAACAGTTTAGGATGTTTTACTCAGAGAAACAAAAAGTTAGGTTTAGTTTAAGTAATTTTAGGATGTGTTTAGGAATTTTGCTATAGGTATAGCTTTAGAACATGAATTTTCTTTTTAGAATAGATATATTAGGTATAACAAAAAAAATTCTCTAAGGACCCAATTAGGTACAGGTTAAACTTTCAAAATGTCATCACAAATCAACTAATGATTATCGATCCTGAAGAGTCAAGATTTGTGTTGTGATTAGTTTTGTTTGTATGAAAGTAGACTGTTTGTGCATGGTGTTTGGTATTAATCGATTCTTGTATTCAGGCTTAAGTGTAATATTTTATTGGTCTACTTTAATAAATATGCGTAAACGATTTCGGGTCGGAACTGTCAACAAAGAAACAACCATCATGTTAACAGTTTAAAAGTTTGAGTTGGAATGTTGGACTGCTGACTTCTGTTTCTTCATAAAGAGAGCTGGATTGTTTGTTAATATTTTAATCTACTCGTCGCTATTCGAGTCATATCTATTTCGCGAATGCTGCGAACTAAAACGAAACTATGTATTCCCCCTGTACGGTACATTACTTAGGTTAAGTTCTATTTTAATTTAAAATGATGTCATGTTATTTTTTTATGTAAATACCAAAATGATTTGAACAAAACATCTGCAAACAATTGAAACAAAATTTTGTAATTGTAATCATTATCATCATTATGATAATCACTGTTGTCTGTTTTAACCTCTCTAAATGGATAATATTGTCTTCTTTATTATTATTTCTGTTTCGACACCATGTTTCTTGTTTTAAAATAAACTAAATGTTTGGATAAAGAATTCCATATTATGAAGTACGTCAGTTTTATTTTTAAAACATTATAAGAATAATAACCATTTATATGACTTTATAGTCTAATGTCAACGTTTATTAAAATAGATGTTCACATTTACTTACACATTTTTCAAATTTTTCTAAACGAAGAAAAATTCTTACATACTATAGAGTTCAAATCATATTGGTAAGTTTTCAGTCGAAGCCAACCAAAGGTAGGATTACCATTGGAATGATGGTTATGTGTGTTTAAATTGTTTGTTAGTTAGCCTGAATACAAGATATCTCACGAACGCTCATAATAAGTTACGCTTATAAGTAACGTAAGTAAGTAAGTAAGTAAGTAAGTAAGTAATAAGTAACAATCATTGTTAGTTAGGTCTCTGTCTTAAATCGTTAAGTCTCTGGTTATTAAGGTCTCTGGTTAGTTAGGTCTCTGGTCAGTTAGGTCTCTGGCCAGTTAGGTCTCTGGTCAGTTAGGTCTCTAGTCAGTTAGGTCTCTGGTCAGTTAGGTCTCTGGTCAGTTAGGTCTCTGATCAGTTAAGTCACTGGTAAGTTAGGTCTCTGGTCAGTTAAGTCTCTGGTCGGTCAGGACTCTGGTCGATGAGGTCTCTGGTCGGTCAGGTCTCTGGTCGGTCGGCTCTCAGGTCAGTCGGGTCTCAGGTCGGTTCGGTCCCTGGTCGGTTGGGTCTCTGGTTGGTCAGATCTCTGGTCGGTCAGGTCAATGGGCGGTCAGGTCTCTAGTCAGTAAGGTCCCTGGTCGGTCAAGTCTCTGGTCGATCAGATCTCTGGTCGGTCAGGTCTCTAGTCGGTCAGGTCTCTGGTCGGTCGGGTCTCTGGTCGGTCTGCTCTCACGTCAGTGGGGTCTCAGGTCGGTTCGGTCCCTGGTCGGTTGGGTCTCTGGTCGGTCAGATCTCTGGTCGGTCAGGTCCCTGTTCGGTCAGGTCTCTAGTCGGTCGGGTCACTAATTGGTCGGGTCTCTGGTTGGTTGGGTCTCTGGTAAGTTGGGTTTCTGGTCAGTCAGGTCTCTGGTCTGTCAGGTCTCTGGTCGATCGGGTCTCTTGGTCGGTCAGGTCTCTAGTCGGTCGGGTCAGGTCGGTCGGTTCTCTGGTCGGTTAGGTCTCTCTTCGTTTAGGTATCTGGTTGGTTAGGTCTCTAGTCGGTTAGGTCTCTGGTCAGTTAGGTCTCTGGTCATTAGGTGTCTGTTAGGTTAAGTCTCTGGTCGGTTAAGTCTCTGGTCGGTTTAGTCTCTGGTCGCTTAGGTCTCTGGTCGGTTAGGTCTCTGGTCGGTTTTGTCCCTGGTCGATTAGATCCTTAGTCTATTAGGTCCCTGGTCGGGTAGATCTTTGGTTAGTTAGTTAGGTTTCTGATTAGTTAGTTAGGTCTCTGATTAGTTATTTAGGTCTGTGGTTTGTTAGTTATGTGTCTGGTTAGTTAGGTCTCTGGTTGGTTAGGACTCTGGTCAGTTAGGTCTCTTGTCAGGTAGGTTAGTGGTCAGTTAGGTCTCTGGTCAGTTAGGTCTCTAGTCAGTTAGGTCTCTGTTCAGTTAGGTCTCTGGTCAGTTAGGTCTCTGATCAGTTAAGTCACTGGTGAGTTAGGTCTCTGGTCAGTTAAGTCTCTGGTCAGTTAGGTCTCTGGTCAGATTGGTCTCTAGTCAGTTAAGTCTCTGGTCGGTCAGATTTCTGGTCGATGAGGTCTCTGGTCGGTTAGGTCTCTGGTCGCTCGGCTCTCAGGTCAGTCGGGTCTCAGGTCGGTTCGGTCCCTGGTCGGTTGGGTCCCTGGTCGGTCAGGTCTCTAGTCGGTCGGGTGTCTAATTGGTCGGGTCTCTGGTTGGTTGGGTATCTGGTAAGTTGGGTTTCTGGTCGGTCAGATCTCTGGTCGGTCAGATCTCTGGTCGGTCAGGTCCCTGGGCGGTCTGGTCTCTAGTCAGTAAGGTCTCTGGTCGGTCAGATCTCTGGTCGGTCAGGTCTCTAGTCGGTCGGGTCTCTGGTCGGTCGGCTCTCAGGTCAGTCGGGTCTCAGGTCGATTCGGTCCCTGGTCGGTTGGGTCTCTGGTCGGTCATATCTCTGGTCGGTCAGGTCCCTGGTCGGTCAGGTCTCTAGTCGGTCGGGTCTCTGGTTGATTGGGTATCTGGTAAGTTGGGTTTCTGGTCGGTCAGGTCTCTGGTCTGTCAGATCTCTGGTCGATCGGGTCTCTTGGTCGGTCGGTTCTCTGGCCGGTTAGGTCTCTCGTCGTTTAGGTCTCTGGTTGGTTAGGTCTCTAGTCGGTTAGGTCTCTGGTTGGTTAGGTCTCTGGGCGGTTAGGTCCCTGGTCGGTTATGTTTCTGGCTGCGTAGGTCCTTAGTCTGTTGAGTCCCTGGTCGGTTAGGCCTTCGATTAGTTAGTTATGTCTCTGGTTAGTTATTTAGGTCTCTGTTTTGTTAGTTAGGTCCCTGGTTGGTAAGTTTAGGTCTCTTTGTTGGTTAGTTAGTTAAGTCTCTGTTTAGTTAGTTAGGTTTCTGGTCAGTTAGGCCTTTTGTCAGTTAGGTCTCTAGTCATCTTGGTCTCTGATCGGGAAGGTCTCTGGTCGATCAGGTCTCGAATTGGTCGGGTCTCTGGTTGGTTGGGATTCTGGTCGGTCCTGTCAGGTCTCTGGTCGATCGGGTCTCTTTGTCGGTCGGGTCTCTGTCGGTATTAGGTCTCTCGTCGGTTAGGTCTCTGGTCGGTTAGGTCTCTAGTCGGTTAGGTCTGTGGTTGGTAAGGTCTCTGGTCGGTTAGGTCTCTGGTTAGTTATGTAACGGTACAAAACGAAAGGGGGGGTACGTTACACGTTACGTTTGCCTCGTATAGCCTCAGGGACACTGAGTTGTCCAGGGTTCGTTAATTTAATTTTGAGAAACTAATTTACTCTACTTTTATATATAGTTCGTATGGGCTCAGCAATCCTTTACCATATAATTCACAATCTCAGAGGTTAGGTATCATCCTCGCCCACGAACTCCTATACAATTTGGAAAAGATCTTTTTTCTATTCTTTTATAATTATTGTCAATTGTCTTTCCTTACATAAAACACCAGCCTTGGTTCAGGCTTGTACCCTACTAAATTATTCAATAAAACACCAGCCTTGGTCCAGGCTTGTACCTACACAGTTATTCAGTAAAACACCAGCCTTGGTCCAGGCTTGTACCTACACAATTATTCAGTAAAACACCAGCCTTGGTTCAGGCTTGTACCTACACAGTTATTCGGTAAAACACCAGCCTTGGTTCAGGCTTGTTCCTACACAATTATTCAATAAAACACAATTAAAATAAAAGTTCCTTTCTCGGACAACTAAAAACTCTTTAATTAATCGAATTTAACTAGTACTCGCACAAAGTTAGCGTTTAGAGGCAAGGAGGCTATCCCGGACAAACTACCGCGGACCACGTGCCTATCCCTTGGTCTCCTAGCTAAGCGGATGCGAGCTGCCTATTACCTTCAGGTCCAAGAGCCGACGAACGAATGCTCACTCGAGCTGTCCTCGGCCGTCGTCTCCAGGGCTCCCCACTCCTTCCCCCACCACCGACGGTGGCGCGGTACGTGGCGGCTCCTTTAACTACAGGGCCAGCTGCTTGCTTCAGCCGGCGGAACATTTAAATCAACTTAAAATAAAGCCAAACTAGAACCCCCTTAATTTTGCTTCTCACACCCTCCTTTTACTTCGGGCGAACAAAAAGAAAATAGGAAAAAAGAAAAAGAACTCTTACCTTCAGGTAAAGAAAATAATAATTTTTTTCTCAAATAAAATTTTGGTTTTTCGCCTCACAATTTAAAATCAATGTAGGGGTTATGACTCCTCCGCCAAAATACATTTTTTTTCCTCGAGCGCGGGATAGGTCCTAACAAATCGGTTGACACAGTATGCCAAGGCCCACCAGGTGGACGATAATGCATAAGTCCGGCGGGTTTTGTCTGTTCCACCTTAGACTGTTGACACACGGGACAACTCCGTATATACTCTCGAACATCTCGCCTTAAACCTGGCCAGAAATAATCTGTCGAGACTCTCTTTACTGTTTTCTTAAATCCGAAATGAGCCGCCGTAAGCGAATCATGGGTTTCACTGAGAACCTTCGCCCGGTCGCAAACCTGCACACACATTTTCCAATTTACAATTTCGTCTCCATTTTTGGATTTCGATTTACAATATTTATACAGTTTGCCATCACGGATGATAAATTTTCCTCCTGTCGGCTTTTTCCTACTCACTTTAGTGGAAAACCTGTCATACCAGCGATCCGAGTTATCAGGGAGTTCCTGATTAGCGCAGATGGTTATTTCACCGCCAATATCACATTCTGATGGACCATCTTGTTTCAGACGGTCAATTTTAACATTATACGACACTAAGCCTAACCTATCTAAGGTATCCACACCTAAGACCACGTCACTCGTGAGAGAAGATAGGTGAACAGCGCTTAAATTATTGGATTGGTTGTCGAGGGTTGCTTCAAACTCAAAAATTTCGGTTTGCCTAGTTTTTGTACCGTCAGCTAACTGTACTACCATCGATACGGGTTTAGGTTTAATTCCACTTTCCAACAAATGTTTAGCTACTTTGGAGTTAATAAAAGATACCGCTGCTCCACTATCCAATAACGCAGAATATTCTGTTCCATAAATGGAAAGGTTAACATACGGTCGGTTATCTTTTTTATTATTTACACCTCCAAAACCTGTGGGAAATACTTTTATCCTATCTAGCCAAGCTGTCCAATCAGAGGATTTCTTATTTACATGGGACTCTGATGACCTCCATCCAACTGAGTCCGCGATCCGTTTTCCCGATCGACATTTACATTCGTCGGTTTTGACGCCTTGTGCACGACAGGTAAAACATCTCAATCTTTTTGGAAAGCGACAGTCTCTATACACATGCCCGATTTTGTTACAGTTAAAGCATGTTACAGGAGAGCGAGAAGGTTGCCTTATCGTTTTCTCATGGATAAGCGGCGCGTCTGATTTAGCCACAGGTCGTGAGTTCTTTTGCTGATAAGGCCCGTCGTGAGCCTGATAAGCTGTCCGGTTACTCCACCGCTCACTAAAATTATTTTTCCTCACATAATTACTATTACGGGAATTATTTTTACCTTCCCATTTATTTTCTTTTACTGAGCTTTGTACTGAATCGTGGGAATTGGTTTCAAAAACATCGACGACGCAATTATCAATATACGATTGTTTATCAGATTTCCGCTTCGGTTGGTACGCGGTTTCTGAAACTAACGCCATAGATGGGAGAGGGGGTGGTCGGTATAACGCCTTTTCCCTAATATAACTTTCAACATGTTCCGCTTGTTTCAGCATCTCATCGAGCGAAACTATTTCGTCTCGCTTCATTGTCAATTTGTATTCCGGTTTCATATTCGTATAAATAATATCCAATTTTTCCTTCATTGAATATCCTCCTCGCCTACGCATCAAAGTTGTGAGGGCGACAACAAAATTCCTAAACGGCTCATTTTCGCCTTGTGTGCGACGCCTAATTTCCTCGCCTAGGTTTCTGACATAACCCGGAGGCAAATAATACAAATCAAAACAACGACGAAAATCATCGTAACAAGTCCAACTATCTTTATTGCTACGGTACCATAGTAGCGCAGTGCCGTATAATAATTCCGGCAAAACCGTTAAAATTGTACTATTTTCTATACCGTATGACTCCATTAATTCCTCTAGACGTTCTAGAAAAGAGATTGGATCTTTATTTCCATCAAACTTAACATTCCACTTCCTCACTAGAGTACACAGAGATGCAGGATCCATTCTGTTGATACCTGTCGATTCCTGTCTAATCCCGTACTCGACCACACTAGGGATGGGTCTATCCGAACCACTAAACACCACGCCGCTATTTGCGTGTGTGTAATTCGGAAAAATATTCTCCCGATTTCCCTCGTTAGGATTATTTTCGTTGGCGCGGGATTTAATTGCAAATTTCGCTACAGTGCGGCATATTTCGTCCATCGACACGTTCGGGGGCATTCCTAACAGTTGGATTAATTTCCCAAGATCCTGATTTCCTGTTCGCTCCTGATGAGCAGATCGTGAATAATCCTGAATATCGCCGCTCTTCACATGTTCCGAAAAATATAATAAATTTCCCGCAACTGAAATTTCTCCCTCCGTAGGAGTTTTTGTAGTTTTCTCCCGAGGAATACCATCCTTCCAGAATTTCGCAAAACGTCTCCTCAGTTCATCCATAGTTCCCGTCGTATCTAAACCGTATTTACTCATTTCTATTTTAATTTCATCCTTTGTCAAAGTCCGAATCCAACTAGTCCGAGGATCATCCTCAGAAGGTGATTTAGACGTACAAGTTTGTGTCGTAAGCGGTAAACTTAAAATAGCTGTACTGGGAACAGTCGTAACCACATTTTGATCCGTACTCTCAGTATTAGGTTTAGGCGCTGTTGTTTTCGGGATCGTTCCTGTACTGACCGTTGTACAGGTTGTTCCGCCCACTACCTTCGGCTTATCCTGTTTGTCTCCCTTTGACTTTGCCGGAGAATGAACATACAGTTTGTTCATCCATACTAAATAAAACCAGACTTTCAAAAATAAACCGTACAATCCCATTTTACTACAAAATCACAAACCAATTAACTATTCTGTTAGTTAATAATCGAGTGTAAATTATCAATGCTCGACCACGTACTCAATACCGGTATTAATTTCCTTTTCAATTAAATTGAAACAATACTGCTCACAAAATATATGTTTAATCCGTTCGGGCGCCACTAGTAAGGTTTTTCCTCACTAGAATATTAATTTCAAAATTTAACAAGCAAAGTTTCTCAAAATCAAGTCCATGTTCGGAGGCGCCATTTGTAACGGTACAAAACGAAAGGGGGGGTACGTTACACGTTACGTTTGCCTCGTATAGCCTCAGGGACACTGAGTTGTCCAGGGTTCGTTAATTTAATTTTGAGAAACTAATTTACTCTACTTTTATATATAGTTCGTATGGGCTCAGCAATCCTTTACCATATAATTCACAATCTCAGAGGTTAGGTATCATCCTCGCCCACGAACTCCTATACAATTTGGAAAAGATCTTTTTTCTATTCTTTTATACTTATTGTCAATTGTCTTTCCTTACATAAAACACCAGCCTTGGTTCAGGCTTGTACCCTACTAAATTATCCAATAAAACACCAGCCTTGGTCCAGGCTTGTACCTACACAGTTATTCAGTAAAACACCAGCCTTGGTCCAGGCTTGTACCTACACAATTATTCAGTAAAACACCAGCCTTGGTTCAGGCTTGTACCTACACAGTTATTCGGTAAAACACCAGCCTTGGTTCAGGCTTGTTCCTACACAATTATTCAATAAAACACAATTAAAATAAAAGTTCCTTTCTCGGACAACTAAAAACTCTTTAATTAATCGAATTTAACTAGTACTCGCACAAAGTTAGCGTTTAGAGGCAAGGAGGCTATCCCGGACAAACTACCGCGGACCACGTGCCTATCCCTTGGTCTCCTAGCTAAGCGGATGCGAGCTGCCTATTACCTTCAGGTCCAAGAGCCGACGAACGAATGCTCACTCGAGCTGTCCTCGGCCGTCGTCTCCAGGGCTCCCCACTCCTTCCCCCACCACCGACGGTGGCGCGGTACGTGGCGGCTCCTTTAACTACAGGGCCAGCTGCTTGCTTCAGCCGGCGGAACATTTAAATCAACTTAAAATAAAGCCAAACTAGAACCCCCTTAATTTTGCTTCTCACACCCTCCTTTTACTTCGGGCGAACAAAAAGAAAATAGGAAAAAAGAAAAAGATTAGGTTTTTGATTAGTTAATTAGGTCTCTGATTAGTTTGTTAGGTCTGTGGTTGGTTAGTTATGTCTGTGGTTGGTTAGTTAGGTTTCTGGTTAGTAAGTTAGGTCTTTTGTTGGTTACGTTTGTCTCGGGTTGGTTAGTTAGTCTCTGGTTGGTTATTTATGTCTCTGGTTGGTTAGTTTTGTCTCTGGTTTGTTATTTAGGTCTCTGGTTGGTTAGTTTTGTCACTGGTTGGTTAGTTTTGTCTCTGGTTGGTTAGTTTTCTCTCTGGTTGGTTATTTAGGTCGCTGGTTGGTTAGATAGTCTCTGTTTAGTTAGTTAGGTCTCTGGTTAGTTATGTCTCTGGTTGGTTAGGACTCTAGTCAGTTAGGTCTCTTTTCAGTTAGGTCACTGGTCAGTTAGGTCTCTTGTCAGGTGGATTACTGGCCAGTTAGGTCTCTGGTCAATTGGTCTCTGGTAGGTTAAGTCTCTGGTTGGTTGAGTCTCTGGTCGGTTAAGTCTCTGGTCGCTTAGGTCTCTGGTCGGTTAGGTCTCTGGTCGGTTTTGTCCCTGGTCGATTAGATCCTTAGTCTATTAGGTCCCTGGTCGGGTAGGTCTTTGGTTAGTTAGGTCTCTAGTCAGTTAGGTCTCTGGTCAGTTAAGTCTCTGGTCAGTCAGGTCTCTGGTCGATGAGGTCTCTGGTCGGTCAGGTCTCTGGTCGGTCAGCTCTCAGGTCAGTCGGGTCTCAGGTCGGTCTCGTCTCTGGTCGGTTAAGTCTATGGTCGGTTAGGTCCTTGGTCGGTTTGGTCTCTGCTCGGTTAGGTCCCTAGTCTGTTGAGTCCCTGGTCGGTTAGGTCTATGATTAGATAGTTAAGTTTTTGATTAGTTAGTTAGGTCTCTGATTAGTTAGTTAGGTCTGTGGTTGGTTAGTTATGTCTGTGGTTGGTTAGTCAGGTCTCTGGTTGGTAAGTTAGGTCTATGGTTGGTTACGTTTGTCTCGGGTTGGTTAGTTAGTCTCTGGTTGGTTATATATGTCTCTGGTTGGTTAGTTTTGTCTCTGGTTGGTTATTTAGCTCGCTGGTTCGTTCTCTGTTTAGTTAGTTAGGTCTCTGGTTGGTTAGTTACGTCTCTGGTTGGTTATTAATGTCTCTGGTTGGTTAGTTTAGTCACTGGTTGGTTAGTTAGGTCTCTGGTTGGTTAGTTTTGTCTCTGGTTGGTTATTTAGGTCTCTGGTTAGTTATGTCTCTGGTTGGTTAGGACTTTGGTCAGTTAGGTCTCTTTTCAGTTAGGTCACTGGTCAGTTAGGTCTCTTTTCAGTTAGGTCACTGGTCAGTTAGGTCTCTGATTAGTTAGGTCACTGGTGAGTTAGGTCTCTGTTCAGTTAGGTCTCTGGTCAGTTAGGGCTCTGGTAAGTTAGGTCTTTGGTCATTAGGTCTCTGGTAGGTTAAGTCTTTGGTCGGTTAAGTCTCTGGTCGGTTAAGTCTCGGGTCACTTAGGGCTCTGGTCGGTTAGGTCTCTGGTCGGTTTTGTCCCTGGTCGATTAGATCCTTAGTCTATTAGGTCCCTGGTTGGGTAGGTCTTTGGTTAGTTAGTTAGGTTTCGGATTAGTTAGTTAGGTCTCTGATTAGTTATTTAGGTCTTTGGTTTGTTTGTTATGTGTCTGGTTAGTTATGTCTCTGGTTGGTTAGGACTCTGGTCAGTTAGGTCTCTTGTCAGGTAGGTTACTGGCCAGTTAGGTCTCTGGTCAGTTAGGTCTCTGGTCAATTAGGTCTCTACTCAGTTAGTTCTCTGGTCAGTTAGGTCTCTGGTCAGTTAGGTCTCTGGCCAGTTAGGTCTCTGGTCAGTTACGTCTCTAGTCAGTTAGGTCTCTGGTCAGTTAGGTCTCTGGTGAGTTAGGTCTCTGGTCAGTTAGGTCTCTGGTCGGTCGGGTCTCTGGTCGGTCGGCTCTCAGGTCAGTTGGGTCTCAGGTCGGTTCGGTCCCTGGTCTGTTGGGTCCCTGGTCGGTCAGGTCTCTAGTCTGTCGGGTCTCTAATTTGTCGGGTCTCTGGTTGGTTGGGTATCTTGTAAGTTGGGTTTCTGGTCGGTAAGACCTTTGGTCGGTCAGGTCCCTGGGCGGTCAGGTCTCTAGTCAGTAAGGTGTCTGGTCGGTCAAGTCTCTGATCGGTCAGATCTCTGGTTGGTCAGGTCTCTTGTCGGTCAGGTCTCTGGTCGGTCGGGTCTCTGGTCGGTCGGCTCTCAGGTCAGTCGGGTCTCAGGTCGATTCGGTCCCTGGTCGGTTGGGTCTCTGGTCGGTCAGATCTCTGGTCGGTCGGGTCTCTAATTCGTCGGGTCTCTGGTTGGTTGGGTATCTGGTAAGTTGGGTTTCTGGTCGGTCAGGTCTCTGGTCTGTTAGGTCTCTGGTCGATCGGGTCTCTTGGACGGTCGGGTCTCTAGTCGGTCGGGTCTCAGGTCGGTCGATTCTCTGGTCGGTTAGGTCTCTCGTCGTTTAGGTCTCTGGTTGGGTTGGTCTCTAGTTGGTTAGGTCTCTGGTTAGTTAGGTCTCTGGGCGTTTAGGTCCCTGGTCGGTTATGTTTCTGGCCGCGTAGGTCTATAGTCTGTTGAGTCCCTGGTCGGTTAGGCCTTCGATTAGTTAGTTATGTCTCTGGTTAGTTATTTAGGTCTCTGTTTTGTTAGTTAGGTCCCTGGTTGGTAAGTTTAAGTCTCTTTGTTGGTTAGTTAGTTAAGTCTCTGTTTAGTTAGTTAGGTCTCTGGTCACTTAGGCTTTTTGTCAGTTAGGTCTCTAGTCATGTTGGTCTCTGGTCGGTTGGTCTCAGGTCGGTAAGGTCTCTGGTCGATCGGGTCTCGAATTGGTCGGGTCTCTTGTTGGTTGGGATTCTGGTCGGTCAGGTCTCTGGTCTGTCAGGTCTCTGGTCGATCGGGTCTCTTTGTCGGTCGGGTCTCTGGTCGGTTAGGTCTCTACTCGGTTAGGTCTCTGGTTGGGCTGGTCTCTAGTTGGTTAGGTCTCTGGTTAGTTAGGTCTCTGGGCGTTTAGGTCCCTGGTCGGTTATGTTTCTGGCCGCGTTGGTCCTTAGTCTGTTGAGTCCCTGGTCGGTTAGGCCTTCGATTAGTTAGTTATGTCTCTGGTTAGTTATTTAGGTCTCTGGTTGGTAAGTTTAGGTCTCTTTGTTGGTTAGTTAGTTAAGTCTCTGTTTAGTTAGTTAGGTCTCTGGTCAGTTAGGCCTTTTTTCAGTTAGGTCTCTAGTCATCTTGGTCTCTGATCGGTTGGTCTCAGGTTGGTAAGGTCTCTGGTCGATCGGGTCTCAAATTAGTCCCGTCTCTGGTTGGTTGGGATTCTGGTCGGTCAGGTCTCTGTCTTTTAATGGTTGTCTTTTGATTGGTCTTTTTTCCTGTGTCGGTTATTTCTAGTCTTTTTCTTGTAATCTCTGGTCGGTCTGTCTCTTTGTCGTTGTGTCTCTGTCGGTTAGTCTCTCTGTCTGTTTCCTTAGTAGGTCGGTCTCTGTGTTAGGTCCTGGTAGGCTCTTTTTTTTTTCTCTTAGTTTTAGTTTAGTCCGCTAGGTCTAGTTAGGTCTATAGGTTTCTGGTAGTTTATCTCTGTTAGGTTTAGTTTGGTTTAAGTCTCTGGTTATTGGTTAGTTCTTCGGTTGTCTCAGGTCGTTGTAGTCTGGTTCTTTTTCTTGGTCTCTGGTCTTTTTTGTCTTCGGTTAGGTCTCTAGTTTTAGGTCTCTCTGTTTGGGTCCTCGTCGGTCGTGGTGTTGTCAGTCACTGTTGTCTTGTCGGTTAGGTTTTATCGGTTACTCTTGTTTAGGTAGTTTCTCTGTCGTTTTTGTTTTAGTTAGTTAGGTTAGTTTAGGCTAGTTAGGATGCTGTTTTATGGTAGGTGTGTTATTTAGTCTGGTTGGTTTGTCAGTTAGGTCTGGTTATCTCTGGTCGATTAGGTCTCTTTTATCGGTTGTTCTGGTCGGTTGGTTAAGTCGGTCGGGTCTCTGGTGTTAGTTAGGTCTCTGGTTTAGGGTCTGTTGGTTGGTTAAGGTCTCTGGTCGGTTTAGGTCTCTGGTTAGTTAAGTCTCTCTGTCGGTTATGTTTCTGTCTCTAGGTCCTTAGGGTTAGGTTGTTTTTCTTCTGTCTGTTATTTTGGTTATTTTTTTTTTTCGTGTCTTTTCTTTTTATGTCGTTGGTGGTTGGTCTTGTCTCTGTTGGTTATTTTGTCGTCTCTGGTTGTTAGGTCTCTTGTTAGTTATGTCTCTGGTTAGTTATTTATGACTCTGCTTAGTTAGTTAGGTCTCTGGTTGGTAAGTTTAGGTCTCTTTTTTGGTTAGTTAGGTCTCTGGTTAGTTAGTTAAGTCTCTGTTTAGTTAGTTAGGTCTCTGGTCAGTTAGGCCTTTTGTAAGTTAGGTCTCTTTTCATCTTGGTCTCTGGTCGGTTGATCTCAGGTCGGTTAGGTCTCTAGTTTGTCGGGTCTCTTGATTGGTCAGGTCTCTGGTCGGTCGGGTCTCAGGTCGGTCGGGTCTCTGGTCGGTTAAGTCTATGGTCGGTTAGGTCCTTGGTCGGTTAGGTCTTTAGTCGGTTACGTCTCTGCTCGGTTAGGTCCCTAGTCTGTTGAGTCCCTGGTCGGTTAGGTCTATGATTAGATAGTTAGGTATTTGATTAGTTAGTTAGGTCTCTGATTAGTTTGTTATGTCTGTGGTTTGTTAGTCAGATCTCTGGTTGGTAAGTTAGGTCTATGGTTTGTTACGTTTGTTTCGGGTTGGTTAGTTAGTCTCTCGTTGATTAGTTTTGTCTCTGGTTGGTTAATTAGGTCGCTGGTTGGTTAGTTAGGTCTCTGTTTAGTAAGTTAGGTCTCTGGTTGGTTAGTTTTGTCTCTGGTTGGTTATTTATGTCTCTGGTTAGTTAGGTTGGTCTCTGTTTAGTTAGTTAGGTCTCTGGTTAGTTATGTCTCTGGTTGGTTAGGACTCTGGTCAGTTAGGTCTCTTTTCATTTAGGTCACTGTTCAGTTAGGTCACTGGTCAGTTAGGTCTCTGGTCGGTCGGGTCTCTTTGTCGGTCGGTTGGTTAGTTTTGTCTCTGGTTGGTTATTTAGGTCGCTGGTTGGTTAGATAGTCTCTGTTTAGTTAGTTAGGTCTCTGGTTAGTTATGTCTCTGGTTGGTTAGGACTCTAGTCAGTTAGGTCTCTTTTCAGTTAGGTCACTGGTCAGTTAGGTGTCTTTTCAGTTAGGTCACTGGTGAGTTAGGTCTCTGGTCAGTTAGGTCTCTGGTCAGTTAGGGCTCTGGTCAGTTAGGTCTCTGGTCAATTGGTCTCTTGTAGGTTAAGTCTCTGGTCGGTTGAGTCTCTGGTCGGTTAAGTCTCTGGTCGCTCAGGTCTCTGGTCGGTTAGGTCCTTTGTCGGTTAGGTCTCTTTAGTCGGTTATGTCTCTGGTTGGTTAGGCCTCTGGTCGGTTAGGTCTCTGCTCGGTTAGGTCCCTAGTCTGTTGAGTCCCTGGTCAGTTAGGTCTATGATTAGATAGTTAGGTTTTTGATTAGTTAGTTAGGTCTCTGATTAGTTTGTTAGGTCTGTGGTTGGTTAGTTATGTCTGTGGTTGGTTACATTTGTCTCGGGTTGGTTAGTTAGTCTCTGGTTGGTTATTTATGTCTCTGGTTGGTTAGTTTTGTCTCTGGTTGGTTATTAAGGTCGCTGGTTAGTTAGTGAGGTCTCTGTTTAGTTTGTTAGGTCTCTGGTTGGTTAGTTACGTCTCTGGTTTGTTATTTATGTCTCTGGTTGTTTAGTTTTGTCTCTGGTTTGTTATTTAGGTCACTGGTTGGTTAGTTTTGTCTCTGGTTGGTTATTAAGGTCGCTGGTTAGTTAGTTAGTCTCTGTTTAGTTAGTTAGGTCTCTTGTTAGTTATGTCTCAGGTTGGTTAGGACTGTGGTCAGTTAAGTCTCTTTTCAGTTAGGTCACTGGTCAGTTAGGTCTCTTTTCAGTTAGGTCACTGGTCAGTTAGGTCTCTGATTATTTAGGTCACCGGTGAGTTACGTCTCTGGTCAGTTAGGTCTCTGGTCAGTTAGGGCTCTGGTCAGTTAGGTCTCTGGTCAATTGGTCTCTGGTAGGTTAAGTCTCTGGTTGGTTGAGTCTCTGGTTGGTTAAGTCTCTGGTCGGTTTTGTCCCTGGTCAATTATATTCTTAGTCTATTAGGTCTCTGGTCGGTTAGATCCTTAGTCTATTAGGTCCCTGGTCGGGTGGATCTTTGGTTAGTTAGTTAGGTTTTTTATTAGTTAGTTAGGTCTCTGATTAGTTATTTAGGTATTTGGTTTGTTTGTTATGTGTCTGGTTAGTTAGGTCTCTGGTTGAGTAGGACTCTGGTCAGTTAGGTCTCTTGTCAGGTAGGTTACTCGCCAATTAGGTTTTTGGTTAATTAGTTACGTCTCTGGTAAGTTATTTATGTCTCTGGTTGGTTAGGTTTGTCCCTGGTTGGTTATTTAGGTCTCTGGTTGGTTAGTTTTGCCTCTGGTTGGTTATTTAGGTCGCTGGTTGGTTAGTTAGTCTCTGTTTAGTTAGTAAGGTCTCTGGTTAGTTATGTCTCTGGTTGGTTAGTACTCTGGTCAGTTAGGTCTCTATTCAGTTAGGTCACTGGTCAGTTAAGTCTCTTTTTAGTTAGGTCACTGATCAGTTAGGTCTCTGATTAGTTAGGTCACTGGTGTGTTGGATCTCTGTTCAGTTAGGTCTCTGGTCAGTTAGGGCTCTGGTAAGTTAGATCTTTGGTCAATAGGTCTCTGGTAGGTTAAGTCTTTGAACGGTTAAGTCTCTGGTCGGTTAAGTCTCTGGTCGGTTAAGTCTCTGGTCACTTAGGTCTCTGGTCGGTTAGGTCTCTGGTCGGTTTTGTCCCTGGTCGATTAGATCCTTAGTCTTTTAGGTCCCTGGTCGGGTAGGTCTTTGGTTAGTTGGTTAGGTTTCGGATTAGTTAGTTAGGTCTCCGATTAGTTATTTAGGTCTTTGGTTTGTTTGTTATGTGTCTGGTTGGTTAGGTCTCTGGTTGGTTAGGACTCTGGTCAGTTAGGTCTCTTGTCAGGTAGGTTACTGGCCAGTTTGGTCTCTGGTCAGTTTGGTCTCTGGTCAATTAGGTTTATGTCTCTGGTTGGTTAGGTTTGTCCCTGGTTGGTTATTTAGGTCTCTGGTTGGTTAGTTTTGCCTCTGGTTGGTTATTTAGGTCGCTGGTTGGTTAGTTAGTCTCTGTTTAGTTAGTAAGGTCTCTGGTTAGTTATGTCTCTGGTTGGTTAGTACTCTGGTCAGTTAGGTCTCTATTCAGTTAGGTCACTGGTCAGTTAAGTCTCTTTTTAGTTAGGTTAGATCTCTAGGTCTCTGGATTAGTTAGGTCACTGGTGAGTTGGATCTCTAGTCAGTAAGGTCTCTGGTCAGTTAGGGCTCTGGTAAGTTAGATCTTTGGTCAATAGGTCTCTGGTAGGTTAAGTCTTTGAACGGTTAAGTCTCTGGTCGGTTAAGTCTCTGGTCACTTAGGTCTCTGGTCGGTTAGGTCTCTGGTCGGTTTTGTCCCTGGTCGATTAGATCCTTATTTTTTTAGGTCCCTGGTCGGGTAGGTCTTTGGTTAGTTGGTTAGGTTTCGGATTAGTTAGTTAGGTCTCCGATTAGTTATTTAGGTCTTTGGTTTGTTTGTTATGTGTCTGGTTGGTTAGGTCTCTGGTTGGTTAGGACTCTGGTCAGTTAGGTCTCTTGTCAGGTAGGTTACTGGCCAGTTTGGTCTCTGGTCAGTTTGGTCTCTGGTCAATTAGGTCTCTACTCAGTTAGTTCTCTGGTCAGTTAGGTCTCTGGTCAGTTAGGTCTCTGTTTAGTTAGTTAGGTCTCTGTTTAGTTAGTTAGGTCTCTGGTCAGTTAGGTCTCTGGTCGGTCGGGTCTTTGGTCGGTCGGCTCTCAGGTATGTCGGGTCTCAGGTCGGTTCGGTCCCTGGTCTGTTGGGTCTCTGGTCGGTTAGATCTCTGGCTGGTCAGGTCCCTGGGCGGTCAGGTCTCTAGTCAGTAAGGTCTCTGGTCGGTCAAGTCTCTGGTCGGTCTGGTCTCTAGTCGGTCAGGTCTCTGGTCGGTCGGGTCTCTGGTCGGTCTGCTCTCAGGTCAGTCGGGTCTCAGGTCGATTCGGTCCCTGGTCGGTTGGGTCTCTGGTCGGTCAGATCTCTGGTCGGTCAGGTCCATGGTCGGTCAGGTCTCTGGTCGATCGGGTCTCTTGGTTTGTCGGGTCTCTAGTCGGTCGGGTCTCAGGTTGGTCGGTTCTCTGGTCGGTTAGGTCTCTCGTCGTTTAGGTCTCTGGTTGGTTAAGCTCTCTAGTCGGTTAGGTCTCTGGTTGGTTAGGTCTCTGGGCGGTTAGGTCCCTGGTCGGTTATGTTTTCCGGTCGCTTGTAGGTCCTTAGTCTGTTGAGTCGGTCGGTTAGGCCTCGATTAGTTAGTTATGTCTCTGGTTAGTTATTTAGGTCTCTGTTTGATTAGTTAGGTCTCTGGTTGGTAAGTTTAGGCCTCTTTGTTGGTTAGTTAGTTAAGGCTCTGTTTAGTTAGTTAGGTCCCTGGTCACTTAGGCTTTTTGTCAGTTAGGTCTCTAGTCATCTTGGTCTCTGGTCGGTTGGTCTCAGGTGGGTAAGGTCTCTGGTCGATCGGGTCTCGAATTTGTCGGGTCTCTTGTTGGTTGGGATTCTGGTCGGTCAGGGTTCTGGTCTGTCAGGTATCTGGTCGATCGGGTCTCTTTGCCGGTCGGCTCTCTGGTCGGTCGGGTCTCAGGTCGGTCGTGTCTCTGTCGGTTAGGTCTCTCGTTGGGTAGGTCTCTGGTCGGTTAGGTCTCTAGTCGGTTAGGTCTAAGGTTGGTAAGGACTCTGGTCGGTTATGTTTCTGGTCGCGTAGGTCCTTAGTCTGTTGAGTCGGTAGTCTGTTTTATCCTCGATTTGTTAGTTATGTCTCTGGTCAGTTATTTATGTCTCTGTTTGATTAGTTAGGTCTCTGGTTGGTAAGTTTACGTCTGTTTTTTGGTTGGTTAGGTCTCTGGTTAGTTAGTTAAGTCTTTGTTAATTTGTTAGGTCTTTGGTCAGTTAGGCCTCTTGTCAGTTAGGTCTCTAGTCATCTGGTCGGTCGGGTCTCTGGTTGGTTGGGTTTCTGGTCGGTCAGGTCTCTGGTCGATTGGGTCTCTTGGTCGGTCGGGTCTCAGGTCGGTTGGTTAGGTCTCTCGTCGGTTAGGTCTCTGGTTGGTTAGGTCTTTAGTCGGTCGGGTCTCTGGTCGGTCGGGTTTCTGGTCGGTCGGGTCTCTTGATTGGTCGGGTCTCAGGTCGGTTAAGTCTATGGTCGGTTAGGTCCTTGGTCGGTTAGGTCTCTTCTCGGTTAGTTGGTCTGTTAGTCTTGGTCGGTTAGGTCTATGATTAGATAGTTAGGTTTTTGATTAGTTAGTTAGGTCTCTGATTAGTTTGTTAGGTCTGTTGTTGGTTAGTTATGTCTGTGGTTGGTTAGTTAGGTTTCTGGTTGGTGAGTTAGGTCTATTGTTGGTTACGTTTGTCTCGGGTTGGTTAGTTAGTCTTTGGTTGGTTATTTATGTCTCTGGTTGGTTAGTTACGTCTCTGGTTAGTTATTTATGTCTCTGGTTGTTTAGGTTTGTCTCTGGTTTGTTATTTAGGTCTCTGGTTGGTTAGTTTTGTCTCTGGTGGGTTAGTTGTGTCTCTGGTTGGTTATTTAGGTCTCTGTTTGATTAGTTATGTGTCTGGTTGTTAAGTTTACGTCTGTTTTTTGGTTAGTTAGGTCTCTGGTTAGTTATTTAGGTCTCTGTTTGATTAGTTAGGTGTCTGGTTGTTAAGTTTACGTCTGTTTTTTGGTTAGTTAGGTCTCTGGTTAGTTAGTTAAGTCTTTATTAAATTGTTAGGTCTTTGGTCAGTTAGGCCTCTTGTCAGTTAGGTATCTCGTCATCTTGGTCTCTGGTCGGTTGATCTCAGGTCGGTTAGGTCTATAGTCGGTCGGGTCTCTGGTCGGTCGGGTCTCAGGTCGGTCGGGTCTCTGGTCGGTTAAGTCTATGGTCGGTTAGGTCCTTGGTCGGTTAGGCCTTTAGTCGGTTATGTCTCTGGTTGGTTAGGCCTCTGGTCGGTTAGGTCTCTGCTCGGTTAGGTCCCTAGTCTGTTGAGTCCCTGGTCGGTTAGGTCTATGATTAGATAGTTAGGTTTTTGATTAGTTTGTTAGGTCTCTGATTAGTTTGTTAGTTCTGTGGTTGGTTAGTTATGTCTGTGGTTGGTTAGTTAGGTTTTTGGTTGGTAAGTTAGGTCTGGTCAGTTTCTTGTCAGGTAGGTAAATGGCCATTTGTCTCGGGTTGGTTAGTTAGTCTCTGGTTGGTTATTTATGTCTCTGGTTGGTTAGTTTTGTTTCTGGTTGGTTGTTAAGGTTGCTGGTTAGTTAGTTAGGTCTCTTAGTTAGTTAGGTCACTGGTTGGTTAGTGACGTCTCTGGTTGGTTATTTATGTCTCCGGTTGTTTAGTTTTGTCTCTGGTTTGTTATTTAGGTCTCTGGTTGGTTAGTATTGTCTCTGGTTGGTTAGTTTTTTTCTCTGGTTGGTTATTTAGGTCGCTGGTTGGTTAGTTAGTCTCTGTTTAGTTATGTCTCTGGTTGGTTAGGGCTCTGGTCAGTTAGGTCTCTTTTCAGTTAGGTCACTGGTCGGTTAGGTCTCTTTTTAGTTAGGTCACTGGTCAGTTAGGTCTCTGATTATTTAGGTCACTCGTGAGTTACGTCTCTGGTCAATTAGGGCTCTGGTCAGTTAGGTCTCTGGTCAATTGGTCTCTGGTAGGTTAAGTCTCTGGTTGGTCGAGTCTCTGGTCGGTTAAGTCTCTGGTAGCTTAGGTCTCTGGTCGGTTAAGTCTCTGGTCGCTTAGGTCTCTGGTCGGTTAGGTCTCTTTTCGGTTTTGTCCCTGCTCGATTAGATCCTTAGTCTATTAGGTCCCTGGTCGGGTGGGTCTTTGGTAAGTTAGTTAGGTTTCGGATTAGTTAGTTAGGTCTCTGATTAGTTATTTAGGTCTTTGGTTTGTGTGTTATGTGTCTGGTTATTTAGGTCTCTGGTTGGTTAGGACTCTGGTCAGTTAGGTCTCTTGTCAGGTAGGTAAATGGCCAATTAGGTTTCTGGTTGGTTAGTTACGTCTCTGGAAGGTTATTTATGTCTCTGGTTGGTTAGTTTTGTCTCTGGTTGGTTATTAAGGTCTCTGGTTAGTTAGTTAGGTCTCTGTTTAGTTAGTTAGGTCTCTGGTAGGTTAGTTACGTCTCTGGTTGGTTATTTATGTCTCTGGTTGTTTAGTTTTGTCTCTGGTTTATTATTTAGGTCTCTGGTTGGTTAGTATTGTCTCTGGTTGGTTAGTTTTGTCTCTGGTTGGTTAGTTTTGTCTCTGGTTGGTTATTTAGGTCGCTGGTTGGTTAGTTAGTCTCTGTTTAGTTAGTTAGGTCTCTGGTTAGTTAGGTCTCTGGTTGGTTAGGCCTCTGGTCAGTTAGGTCTCTTGTCAGGTAGGTTACTGGCCAGTTAGGTCTCTGGTCAGTTACGTCTCTAGTCGGTTAAGTCTCTTGTCAGTTAGATCTGTGGTCAGTTAGGTCCTTGGTCGGTTAGGTCTATGATTAGATAGTTAGGTTTTTGATTAGTTAGTTAGGTCTCTGATTAGTTAGTTAGGTCTGTGGTTGGTTAGTTATGTCTTTGGTTGCTTAGTCAGGTCTCTGGTTGGTAAGTTAGGTCTATGGTTGGTTACGTTTGTCTTGGGTTGGTTAGTTAGTCTCTGGTTGGTTAGATATGTTTCTGGTTGGTTAATTTTTTCTCTGGTTGGTTATTTAGGACGCTGGTTCGTTAGTTAGGTCTCTGTTTAGTAAGTTAGGTCTCTGGTTGGTTAGTTACGTCTCTGGTTGGTTATTTATGTCTCTGATTGGTTAGGCTTGTCTCTGGTTGGTTATTTTGGTCTCTGGTTGGTTAGTTTTGTCTCTGTTTGGTTAGTTTTGTCTCTGGTTGGATATTTAGGTCTCTGTTTAGTTAGTTAGGTCTCTGGTTAGTTATGTCTCTGGTTGGTTATGACTCTGGTCAGTTAGGTCTCTTTTTATTTAGGTCACTGTTCAGTTAGGTCTCTTTTCATTTAGGTCACTAGTCAGTTAGGTCTCTGGTCAGTTAGGTCTCTTTTCAGTTAGGTCACTGGTCAGTTAGGTCTCTGAGTAGTTAGGTCACTGGTTGAGTTTTTGTCTCTGGTCAGTTAGGTCTCTGTCAGTTAGGGGTCTGGTAAAGGTCTCTGGTCATTAGGTCTCTGGTCGTTAAGTATTTGGTCGGTTAAGTCTCTGGTCGGTTAGTCTCTGTCGTAGGTCTCTGGTTGGTTAGGTCTCTCGGTTTTGTCTCTGGTCGTAGTCCTTAGTCTGTTAGGTCCCTGGTCGGGTAGGTCTTTGTTAGTAGTTAGGTTCGGATTAGTTAGTTAGGTCTCTGATTAGTTATTTTAGGTCTTTGGTTTTGTTTTTGTTATGTGTCTGTTAGTTAGGTCCTTTGGTTAGGTTCTTTGTAGGTTCTGGTCAGTTAGGTCTCTTGTCAGTTAGGTTACTGGCCATTAGGTCTCTGGTCAGTTAGTTACGTCTGTTAGTCGGTTAGTCTCTGTCAGTTAGTCTGTGGTCATTAGGTCACTGGTCAGTTAGGCTGAGTTTAAGTCATTGGTGAGTTAGGTCTCTGGTCAGTTAGGTCTCTGGTCGGTCGGGTCTCTGGTTGTTAGTCTCGGGTTCTGGTCGGTGTCACAGGGTTGGGTTTATTACTTAGGTCTCTCGTCGGTTAGGTCTCTGGTCGGTTAGGTCTCTAGTCGGTTAGGTCTGTGGTTGTAATGACTCTGTCGTTAGGTCTCAGTTTTAAGTCTCTGGTGGTTATGTTTCTGGTCAGGTCTTAGTCTGTTATTAGTCTGGTTTTAAGTCTTCGATTTGTTAGTTATGTCTCTGGTTGGTTATTTAGGTCTCTGTTTATTAGTTAGGTCTCTGGTTGTTAGTTTACGTCTTTTTTGGTTAGTTAGGTCTCTGGTTAGTTTAGTCTTTTTAAATTGTTAGGTCTTTGGTCAGTTAGGTCCTCTGTAGTTAGGCTCTCATCTTGGTCTCTGGTCAGTTGATCTCAGGTCGTTAGGTTATAGTCTCGGGTCTCTGTCGGTGTCTCAGGTCTCGGGTCTCTGGTCGGTTAAGTCTATGGTCGGTTAGGTCCTTGGTCGGTTACTTAGTCGGTTATTCTCTGGTTGGTTAGGTCCTCTGGTCGGTTAGGTCTCTGCTCGGTTAGGTCCCTAGTCTGTTAGGTCCCTGGTCGGTGGTCTTTGTAATTAGTAGTTAGTTTTTGATTAGTTTGTTAGGTCTCTGATTAGTTTGTTAGGTCTGTGTTGGTTAGTTAGTCTGTGGTTTAGTTAGGTTTTTGGTTGGTAAGTTAGGTCTTTTGTTGGTTACGTTTGTCTCTGGTTGGTTAGTTAGTCTCTGGTTGGTTATTTATGTCTCTGGTTGGTTAGTTTTGTTTCTGGTTGGTTGTTAAGGTTGCTGGTTAGTTAGTTAGGTCTCTGGTTGGTTAGTTACGTCTCTGGTTGGTTATTTATGTCTCCGGTTGTTTAGTTTTGTCTCTGGTTTGTTATTTAGGTCTCTGGTTGGTTAGTATTGTCTCTGGTTGGTTAGTTTTGTCTCTGGTTGGTTATTTAGGTCGCTGGTTGGTTAGTTAGTCTCTGTTTAGTTAGTTAGGTCTCTGGTTAGTTAGGTCTCTGGTTGGTTAGGCCTTTGGTCAGTTAGGTCACTGGTCAGTTAGGTCTCTTTTCAGTTAGGTCACTGGTCAGTTAGGTCTCTGATTAGTTATGTCACTGGTGAGTTGGATCTTTGTTCAGTTAGGTCTCTGGTCAGTTAGAGCTCTGGTAAGTTAGATCTTTGGTTATGGTCGGTTAGGTCTCTGGTAGGTTAAGTCTTTGGTCGGTTAAGTCTCTGGTCACTTAGGTCTCTGGTCGGTTAGGTCTCTGGACGGTTTTGTCCCTGGTCGATTAGATCCTTAGTCTATTAGGTTTCTGGTCGGGTAGGTCTTTGGTTAGTTAGTTAGGTTTCGGATTAGTTAGTTAGGTCTCTGATTAGTTATTTAGGTCTTTGGTTTGTGTGTTATGTGTCTGGTTATTTAGGTCTCTGGTTGGTTAGGACTCTGGTCAGTTAGGTCTCTTGTCAGGTAGGTAAATGGCCAATTAGGTTTCTGGTTGGTTAGTTACGTCTCTGGAAGGTTATTTATGTCTCTGGTTGGTTAGTTAGTCTCTGGTTGGTTATTAGGTCTCTGGTTAGTTAGGTCTCTGTTGGTTAGGTCTCTGGTTGGTTATTTATTCTTTGTTTAGTCTCTGGTTTATTATTAGGTCTCTGGTTGGTTAGGTCTCTGGTTGGTAAGTTTTGTCTCTGTTGGTTTTTAGGTCTGGTTGGTTAGTTAGTCTCTGTTTAGTTAGTTAGGTCTCTGGTTAGTTAGGTCTCTGTGTTTAGGCTGGTCAGTTAGGTCTCTGGAGTTAGGTCTCTTTCAGTTAGGTCACTGGTCAGTTAGGACTCTGTTAGTTATGTCGGTTTTGGTCTCTCGTCAGTTAGGTCTCTGGTCGGTTAGGTCTCTGGTAATTTAGTCGGTTATTAGGTCCTTGGTCGGTTAGGTCTTTGTCGTAAGTCTCTGGTCCACTTAGGTCTCTGTGATAGTCTGGTAGGTTAGGTAGTCGATTAGTTTAGTCTATTAGTTTCGGTAGGTCTTTGGTTAGTTAGTTAGTCTTGTTGTTGTTAGGTCTCTGTTGTAAGTTAGGTCTATGGTTTGTTTGTCATGTGTCTGGTTGGTTAGTCTCTGGTTGGTTAGGACATGTCTCTGTTAGTTCTCTTGTCAGGTAGGTTAATTTCTCTTCAGTTGGTTGGTTTAGGTCTCTTGTTATGGTCAGTTAGGTCTCTGGTTAGTTAGGTCTCTGGTTTAGTTGGTCAGTTACTCTCTGCAGTTGGTCTCTGGTATAGGTCTCTGGTTGGTTAGGTCTCGGTCGGTTGGTTCTGGTGGTCGGTCTCAGGTCGATTCGGTCCCTGGTTGGTTAGGTCTCTGGTTGGTAAGTTTAGGTCTCTTTTTTGGTTAGTTAGGTCTCTGGTTAGTTAGTTAAGTCTCTGTTAGTTATTGTCTCTGGTCAGTAGGCCTTTTGTGGTTAGGTCTCTGGTCATCGGTCTCTGTCGGTTTGATCTCATCGGTTAGGTCTCTAGTTTGTCGGGTCTCTCCATTGTCGGGTCTCAGTCGGTAGGTCTCTGTCGGTTTAAGTCTATGGTCGGTTAGGTCCTTGGTCGGTTAGGTCTCTTCGGTTAGGTCTGTTTGGTTAGGTCCTAGTCTTTTGAGTCCCTGGTCGGTTTAGGTCTTGTGTAGTTAGGTCTTTGATTAGTTAGTTAGGTCTCTGTTAGTTGTTAGGTCTCTGGTTGTAAGTATTTGTGTTTGGTTAGTAGGTCTCTGGTTGGTAAGTTAGGTCTATGGTTGGTACTTTGTCTCGGTCTTGGTTAGTTAGTCTCTGGTTGGTCTATATATGTCTGGTTGGTTATTTTGTCTCTGGTTTGGTTAATTAGGTCGCTGGTTGTTAGTTAGGTCTCTGTTAGTTAATTAGGTCTGTTTGGTTAGTTACGTCTCTGTTGGTTTTAGGTCTCTGGTGGTTATTGGTCTCTGGTTGGTTAATTTAGGTCTCTGGTTGGTTAGTTTTGTCTCTGTTGGTTATTTAGGTCTCTGTTTAGTTAGTTAGGTCTCTGGTTAGTTATGTCTCTAGTTGGTTAGGACTCTGGTCAGTTAGGTCTCTTTTCATTTAGGTCACTGTTCAGTTAGGTTTCTTTTTAGTTAGGTCACTGGTCAGTTAGGTCTCTGGTCGGTCGGATCTCTTTGTCGGTCGGGGCTCTGGTCGGTCGGGTCACAGGCCCGTTGGGTCTCTATCGGTTAGGTCTCTCGTCGGTTAGGTCTCTGGTCGGTTAGGTCTCTATTCGGTAGGTCTGTGGTTGGTATGGAATCTGGTCGGTTAGGTCTCAGGTTAGTTAAGTCTCTGGTCGGTTATGTTTCTGGTCGCGTAGGTCCTTAGTCTGTTGAGTCCCTGGTCTGTTAGGTCTTCGATTTGTTAGTTATGTCTCTGGTTAGTTATTTAGGTCTCTGTTTGATTAGTTAGGTCTCTGGTTGGTAAGTTTACGTTTGTTTTTTGGTTAGTTAGGTCTCTGGTTAGTTAGTTAAGTCTTTGTTCATTTGTTTGGTCTTTGGTCAGTTAGGCCTCTTGTCAGTTAGGTTATCGTCATCTGGTTTTCTCTTGTTAGGTTAGGTTTCTGGTCGGATCTCTGTATGTCAGGTCTCTGGTTGGGTCTTTTGTCGGTCGGGTCTCAGGTCGTTAGGTCTCTGTTCGTTAGGTCTAGGTCTTAGGTTTTTAGTTTGTGTCTCTGTCGGTCTTTCTGGTCGGTTGTCTCTTTTGGTCGGGTCTCAGGTCGGTTAGGTCTCTGGTCGGTTAGGTCTCTGGTCGGTTAGGTCTTTAGTCGGTTATGTCTCTGGTTGGTTAAGCCTGAGGTCGGTTAGGTCTCTGCTCGGTTAGGTCCCTAGTCTGTTGAGTCCCTGGTCGGTTAAGTCTATGGTCGCTTAGGTCCTTGGTCGGTTAGGTCTCTTTAGTCGGTTATGTCTCTGGTTGAATAGGCCTCTGGTCGGTTAGGTCTCTGTTCGGTTAGGTCCCTAGTCTGTTGAGTTGGTGGTAGTCTAAGTTAGATTTGGTTTTTGATTAGTTAGTTAGGTCTCTGATTAGTTTTGTTAGGTCTGTGGTTGGTTAGTTTATGTCTGTGTTGGTTAGTTAGGTTTTCTGTTGGTAAGTTAGGTCTCTTGTTGGTTCTAGGTTTGGTAGTTGTCTCTGGTTTGGTTATTTATGTCTCTGGTTGGTTAGTTTTGTCTCTGGTTGGTTATTAGGTCGCTGGTTAGTTAGTTAGGTCTCTGTTTAGTTAGTTAGGTCTCTGTTTCGGTTACTCCACTTGTTGTATTTATGTCCTCTGGTTGTTTAGTTTGTCTCTGGTTTGTTATTTAGGTCTCGGGTTTGGTCGATTCTCTGGTTGGTTATTTTGTCTCTGGTTGGTTATTTAGGTCGCTGGTTGGTTAGTTAGTCTCTGTTTTAGTTAGTTAGGTCTCTGGTTAGTTAGGTCTCTGGTTGGTAGGATCTGGTCAGTTAGGTTTTTCAGTAGGTCACTGGTCAGTTAGGTCTCTGGTCAGTTAGTCATGGTCGTTATGTCTCTATTATTAGTCGGTCGGTTACGTCCTCTGGTCGGTTAGGTCTCTGGTCAGTAGGTCTCTGGTCGGTTAGGTCTCTGGTCAATTAGGTCTGGTTGGTTAATCTTGGTCGCTTAGGTCTCTGGTTGGTTAGGTCTCTGGTCGGTTTTGTCCCTGTCGATTAATCCTTTGTCTATTAGGTCCCTGGTCTGTTGATCTTTGGTTAGTTAGTTAGTTTTCGGATTAGTTAGTTAGGTCTCTGATTAGTTATTTAGGTCTTTGGTTTGTTTGTTATGTGTCTGGTTGGTTAGGTCTCTGGTTGGTTAGGACTTTGGTCAGTTAGGTCTCTTGTCAGGTAGGTTACTGGCCAGTTTGGTCTCTGGTCAGTTTGGTCTCTGGTCAATTAGGTCTCTACTCAGTTAGTTCTCTAGTTCTAATTTGTCGGGTCACTGGTTAGTTGGGTATCTGGTAAGTTGGGCTTCTGGTCGGTCAGATCTCTTTTCGGTCAGGTGCCTGGGCGGTCAGGTCTCTAGTCAGTAAGGTCTCTGGTCTGTCAGATCTCTGGTCGGTCTGGTCTCTAGTCGTTAGGTCTCTGGTCGGTCGTTTCTCTGGTCGGTCTCTAGTCAGTCGGGTCTCAGGTCGATTCGGTCCCTGGTCGGTTGGGTCTCTGGTCGGTCAGATCTCTGGTTGGTCAGGTCCATGGTCGGTCAGGTCTCTAGTCGGTCGGGTCTCTAATTCGTCGGGTCTCTGGTTGGTTTGGTATCTGGTAAGTTAGGTTTCTGGTCGGTCAGGTCTCTGGTCTGTCAGGTCTCTGGTCGATCGGGTCTCTTGGTCGGTCGGGTCTCTAGTCGGTCGGGTCTCTAGTCGGTCGGGTATCAGGTCGGTCGGTTCTCTGGTCGGTTAGGTCTCTCGTCGTTTAGGTCTCTGGTTGGTTAAGGTCTCTAGTCGGTTAGGTCTCTGGTTGGTTAGGTCTCTGGGCGGTTAGGTCCCTGGTCGGTTAATTTCTTTTGATAGGTCCTTAGTCTGTTTGTCCCTGGTCGGTTAGTCTCTGGTTATATAGTTATTTCTCTGGTTAGTTATTTAGGTCTCTGTTTTGTTAGTTAGGTCTCTGGTTGGTAGTTTAGGCCTTTAGTTGGTTTAGTTTAGTTAAGTCTCTGTTAGTTAGTTAGGTCTCTGGTTAGGTTTTTTTGTCAGTTAGGTCGCTAGTCATCTTGTCTCTGGTCGTTTGGTCTAGTCGGTAAGGTCTCTGGTTAGAGCGGGTCTCTTATGTCGGTCTCTTTTGGTTGGTCTCTGGTCGGTAGGGTCTCTTTCAGTTCAGTATCTGTCGATCGGGTTCTTTAGTCGGTCTCTGGTTCGGTCGGGTCTCAGGTCGGTCGTGTCTCTGTCGGTTAGGTCTCTCGTTGGGTAGGTCTCTGGTCGGTTAGGTCTCTAGTCGGTTAGGTCTCTGGTTAGTTAAGTCTCTGGTCGGTTATGTTTCTGGTCGCGTAGGTCTTTAGTCTGTTGAGTCCCTGGTCTGTTAGGTCTCTGGTTGGTAAGTTTAGGTATCTTTTTTGGTTAGTTAGGTCTCTGGCTAGTTAGTTAAGTCTCTGTTTAGTTAGTTAGGTCTCTGGTCAGTTAGGCCTTTTGTGAGTTAGGTCTCTCGTCATCTTGGTCACTGGTCGGTTGAGCTCAGGTCGGTTAGGTCTCTAGTCGGTCGGGTCTCTGGTCGGTCGGGTCTCAGGTCGGTCGGGTCTCTTGATTGGTTGGGTCTCTGGTCGGTCGGGTCTCAGGTCGGTCGGGTCTCTGGTCGGTTAGGTCTCTGCTCGGTTAGGTCCCTAGTCTGTTGAGTCCCTGGTCGGTTAGGTCTATGATTAGATAGTTAGGTTTTTGATTAGTTTGTTAGGTCTCTGATTAGTTTGTTAGGTCTGTGGTTGGTTAGTTATGTCTGTGGTTGGTTAGTTAGGTTTTTGGTTGGTAAGTTAGGTCTTTTGTTGGTTACGTTTGTCTCGGGTTGGTTAGTTAGTCTCTGGTTGGTTATTTATGTCTCTGGTTGGTTAGTTTTGTCTCTGGTTGGTTATTTAGGTCGCTGGTTTGTTAGTTAGGTCTCTGTTTAGTAAGTTAGGTTTATGGTTGGTTAGTTACGTCTCTGGCTGGTTATTTATGTCTCTGGTTGGTTAGGTTTTTCTCTGGTTGGTTATTTAGGTCTCTGGTTGGTTAGTTTTGTCTCTGTTTGGTTAGTTTTGTCTCTGGTTGGTTATTTAGGTCTCTGTTTAGTTAGTTAGGTCTCTGGTTAGTTATGTCTCTGGTTGATTAGGACTCTGGTCAGTTAGGTCTCTTTTCATTTAGGTCACTGTTCATTTAGGTCTCTTTTCATTTAGTTCACTGGTCAGTTAGGTCTATGGTCGGTCGGGTCTCTTTGTCGGTCGGGTCTCTGGTCGGTCGGGTCTCTATTGGTTAGGTCTCTCGTCGGTTAGGTCTCTGGTCGGTTAGGTCTCTTGTCGGTTAGGTCAAAGGTTGGTAAGGACTCTGGTCGGTTAGGTCTCAGGTTAGTTAAGTCTCTGGTCGGTTATGTTTCTGGTCGCGTAGATCCTTAGTCTGTTGAGTCGGTGGTCTATTTTGTCCTCGATTTGTTAGTTATGTCTCTGGTTAGTTATTTAGGTCTCTGTTTGATTAGTTAGGTCTCTGGTTGGTAAGTTTACGTCTGTTTTTTGGTTAGTTAGGTCTCTGGTTAGTTAGTTAAGTCTTTGTTCATTTGTTAGGTCTTTGGTCAGTTAGGCCTCTTGTCAGTTAGGTCTCTAGTCATCTGGTCGGTCGGGTCTCTGGTTGATTGGGTTTCTTGTCGGTCAGGTCTCTGGTCTGTCAGGTCTCTGGTCGATTGGGTCTCTTGGTCGGTCGGGTCTCAGGTCGGTTGGTTAGGTCTCTCGTCGGTTAGGTCTCTGGTCGGTTAGGTCTTTAGTCGGTCGGGTCTCTGGTCGGTCGGTTTTCTGGTCGGTCGAGTCTCTTGATTGGTCGGGTCTCAGGTCGGTTAAGTCTATGGTCGGTTAGGTCCTTGGTCGGTTAGGTCTCTGCTCGGTTAGGTCCCTAGTCTGTTGAGTCCCTGGTCGGTTAGGTTTATGATTAGATAGTTAGGTTTTTGATTAGTTAGTTAAGTCTCTGATTAGTTTGTTAGGTCTGTGGTTGGTTAGTTATGTCTGTGGTTGGTTAGTTAGGTTTCTGGTTGGTAAAATAGGTCTATTGTTGGTTACGTTTGTCTCAGGTTGGTTAGTTAGTCTCTGGTTGGTTATTTATGTCTCTGATTGGTTAGTTACGTCTCTGGTTGGTTATTTATGTCTCTGATTGTTTAGGTTTGTCTCTGGTTTGTTATTTAGGTCTCTGGTTGGTTAGTTTTGTCTCTTGTTGGTTAGTTTCGTCTCTGGTTGGTTATTCAGGTCACTGGTTGGTTAGTTAGTCTCTGTTTAGTTAGTTAGGTCTCTGGTTAGTTATGTCTCTGGTTGGTTAGGACTCTGGTCAGTTAGGTCTCTTTACAGTTAGGACACTGGTCAGTTAGGTCACTGGTCAGTTAGGTCTCTTTTCAGTTAGGTCACTGGTCAGTTAAGTCTCTGATTATTTCGGTCACTGGTGAGTTAGGTCTCTGGTCAGTTAGGTCTCTGGTCAGTTAGGGCTCTGGTCAGTTAAGTCTCTGGTCAGTTGGTCTCTGGTAGGTTAAATCTCTGGTCGGTTGAGTCTCTGGTCGGTTAAGTCTCTGGTCGCTTAGGTCTCTGGTCGGTTAGGTCTCTGGTCGTTTTTGTCCCTGGCTGATTAGATTCTTAGTCTATTAGGTCCCTGGTCGGGAAGGTCTTTGGTTAGTTAGTTAGGTTTCTGATTAGTTATTTAGGTCTCTGGTTTGTTAGTTATGTGTCTGGTTAGTTAGGTCTCTGGTTTGTTAGAATTCTGGTCAGTTAGGTCTATTGTCAGGTAGATTACGGGTCAGTTAGGTCTCTGGTCAGTTAGGCCTCTAGTCATCTGGTCGGTCGGGTCTCTGGTTGATTGGGTTTCTTGTCGGTCAGGTCTCTGGTCTGTCAGGTCTCTGGTCGATTGGGTCTCTTGGTCTGTCGGGTTGCTCAGGTTCGGTTGGGTTAGGTCTCTGGTCGGTTAGGTCTCTGGTTCGGTTAGGTCTTTATGTCGGGTCTCTGGTCGGTCGGTTATTTCTGGTCGGTCGAGTCTCTTGTTTGGTCGGGTCTCAGGTCGGTAGTTAAGTCTATGGTCGGTTAGGTCCTTGGTTGGTTAGGTCTTGTCTCTCGGTTGGTCCCTAGTCTGTTGAGTCCCTGGTCGGTTAGTTTATGATTATGGATAGTTAGGTTTTTTGATTAGTTAGTTAAGTCTCTGATTAGTTTGTTAGGTCTGTGGTTGGTTAGTTATGTCTGTGGTTGGTTAGTTAGGTTCTCTGGTTGGTAAAATAGGTCTATGTTGGTTACGTTTGTCTCAGGTTGGTTAGTTAGTCTCTGTCAGTTAGGTTATTTAGTCTCTGATTGGTTAGTTACGTCTCTGGTTGGTTATTTTTGTCGGTCTGATTGTTAGTCGGTTTTGTCTCTGGTTTGTTATTTAGGTCTCTGGTTGGTTAGTTTTGACTCTTGTTGGTTAGTTTCGTCTCTGGTTGGTTATTCAGGTCACTGGTTTGGTTTAGTTAGTCTCTGTTTAGTTAGTTAGGTCTCTGGTTAGTTATGTCTCTGGTTGGTTAGGACTCTGGTCAGTTAGGTCTCTTTACAGTTAGGACACTGGTCAGTTAGGTCACTGGTCAGTTAGGTCTCTTTTCAGTTAGGTCACTGGTCAGTTAAGTCTCTGATTATTTAGGTCACTGGTGAGTTAGGTCTCTGGTCAGTTAGGTCTCTGGTCAGTTAGGGCTCTGGTCAGTTAAGTCTCTGGTCAGTTGGTCTCTGGTAGGTTAAATCTCTGGTCGGTTGAGTCTCTGGTCGGTTAAGTCTCTGGTCGCTTAGGTCTCTGGTCGGTTAGGTCTCTGGTCGTTTTTGTCCCTGGCTGATTAGATTCTTAGTCTATTAGGTCCCTGGTCGGGAAGGTCTTTGGTTAGTTAGTTAGGTTTCTGATTAGTTATTTAGGTCTCTGGTTTGTTAGTTATGTGTCTGGTTAGTTAGGTCTCTGGTTTGTTAGAATTCTGGTCAGTTAGGTCTCTTGTCAGGTAGATTACGGGTCAGTTAGGTCTCTGGTCAGTTAGGCCTCTGCTCGGTTAGGTCCCTAGTCTGTTGAGTCCCTGGTCGGTTAGGTCTATAATTAGATAGTTAGGTTTTTGATTAGTTAGTTAGGTCTCTGATTAGTTAGTTAGGTCTGTGGTTGGTTAGTTATGTCTGTGGTTGCTTAGTCAGGTCTCTGGTTGGTAAGTTAGGTCTATGGTTGGTTAGTTAGTCTCTGGTTGGTTATATGTCTCTGGTTGGCTAATTTGTTCTCTGGTTGGTTATTTAGGACGCTGGTTGGTTAGTTAGGTCTCTGTTTAGTTAGTTAGGTCTCTGGTTGGATAGTTACGTCTCTGGTTGGTTATTTAGGTCTCTGGTTGGTTAGTTACGTCTCTGGTTGGTTATTAATGTCTCTGGTTGGTTAGTTTAGTCACTGGTTGGTTAGTTAGGTCTCTGTTTAGTTAGTTAGGTCTCTGGTTAGTTAGGTCTCTTTTCAGTTAGGTCACTGGTCAATTAGGTCTCTTTTCAGTTAGGTCACTGGTCAGTTAGGTCTCTGATTAGTTAGGTCACTGGTGAGTTTTGTCTCTGGTCAGTTAGGTCTCTGGTCAGTTAGGGCTCTGGTAAGTTAGGTGTCTGGTCATTAGGTCTCTGGTAGGTTAAGTATTTGGTCGGTTAGGTCTTTAGTCGGTTATGTCTCTGGTTGGTTAGGCCTCTGGTCAGTTAGGTCTCTGCTTGGTTAGGTCCCTAGTCTGTTGAGTCCCTGGTCGGTTAGGTCTATGATTTGATAGTTAGGTTTTTGATTAGTTAGTTAGGTCTGTGGTTGGTTAGTTATGTCTGTGGTTGCTTAGTCAGGTCTCTGGTTGGTAAGTTAGGTCTGTGGTTGGTTAGTTATGTCTGTGGTTTGTTAGTCAGGTCTCTGGTTGGTAAGTTAGGTCTATGGTTGGTTACGTTTGTCTCGGGTTGTTAGTTAGTCTCTGGTTGGTTATTTAGGTCGCTGGTCGGTTAGTTACGTCTCTGGTTGGTTAATTATGTCTCTGGTTGGTTAGGTTTGTCTCTGGTTGGTTATTTAGGTCTCTGGTTGGTTAGTTTTGTCTTTGGTTGGTTAGTTTTGTCTCTGGTTGGTTATTTAAGTCTCTGTTTAGTTAGTTAGGTCTCTGGTTAGTTATGTCTCTGGTTGGTTAGGACTCTGGTCAGTTAGGTCTCTTTTCATTTAGGTCACTGTTCAGTTAGGTCTCTTTTCAGTTAGGTCACTGGTCTGTTAGGTCTCTGATTATTTAGGTCACTGTTGAGTTACGTCTCTGGTCAGTTAGGTCTCTGGTCAGTTAGGGCTCTGGTCAGTTAGGTCTTAGGTAGGTTAAGTCTCTGGTCGCTTAGGTCTCTGGTCGGTTAGGTCTCTGGTCGGTTTTGTCCCTGGTCGATTAGATCCTTAGTCTATTAGGTCCCTGGTCGGGTGGATCTTTGGTTAGTTAGTTAGGTTTCGGATTAGTTAGTTAGGTCTCTGATTAGTTATTTAGGTCTTTGGTTTGTTTGTTATGTGTCTGGTCAGTTAGGTCTCTTGTCAGGTAGGTTACTGGCCAATTAGGTTTCTGGTTGGTTAGTTACGTCTCTGGTAGGTTTTTTATGTCTCTGGTTGGTTAGGTTTGTCCCTGGTTGGTTTTTTAGGTCTCTGGTTGCTTAGTTTTTTCTCTGGTTGGTTATTTAGGTCGCTGGTTGGTTAGTTAGTCTCTGTTTAGTTAGTTAGGTATCTGGTTAGTTATGTCTCTGGTTGGTTAGTACTCTGGTCAGTTAGGTCTTTTTTCAGTTAGGTCACTGGTCAGTTAGGTCTTTTTTCAGTTAGGTCACTGGTCAGTTAGGTCTCTGATTAGTTAGGTCACTGGTGAGTTGGATCTCTTTTCCGTTAGATCTCTGATCAGTTAGGGCTCTGGTAAGTTAGATCTTTGGTCATTAGGTCTCTGGTAGGTTAAGTCTTTGGTCGGTTAAGTCTCTGGTCACTTAGGTCTCTGGTCGGTTAGGTCTCTGGTCGGTTTTGTCCCTGGTCGATTAGATCCTTAGTCTATTAGGTCCCTGGTCGGGTAGGTCTTTGGTTAGTTAGTTAGGTTTCGGATTAGTTAGTTAGGTCTCTGATTAGTTATTTAGGTCTTTGGTTTGTTTGTTATGTGTCTGGTTGGTTAGGTCTCTGGTTGGTTAGGACTCTGGTCAGTTAGGTCTCTTGTCAGGTAGGTTACTGGTTAGTTAGGTCTCTGGTGAGTTAGGTCTCTGGTCAGTTAGGTCTTTGGTCGGTCGGGTCTCTGGTCGGTCGGCTCTCAGGTCAGTCGGGTCTCAGGTCGGTTCGGTCCCTGATCTGTTGGGTCTCTGGTCGTTCAGATCTCTGGCCGGTCAGGTCCCTGGTCGGTTAGGTCTCTAGTCCGTCGGGTCTCTAATTTGTCGGGTCTCTGGTCGGTTAGGTCTCTCGTCGTTTAGGTCTCTGGTTGGGTCACTAGTTAGGTCTCTGGGTTAGGTCTCTGGCGGTTAGTTCTAGTATTTTTTTTTTTTTTTTTGGGTCTGGTTAGTTAGTTTCTGGTAGGTCTAGTTTGTTGAGTCCCTGGTCGGTTAGGTTCGATTAGTTTAGGTCTCTGGTTAGTTATTTAGGTCCCTGGTTAGTTAGGTCCCTGGTCGGTTGTTTGTCTCTGGTTAGTTAGTTAAGGTCTCTGTTTAGTTAGTTTTAGGTCTCTCCTGTGGTCAGTTAGGTCTCTGTAGTTGTCTCTGGTCGTTGGTCTCTGTCGGTTAGGTCTCTTCGATTGTCTCAGTCGTCAGGTTTCTTATTGGTCGGGTCTCTGTCGGTCTCTAGTCGGTCGGGTCTCTGGTCGGTTTAGTCTATCGGTTAGGTCTCTGGTCGGTTAGGTCTCTAGTCGGTTAGTCTCTGGTTGGTTTAGGTTCTGGTCGGTTTAGGTCTCTGGTGGTTAGTTAGTCTTTTGAGTCCCTGGTCGGTTAGGTCTATGATTAAATAGTTAGGTTTTGGATTAGTTAGTTAGGTCTCTGATTAGTTTGTTAGGTCTGTGGTTGGTTAATTATGTCTCTGGTTGGTTAGGACTCTGGTCAGTTAGGTCTCTGATTATTTAGGTCACTGGTGAGTTACGTCTCTGGTCAGTTAGGTCTCTGGTCAGTTAGGTCTCTGGTCAATTGGTCTCTGGTAGGTTTAGTCTCTGGTTGGTCGAGTCTCTGGTCGGTTAAGTCTCTGGTCGCTTACTTCTCTGGTCGGTTAAGTCTCTGGTCGCTTAGGTCTCTGGTCGGTTAGGTCTCTGGTCGGTTTGTCCCTGGTCGTTAGATCCTCTATTAGGTTGGTCGGTGTCTTTGGTAAGTTAGTTAGGTTTCGGTTAGTTAGTTAGGTCTCATTAGTTAGGTCTTGGTTTGTTTGTTAATTCTGGTTAGTTTAGGTCTCTTGTCAGGTTAGGTCTGGCCAATTAGGTCTGGTTGGTTAGTTACGTCTCTGGTAGGTTATTTAGGTCTCAGGTTGGTTTAGTTTTGTCTCTGGTTGGTTATTAGGGTCCTAATTTAGTTTAGGTTCTATGGTTAGTTAGTTAGGTCTCTGGTTGGTTAGTTACGTCTCTGGTTGGTTATTTATGTCTCTGGTTGTTTAATTTTGTCTCTGGTTGGTTATTTAGGTCTCTGGTTGGTTAGTTTTGTCTCTGGTTGGTTATTTAGGTCGCTGGTTGGTTAGTTAGTCTCTGTTTAGTTAGTTAGGTCTCTGGTTCGTTATGTCTCTGGTTGGTTAGGACTCTGATTATTTAGGTCACTGGTGAGTTACGTCTCTGGTCAGTTAGGTCTCTGGTCAGTTAGGTCTCTGATCAATTGGTCTCTGGTAGGTTAAGTCTCTGGTCGCTTAGGTCTCTGGTCGGTTAGGTCTCTGGTCGGTTTTGTCCCTGGTCGATAAGATCCTTAGTCTATTAGGTCCCTGGTCGGGTGGATCTTTGGTTAGTAAGTTAGGTTTCGGATTAGTTAGTTAGGTCTCTGATTAGTTATTTAGGTCTTTTGTTTGTTTGTTATGTGTCTGGTTAGTTAGGTCTCTGGTTGGTTAGGACTCTGGTCAGTTAGGTCTCTTGTCAGGTAGGTTACTGGCCAATTAGGTTTCTGGTTGGTTAGTTACGTCTCTGGTAGGTTATTTATGTCTCTGGTTGGTGAGATTTGTCCCTGGTTGGTTATTTAGGTCTCTGGTTGCTTAGTTTTGTCTTTGGTTGGTTATTTAGGTCGCTGGTTGGTTAGTTAGTCTCTGTTTAGTTAGTTAGGTCTCTGGTTAGTTATGTCTCTGGTTGGTTAGTACTCTGGTCAGTTAGGTCTCTTTTCAGTTAGGTCTCTGGTTAGTTAGGTCTCTTTTCAGTTAGGTCACTGGTCAATTAGGTCTCTGGTTAGTCAGGTCACTGGTGAGTTAGGTCTCTGGTCAGTTAGGTCTCTGGTCAATTATGTCCCTAGTCAGTTAGTTCTCTGGTCGATTAGGTCTCTGTTAGGCTAAGTCTCTGGTCGGTTAAGTCTCTGGTCGGTTAGGTTTCTGGTCGGTTAGGTCTCTGGTCGGTTTTGTCCCTGGTCGATAAGATCCTTAGTCTATTAGGTCCCTGGTCGGGTGGATCTTTGGTTAGTAAGTTAGGTTTCGGATTAGTTAGTTAGGTCTCTGATTAGTTATTTAGGTCTTTTGTTTGTTTGTTATGTGTCTGGTTAGTTAGGTCTCTGGTTGGTTAGGACTCTGGTCAGTTAGGTCTCTTGTCAGGTAGGTTACTGGCCAATTAGGTTTCTGGTTGGTTAGTTACGTCTCTGGTAGGTTTATTTATGTCTGGTTGGTGAGTTTGTCCCTGGTTGGTTATTTAGGTCTCTGGTTGCTTAGTTTTGTCTTTGGTTGGTTATTTAGGTCGCTGGTTGGTTAGTTAGTCTCTGTTTAGTTAGTTAGGTCTCTGGTTAGTTATGTCTCTGGTTGGTTAGTACTCTGGTCAGTTAGGTCTCTTTTCAGTTAGGTCACTGGTCAGTTAGGTCACTGGTCAGTTAGGTCTCTGGATTAGTTAGGTCACTGGTGATTGGATCTCTGGTTAGTTAGGTCTCTGGTCATTAGGTCTCTTCAGTTAGTTTTCTCTGGTCATTAGGTCTCTGGTTAGGTCTCTGGTCAGTTAGTCTCTAGTCATTAGGTCTCTGGTAGTTAGGTCTCTGGTGTTAGGTCTCTGTCAGTTAGTCTTTTGTCTCTGGTCGGTCCTCTCAGGTCAGTCTCTCAGGTCGGTTCGGTCCCTGGTCTTTGGGTCTCTGGTCGTTAGATCTCTCGGTTCAGGTCCTGGTCGGTCAGGTTTTAGTGTCGGTCTAATTTGTAGGTCTCTGGTTGGTTGGGTTACTGGTAAGTTGGGTTTCTGGTGTCAGGTCTCTGGTTGGTAGGTCTCTATCGGTTAGGTCTCTGGTTGGTTAAGGTCTCTGGTGGTTAGGTTTCCTGGTTGGTTTATGTTTGGTTGTAGTCTCTGGTCTGTTTAGTTGGTCGGTTAGGTTCTTAGTTAGTTATGTCTCTGGTTAGTTATTTAGGTCTTTGTTTTGTTAGTTAGGTCCCTGGTTGGTAAGTTTAGGTCTCTTTGTTGGTTAGTTAGTTAAGTCTCTCTTTAGTTAGTTAGGTCTCTGGTCGGTTAGGTCTCTGGTCGGTTTTGTCCCTGGTCGATAAGATCCTTAGTCTATTAGGTCCCTGGTCGGGTGGATCTTTGGTTAGTTAGGTTTGGTCTTAGTTAGTTTGGTCTCTGTTTAGTTACTTAGGTCTGTGGTTTGTTAGTTATGTATCCGGTTAGTTAGGTCTTTGGTTGGTTAGGACTCTGGTCAGTTAGGTCTTGTCAGGTAGGTCTACTGGTTTAGGTCTCTGGTTGGTTAGTTAGTCTCTGGTCAGTTTAGGTCTCTGGTTGGTAAGTCCCTGGTTATTTAGGTCTCTGGTTGCTTAGTTTTGTCTTTGGTTGGTTATTAGGTCCAGGTTGGTTAGTTAGTCTCTGTTTAGTTAGTTAGGTCTCTGGTTAGTTATGTCTCTGGTTGGTTAGTACTCTGGTCAGTTAGGTCTCTTTTCAGTTATTTCACTGGTCAGTTAGTAGGTCACCGGTTGTGGTTGGTTAAGTCTCTGGTCGGATAGGTGTCTGGTCGGTTAGGTCTCTGGTCGGTTTTGTCCCTGGTCGATTAGATCCTTAGTCTATTAGGTCCCTGGTCAGTTAGGTCTTTTGTTAGTTAGTTAGGTTTCTGATTAGTTATTTAGGTCTGTGGTTTGTTAGTTATGTCTCTGGTTAGTTAGGTCTCTGGCTGGTTAGGACCCTGGTCAGTTAGGTCTCTTGTCAGTTAGGTCACTGGTCAGTCAGGTCTCTGGTCAGTTAGGTCTCTGGTCAGTTAAGTCTCTGGTCGGTTAGGTCTCTGGTCGGTTTTGTTCCTGTTTGATTAGATACCTAGTCTATTAGGTCCCTGGTCGGTTAGGTCTTTGGTTAGTTAGTTAGGTCTCTGATTAGTTAGTTAGGTCTCTGGTTAGTTAGTTAGGTCTGTAGTTTGTTAGTTATATCTCGGGTTGGTTATTTAGGTCTCTGTTTGGTTAGTTAGGTCTCTGGTTGGTAAGTTAGGTCTCTTGTTGGTAAGGTAGGTCTCTTGTTAGTTAGTTATATCCCTATTTGGTTACTTAAGTCTCTGGTTGGTTAGTTATGTCTATAGTTGGTAATTTAGGCCACTAATTGGTTAGTTAATTCTCTGTCTATTTAGTAAGGTCTGTGGTCAGTTAAGTCATATTTCAGTTGGCTCTCAGGTCCTTCGGGTCACTGGTTGGTCAGGTCTCTGGTCGGTTAGGTCTCTTGTTGGTTAGGTCTCTGAACGGTTAGGTCTCTAGTCGGTTCGGTCTCTGGTCGTTCAGGTCTCTAGTGAGTCAGGTCTCTGGTCGGTCAGGTCTCCTGTCGGTCAGGTCTCTGGTCGGTCAGATCTCTGGTCGGTGAAGTCTCTGGTCAGTCAGGTCCTGGTCGGTCAGGTCTCTGGTCGGTCGGGTCTTTGTTTGGTTGGGTCTCAGGTCGGTCGAGTCTCTGGTCGGTTAAGTCTCTCGTTGGTTACGTCTCTGGTCGGTTAGGTCTCTGGTCGGTTAGGTCTCTGGTCGGTTTTGTCCCTGGTCGATTAGATCCTTAGTCTATTAGGTCCCTGGTCAGTTAGGTCTTTGGTTAGCTAGTTAGGTCTTTGATTAGTTATTTAGGTCTCTGATTAGTTAGTTTAATCTGTGGTTAGTTAGTTAGTTAGGTCTGTGATTTGTTAGTTATGTCTCTGGTTAGTTAGGTCAATGGTTGGTTAGAACTCTGGTCAGTTAGGTCTCTAGTCGGTTAGGTCTCTGGTTGGTTAGGTCTTTGGGCGGATAGGTCCCTGGTCGTTTATTTTTCTGGTCGCGTAGGTCCTTAGTCTGTTGAGTCCTGGGTCGGTTAGGCCTTCGATTAGTTAGTAATGTCCCTTTTTGGTTACTTATGTCTCTGGTTGGTAAATAAGGTCTCTGATTGGTTAGTTAAGTCTCTGTTTATTTAGTTTGGTCTCTGGTCAGTTAGGTCCTTTTTCAGTTAGGTCACTAGTCAGTCAGGTCTCTGGTCCGTTAAGTCTCTGTTCGGTTAGGTCTCTGGTCGGTTTTGTTCCTGTTCGATTAGATACCTAGTCTATTAGGTCCCTGGTCGGTTAGGTCTTTGGTTAGTTAGTTAGGTCTCTGATTAGTTAGTTAGGTCTCTGGTTAGTTAGTTAGGTCTGTAGTTTGTTAGTTATATCTCTGGTTGGTTATTTAGGTCTCTGGTTGGTTATTTAGGTCTCTGTTTGGTTAGTTAGGTCTCTGGTTGGTAAGTTAGGTCTCTTGTTGGTAAGGTAGGTCTCTAGTTAGTTAGTTATATCCCTTTTTGGTTACTTAAGTCTCTGGTTGGTTAGTTATGTCTATAGTTGGTAATTTAGGCCTCTAATTGGTTAGTTAATTCTCTGTTTATTTAGTAAGGTCTGTGGTCAGTTAAGTCATATTTCAGTTGGCTCTCAGGTCCTTCGGGTCACTGGTTGGTCAGGTCTCTGGTTGGTCGGGTCTCTCTTCGGTCGGTCTCAGGTCGGTCAGGTCTCTGGTCGGTTAGGTTTTTTCTGGTAGTTTTTAATCTTTTGGGTTAGGGCTTTAACAGGTAGCAGTCCTGGTTGTTTTTTGATTAATTCATGTGTGTTGGTTAGTTATTTGTGTTACCAAAGTCAAAATTGTTTGATAGTTTGTAAACGTTGATAATTACCTCTTTTGTAATGGAGTTCACTGCAAATAGGACTTTTTGATGGTAACAACTGGTCAACTTGGAAGTATAAAGTATGCATACTGCTGAGAAGTATACCCAAAGCCCTGGAAGTTGTGGAGGGAAATCTACAAATGCCAGCGGATCTTCTGCCAGAAGCATCAGAAGAGGAGAGGGCTCGGTATGACTTAGGTTTAGCTACTTTTACCAAGGCAGACAGCATGGCGCTCATAGTAATCACGACAAACATGACGGAGGAAACATTACAAAAGGTTATGCGTTTCACAACGGCTAGGGAAGTATGGCTAGAATTGCATAGGCTATATGATGGTGTCTCAGAGGATAAAGCTTATAATCTTTGTTTAGATTTCTTTAGTTATCAAAGAAATTTGTCTGATGACATGTCTAGCCATTTATCGAAACTCAAAAACCTTTGGAATGACCTTAAGTTAGAAGTTAGTAAAGATACTGAAAGTAACTGTAACTTACCAGAATTATTCTTGATTTGCAAAGTTCTAGGCACTTTACCGGAGGAGTATTTCTCGTTTAGGTCTAGTTGGTTGTTAATGGGGAAATCTGAGAGAACCATTGACACACTTACTACACAGCTTTGTGCATATGAAAGAGCTTTGAATAGCAGGTCTGTAGCTGCACAAAACTGTAATGAGGCTTTAGTGGTCAAATCTGGAAGAAAGGTTAAAGACACTAAAACATTGGGTAGTAATTCTGGGGTAAAGTTCAGTAAGTCAAAGAGCTATTTAGTTTGCCATTATTGTAAACAGTCAGGTCATAAAGTTAGACAATGTAGTAAGTGGAAAGCTGATGGTAGGCCAGCCAAACCTTCCAGTCAGATTCTGACATCTAACTTTAATGAATCAGAGGAGGGGTATTCAGGAACAAACGAGGGTCTCACGATATCCAGTCAGGTTAATGTCACTGAAAACTCTGATAGAGACTGTTGGTATGTAGATAATGGAGCAACTAATCACGTGACTTTCAGAGATGACGTCTTTCAGACCTTTGAGCCCTTTGCAGATAGTCGTGTGATGAAAACAGCGAATGGAGAATCGATCTGCGCTTTAGGGAAAGGTACAGTGGAGGTGGAAGCAGCAGTAAATGGAAAGTGGTTGAAAAATAAGCTTCTTGATGTCTGGTATGTACCTAATATTAAGAAAAATCTGTTTTCTGTGCTTGCCACTCAGGATTTGCATGTCAATAGTGAATTTATTTCAAGGACGGAAAGTTGTTTCCTGAAAGTAAATGGTAATTTACTGCTGTTTGGTACCCGACCCAGAAGAGGAGGTTTGTACAAACTAGCTATGAGAGTAGTAAAACCGTTGAACTTGGTACAAGTTAATAAGCTAACTTCGGATGAGAACTTGTTGCAGATACATCATGAACGTTTAGGACATCAAAATAAACGTCATGTGAAGGCTACAGTTGAACGAGAACTTGGAGTAAAGTTGAAACTGGACAGTGAGCTGTGTGAGGGATGTATTTTCGGCAAAAGCCATAGGTTGAAGTTCGGAACTCGAGAGCGAGCAACTAAGCCTGGTGAGCTGATACACACAGATGTTTGTGGTCCATTTGTAAATTCTTTGTCAGGTTGTCGATACTTTGTTTTGTTCAAAGATGATTTCTCTAGATACAGACAGGTGTACTTCATGAGGCAGAAGTCTGATGTACCAGAGAAACTTAAGCAGTTTTTGGCCGAATGTAAGACTACAGGAGTCACTGTGAGGGAAATTCTAAGTGATAATGGTGGAGAGTTTGACAGTGGTATTGTAAGAGAAATATTACAGGGTCATGGGATTAAGCAGAGGTTGACAATGCCATACACGCCTGAGCAAAACGGCTGTAGTGAGCGAGACAACCGAACCTTGGTGGAAACTGCACGAGCAATGATGCATGCCCATGAGACAATGCCAGAGAATCTGTGGGCTGAAATGATTAATACAGCGGCCTACATTTTGAATCGGACAGGTAAATCAAGTGTTCCAGATGTATCTCCAATTCAGCTATGGTCTGGGAAAAAGCCGTGCATCAAGAACTTGAGGATAATAGGATGTACTTGCTATGCCCACGTCCCAAAACCTAAACGACGGAAGATGGAAAAGAAGTCTGTAAAAGGAATTCTTGTTGGCTACGATAATGATGATGGATATAGAATTTGGTGTGGAGAAACTAAGTCTTTGATCAGATCAAGAGACGTGGTATTTCATGAAGAGCCAATTCGGAAGTCCTCATTAAGGATGCCAAGCAATGAGTTGTTGGTACCTGAGGAAGAGAATGTTCAAAAAGAAGCGAGAGCTGAGGAACAACCTAATAGGCCTGACTCTGAGAATGAATCAGAAAAGGATGAATGTCCAAGATATGACTTTCGAAGAAGAGAAGATATCAAAGCTCCAAAGAAATTAGAAGATTATGTAATGTCTGCTGTGTCAAATGTAAGCAAAATATATGAACCTCAACATTATTGGGAAGCAATACATTGTGAGGATGCTGGAAATTGGAAGAAGGCAATGGATAATGAGATGAAATCTCACAAAACAAATCAAACTTGGACATTGGAAGAGCTACCTGAAGGTAAGAAATCCATATCTTGTAAGTGGGTTTATAAGGTTAAAACTAATCCTGATGGTTCAGTTGACAGGTACAAGGCCAGGCTGGTGATCAAGGGTTACTCTCAACAAAAAGGTGTGGACTATTTCGAGACATTTAGTCCTGTGGCCAGACTGGGGACCATTAGAGCATTATTAAGTACTGCAGCTAATGAGAAAATGTCTTTGAAACAGTTTGATGTCTCTACAGCCTTTCTTTACGGGAACTTAGAAGAAATAGTATACATGAAGCAGCCGGAGGGATATAATGATGGATCAGGAAGAGTGTGCCGTTTAATTAAGAGTCTGTATGGTCTCAAACAGGCTCCTCGTTGTTGGAATAAAAGGATTGGCAGCTACCTGATTGAACTTGGTCTAAGGCAGAGTGAAGCAGATCCTTGTTTGTTTATTAAGAAAGAGGGTGGAAAGAAACTCTTGCTTGCACTTTATGTAGATGATGGCCTAGTTGCATCGACACATCTCGAAATGCTCGAAGACTTCATGAAAAGTTTGAAACAAGAGTTCAAAATTGTAGAAAAACCTGCATCTTATTTTCTAGGAATAGAAATAAAGCAATACGAAGATGGTTCTATTCGAATCAGTCAGGAGGGATACACTAAAAGACTCCTGAAACGCTTCGGAATGGAAGACTCTAAGCCAGCAACAACACCGATTATAAAAGATACACCAGGAGAGAAAGAAGGAACTGAAAAGAATAAATCTATATTTCCTTATCGAGAATGTGTAGGTGCACTGATGTATCTGACAACAGGGACTCGTCCAGATATAGCTTTTGCTGTGGGGAAAGCAGCACGGTCCCTAGAGACCCCTAAGTATGACGACTGGGTTAAAGTCAAAAGGATAATGAGATATCTGAAAGGAACTATGACTTTATCCTTGGAATATAAGTCAAGCTACAAATCAGGGTTGCTTGAATGTTTCAGTGATGCTGACCATGCAGGGGACGAACATAGTGGCCGTTCTACAACAGGAGTTGTTTGTCTATATAGTGGAGCTGCAATAACATGGATGAGTCAAAAGCAATCATCTGTAGCGATATCAAGCACAGAGGCTGAAATTGTTGCTGCCAGTGAAGCTACCAGAGAGATTATTTGGCTTGTTAGATTGTTAAATGAAATTACAGTTTTGAAACAGTTGCCAATGTTGAAAATAGACAATTTAGCAACAATTCGCCTTGCTGAAAACCCAGAAAATCATAGAAGAACAAAGCACATACAAACGAGACACTTCTTTGTTAGAGAGATGGTTTCGGAAGGGAAACTAGAGGTAAAACATGTTCCGGCAGAATTTCAGTTGGCAGACTGTCTGACGAAACCCCAGCATAAACCAAGACTGAAGATAGTGTGTGAAGCCATGGGACTAAAGTGATTAAAATTCAGAAATTATAAAAATGAGGGAAAGTGTTGAGAATCGTTATTATTCTCGGTTTTAGTCTCTGGTTGGTTAGCTATAGTTAGTTAGGTCTAATTGGTCAGTTAGTTATTTAGGTCTGTGGTTAGTTAGTCTTTATCTGTTGGCTCTAGTCCTTCGGGTCACTGGTTGGTCAGGTCTCTGGTTGGTCGGGTCTCTCTTCGGTCGGTCTCAGGTCGGTCAGGTCTCTGGTCGGTTAGGTCTCTTGTTGGTTAGGTCTCTGGACGGTTAGGTCTCTAGTAGGTTAGGTCTCTGGTTGGTTAGGTCTTTAGGCGGTTAGGTCCCTGGTCGTTTATTTTTCTGGTCGCGTAGGTCCTTAGTCTGTTGAGTCCTGGGTCGGTTAGGCCTTCGATTAGTTAGTAATGTCCCTTTTTGATTACTTATGTCTCTGGTTGGTAAATAAGGTCTCTGATTGGTTAGTTAAGTCTCTGTTTATTTAGTTAGCTCTCTGGTCAGTTAGGTCATTTGTCAGTTAGGTCTCTGGTCAGCTTGGTCTTTAGTCAGTTTGGTCTTTAGACAGTTAGGGCTCTGGACTATTAGGTCTCCGGTTTGGTAGGCTTTGGTCGGTCAGGTCTTTGGTCGGTCAGGTCTCTGGTCGGTCGGAGCACTGGTCGGTTGGGTCTCTGGTCATTCAGGTCTCTGGTTGGTCAGCTCCCAGGTCGGTCGGGTCACAGGTCGGTCGGGTCTCTTGTCGGTCTGGTCTCTAGTCGGTTCGGTCTCTGGTCGATTGGGTCTCTGGTGATTACGTCTCGGGTTGATTAGTTATGTTTCTGGTTGGTTAGTTTATTTTTTGATTGGCTATTTAGGTCGCTGGTTGGTTAGTTAGGTATCTGTTATGTTGGTTAGGTCTTTGGTTGGTTAGTTACGTCTCTGGTTTGTTATTTATGTCTCTGGTTGGTTAGTTTTTGTCTTTGGTTGGTTATTTAGGTCACTGGTTAGTTAGTTATGTCTATGTTTAGTTAGTTAGGTTTCTTTTCAGTTAAGTCTTTAGACGGTTAAGTCTGTGGTCGATTAGGTCTTTGGTTGGTTAGGTCTCTCGTTGGTTAGGTCTCTAAATGGTAAGGTCTCTAGACGGTTAGGTCTCTGGTTGGTTAGGTCTCTCGTCGGTTAGGTCTTTGGTTGGTTATGAGACTGGTCCGTTTATGCCCCTGGTCGCTTAGGTCCCTAGTTTGTTGAGTCCCTGGTTGGTTAGATCTCTGGTCAGTTAGTAGGTCTGTGGTTTGTTAGTTATGTCTCTGGTTAGTTAGGTCTCTGGTTGGTCATTTATATCTCGGGTTGGTTAGTTACGTCTCTGGATGGTTATTTATGTTTCTCGTTAGTTAGTTTTTCTCTCTGGTTAGTTAGTCTGGTCTCTGTTTAGTTAGTTAGGTCTCTGATTAGTTAGTTAGGTCTGTGGTTTGTTAGTTATGTCTCTGGTTAGTTAGGTCTCAGGTTGGTTAGGACCCTAGTCAGTTAGGGCTCTTGTCAGTTAGGTCACTGGTCAGTCAGATCTCTGGTCAGTTAGGCCTCTAGTTGATTAGGTCTATGGTAGGTTAAGTCTCTGGTCGGTTAGGTTTCTGGTCGTCGGGTCTTTAGTCAGGTCTCTGGCCAATCGGGTCTCTGGTCGGTAAGGTCTTTGGTCGGTCAGGTCTCTGGTCAGTTAGGTCTCTGGTTGGTTACTTATGTCTCGGGTTGGTTAGTTACGTCTCTGGTTGGTTATTTATGTCTCTGGTTGGTTAGTTTTATCTCTGTTTGGTTATTTAAGTCGCTGGTTGGTTAGTTATGTCTCTGTTTAGTTAGTTTGGTCTCTGGTTGGTTAGTTACGTCTCTGGTTGGTTATTTATGTCTCTGGTTGGTTAGTTTTGTCTCTGGTTAGTTATTTAGGTCACTGGTTGGTTAGTTATGTCTCTATTTAGTTAGTTAGGTCTCTGGTTAGTTAGGTCTCTTTTCAGTTAGGTCACTGGTTGGTTAGGTGTCTGGTTAGTATAATATAATAATAATCCTTTATTTCCAAAAACAATTACATATTAACAGCAAAAACTTGAATATCTGTATACTAGAAATTAGTTCCCCACATGGGTCTAAGCCTGTGTGTGTGAACGAGTCCTTAAACAGCCGCCTATAACAATTCTCAAAACCTGAGACTATAAAAATAAATAAGTAATAACTAAAAATAATCGACTAATTTATGTTAACAAACAAAAAAATTTAGTAAGTAAAAATTTGTATGCATGCATATAAATAAATGGTATATTTTGCGATATCATTAAAAGAAAAAATATAAGTAAAATGATACCAGCCGAGATCCCAGTCCATTCGCATACCACCCATACCACATGTCATCCATGCAAACAGTCACATAACTCAGAAACAGACGCGCGCACACACGCACACTCGTGCGAACACACACACACCACGCCAACCACGCCAACCACCACACACACAAACGTACTGTCGCGCTCGCTCACCAACAGACCGATTACCCATTCACACCATCTTGCAACCAATAAAAAAAAGATAAAGGAAAATAATAAATATGAAAAATAAGAACTATACATACTGGGAGGTGAAAAAACAATTAATTTGTTACCATCCTACGTCAATTATCCATTAATCTACGATTTTTTATATACAAAACGACTACATCGTAGAGGAGACTTAAGATTGTTCGGGAGGCGGGAAAAAATTAAATTAGCTAAATAGAAAGTTGATGTTGTTATAGTTTTGGTTAATCTGGGGACGATAATGCCAGAGTTTAAAGCGGATCTTGTTAAGTACCCATGAGAAATTTGGTTAAAATTAGTTTGCCGATTGTTTTGAATATATAAAATTAAAGTTTTTATGTACGATTGGCGGATGCTGAAAACTTAAAATTCATCAAAAAGAAGATTAGTAGGATAACGCCGATTTTTATTTTAGTTAGGTATTAGATAGGTCACTGGTGAGTTAGGTCTCTGGTCAGCTAGGTCTCTGGTCAATTAGGTCTCTGGTTGGTAAGTTCTTTGGTCGATTAGGTCTCTGGTAGGTTAAGTCTCTGGTCGGTTAAGTCTCTGGTCGGTTAGGTCTCTGGTCGGTTAGGTCCTTGGTCGGTTTTGTCCCTGGTCGATTAGATCCTTAGTCTATTAGGTCCCTGGTCAGTTAGGTCTTTGGTTAGTTAGTTCGGACTCTGATTAGTTAGTTAGTTCTCTGATTAGATATTTAGGTCTCTGATTAGTTTTTGGTATTTAGTCAGTTTGGTCTCTGGACAGTTAGGTCTCTGGACTATTAGGTCTCCGGTTGGGTAGGGTTTGGTCGGTCAGGCCTCAGGTCGGTCTGGTCTCTAGTCGGTTCGGTCTCTGGTCGATTGGGTCTCTGGTCGGTGAAATCTCTGGTCGGTCAGGTCTATAGTGAGTCAGGTCTCTGGTCGGTCATGTCTCTGGTCGGTCAGGTCACTGGTCAGTCGGGTCTTTGATTGGTCAGATATCTGGCCAATCGGGTCTCTGGTCGGTAAGGTCTTTGTTCGGTCAGATCTCTGGTCAGTTAGGTCTTTGATTGATTACTTATGTCTCGGGTTGGTTAG
>CM041787.1:96714-494695 GCA_023375725.1 Nephotettix cincticeps
ATTTAATAAAATGTTTACTAGTAGAAGGTTCTTAAAAAGATTAACATGATGTACCGTATTTGATCTTCAAGGTGAACCCACTTATTATACAGTCCCAGTCCTACGACTGGGACTATTTTAACTATTTACAGTTATTATGATAAACAAAAATAATATAAAAAACCACTACTTACTTCATGTCTAGGAGTTGCAGGCTTGTGTTCGAGGGCCAGAAGGTCATTTTCCATCCCTTACTGCAATACTTCTCATTTCGCTGAGTCAGCATCCATGGTCATCTCCACCCCTTTGTGTTAAACCTTAAAACCTGTAACTAAGAGTTATACAATTATATTTTATGCTAAATACAAATAACTTTAATATACTCTGACACTCGTGAGAGTAATATCCTTTATCCACTGATTGTTTTCCAATTGTTGAACTGTTCAACAATATAAGTTTGAATATTCCCTACACTCCCATTTTTATTGAACATACAAACAAACTCCTCAGTAATCTGCCCTCAGTTAATGGTGATCTTCATCATTTACAATTTGTACTCAAATATATAACTGAGGATAAGTATATTCTGATTATTCTGTATACTGAACATCTATTTCATTCGATGTACATATGAGTTTACAGCAAATTAGGATTTCTGGTTGAGTTTGTACAGTATTTGAACAATTGATCTCATTCTGCTCGAGTAATCAATTGAAATTTGTTAACAAAGTAAGTTTATAAGTGGTTACTTTACTTTACTTCCTTAAACACCACTATTGTTTCATAGCTATTGACACATCAACGGGGACCACAGTTCATCATGTGACAATACCTCCTCATCAATTTTGAAACTACAGGTATAGGTTGTAATATATTGTTTTTTCTTACCCATTCTTCTAGAAGTAAGCACTTACTAAATGCTACCACTGCAAAAATCTCCATCCACCAGGAGACACCAAAACATCACTGTCCAAACGTATCCACAGAATTTAGAGTCACGAAGACAGCGATCACCTCCTCGGTCACTCCTTCCATGGTTAAACCTGAGTAACCGAAATGATTAAAAAGGTTTCTACTCAAGGTTTTTAAACACAATAAGCACAAACCATTATTAATAGAGAGTAATGTTTCCTGTTAAGAGTTAGTTACCACTTAAGATATGGTATTTAAGAGAATAAATAAAAATATTATTTATGCTCCCACAAAAGCCAGACCTAGTTTGGGTATTTAGCTCTAAAATAACACAACTTGTCATAGATTATAATTAAAATCTGAATGTGAAAAAGTTTGATATATTTTGTTAAAGATTCTTGGTTTACAAGCAGTATATTTCCTGGTTTATTAGTAGGAATAATCAATAAACTGAGAGCTAAATAGTTCAATGCCATTGTTAGTAATAGAAACTAAAGTTTTTATGACAATATATCACAATCAAGCTACAAAAAGGGAAAACGTAAACATACTCAGTTTGTTTCAGGAACATGCTGTGGAAGCTCCCACCTCCGCCCACTTCCCTCCGCAATGAGATCTGAGAAAAGCATTTTATTAAAAGAAGTTCTACTGTTTCCTTTATAATACAATTAAGAAAAATAACACATATTAATTAAGATAGATTATTAGTGGCCTTGCATGCAAATTACTAACTACCTAAGTTAAATAAATTATCAAGAGTTAAAATAATACTTAATGCTCAGCTAAGTACCAAAAGTGGATAGTACAATCTTTTTACTAAGTCACTGTTTTCTATTTGTAGGCTACATAGAAAACCATGACATAGAACAACACATACACATGACATAGTTTTTGAGTCCAAAAACATTTCTTTTTCCAACATCTATCACCATAAAACAATATCATGTTGGCACATACAAAGCAGACCTTATAAAGTAAGTCTTCATTTCACTTCCTCCATACAAGCAGATATGGTATGGGGCATTAAATGGAATTGAAAATAGTTTATTGTACTATAAGGCACTCTGAGCAACAACCCCACTATACCATATTGAAATCAACAATTAAGTATTACCATGACAAACTATAAGCCAAAACTTACCTATAGTCAAATATTTGAACTCTTGTCTTCAATGGCATGAAGGTCATCTTCCATCCCACACTGCATACACCCACATCTCCTTTCGCACCGGCACCAATCAAACACCACAAAATCGCCTCCACCCCTTTCTATTGACATATAAGTAGAACCTGTAACTAACAGAGAAGCTACTTGAGTTGAAACTAAAAGCAAATAATTGCATACTTAACATTAATACACCAGGTGTGAGGACAGGGAAATATTTATTATCTATTGATAATTAATTAACTGTCATTAGACTAATTAACAGGTTTGTGAGAAAAATTAACATTATGATTAAAATTTTTGTGGAGAATAATTTAGCCTATACAAAAGTAATGAAAGTATTTCATCGTGTTAATTTTGCCTTATAAAATTTAGAAAACAATATACATACATGTTTTGTACTGCCGTTATTAAAGATTGAGCTGATATTGATTACGTCAGAAATCTGAATCAGTTCTATTGTAACAAGGGTATATTATTCAATCAATTATTATCTTTTATATATTATTATCTATTATATATTATTATATTATATTATCAATTATTCAATGTTAACAGTTGACATTTTTATTGACAATCCAGTCTAGCTACTTTCAATCACTGTTGCATTAAATGCACTATTTTGCACATATTGGCACATCAGTTGTGGCCACTGTGAATCATATCTATATAATGTGAGCATACCACCTTTACATCAGGATTGGAACTATGGATCTCTGGATAAGTATTGTTGTTTTGGTTACTCACCCTTCCAGCAATATGCACTTACTACAAGCAACCATTTTAAAAGTCCATCCACACCAGGATGCACCAAAACTTATGAAGCCATTTCCAGTGAATTCCAAGTCTTGAAGATAGCACTCAACCCTCGTCACACGTCCCATGTTTAAATCTGAATAACCACAATGATTACAAGGGATCCTAATTTTGTGTTTAAACACCAAATCATTATGGTTTGCTTGAGACAGAAAACCCTTTCTTGTAGACAGATTGGTACCAGTTTAAACAAAAACAGTTGGTAACAGAAAATAAATAAAAATATTTATGAGATTAGGTATTTAGTTATATAATTCCACAATATTTATTAAAATATGACTATTTAAGCAAGATTTTATCAAGAGTTTCTTGCTTTATAAAAGTTAAAAGTTTTCCGTGTAATTTGTTTGAGATTCATATATTATCTGATAGCCCAATAGTTAAAATATATATTTTAGCAAGAAATATTTAAGGATTGAATGACATGAAAGCACACAAAATCATAAATGAAAACTTATCATCACCAGGTTTGTTTCTGGAACGCGCCATGGAAGCTCCCACCTCCGCCCACTTCCCTCCGCAATAATATCTGAGAAGAACATTTTATTAGTAACATTTCAACAGAAGTTTTCTCTAGTACAGGATATGCAAAGCCACAGTGTACAGGGTTATACTGCAATAACTATATTAGTTTGTATCAGCTATTCAATGTCTAGTAATTTAAAAGGATTAGTAAAGAATTTAATATTAAATAATTCGTCCAAGTACATAATTTTACCGTTTTTGTGATTGTATACAAATATTTATACCATTAGTAGATTTTGATTAGAAGGTCAAAATGGTATATATTTCATTTAATAAAATGTTTACTAGTAGAAGGTTCTTAAAAAGATTAACATGATGTACCGTATTTGATCTTCAAGGTGAACCCACTTATTATACAGTCCCAGTCCTACGACTGGGACTATTTTAACTATTTACAGTTATTATGATAAACAAAAATAATATAAAAAACCACTACTTACTTCATGTCTAGGAGTTGCAGGCTTGTGTTCGAGGGCCAGAAGGTCATTTTCCATCCCTTACTGCAATACTTCTCATTTCGCTGAGTCAGCATCCATGGTCATCTCCACCCCTTTGTGTTAAACCTTAAAACCTGTAACTAAGAGTTATACAATTATATTTTATGCTAAATACAAATAACTTTAATATACTCTGACACTCGTGAGAGTAATATCCTTTATCCACTGATTGTTTTCCAATTGTTGAACTGTTCAACAATATAAGTTTGAATATTCCCTACACTCCCATTTTTATTGAACATACAAACAAACTCCTCAGTAATCTGCCCTCAGTTAATGGTGATCTTCATCATTTACAATTTGTACTCAAATATATAACTGAGGATAAGTATATTCTGATTATTCTGTATACTGAACATCTATTTCATTCGATGTACATATGAGTTTACAGCAAATTAGGATTTCTGGTTGAGTTTGTACAGTATTTGAACAATTGATCTCATTCTGCTCGAGTAATCAATTGAAATTTGTTAACAAAGTAAGTTTATAAGTGGTTACTTTACTTTACTTCCTTAAACACCACTATTGTTTCATAGCTATTGACACATCAACGGGGACCACAGTTCATCATGTGACAATACCTCCTCATCAATTTGAAACTACAGGTATAGGTTGTAATATATTGTTTTTTCTTACCCATTCTTCTAGAAGTAAGCACTTACTAAATGCTACCACTGCAAAAATCTCCATCCACCAGGAGACACCAAAACATCACTGTCCAAACGTATCCACAGAATTTAGAGTCACGAAGACAGCGATCACCTCCTCGGTCACTCCTTCCATGGTTAAACCTGAGTAACCGAAATGATTAAAAAGGTTTCTACTCAAGGTTTTAAACACAATAAGCACAAACCATTATTAATAGAGAGTAATGTTTCCTGTTAAGAGTTAGTTACCACTTAAGATATGGTATTTAAGAGAATAAATAAAAATATTATTTATGCTCCCACAAAAGCCAGACCTAGTTTGGGTATTTAGCTCTAAAATAACACAACTTGTCATAGATTATAATTAAAATCTGAATGTGAAAAAGTTTGATATATTTTGTTAAAGATTCTTGGTTTACAAGCAGTATATTTCCTGGTTTATTAGTAGGAATAATCAATAAACTGAGAGCTAAATAGTTCAATGCCATTGTTAGTAATAGAAACTAAAGTTTTTATGACAATATATCACAATCAAGCTACAAAAAGGGAAAACGTAAACATACTCAGTTTGTTTCAGGAACATGCTGTGGAAGCTCCCACCTCCGCCCACTTCCCTCCGCAATGAGATCTGAGAAAAGCATTTTATTAAAAGAAGTTCTACTGTTTCCTTTATAATACAATTAAGAAAAATAACACATATTAATTAAGATAGATTATTAGTGGCCTTGCATGCAAATTACTAACTACCTAAGTTAAATAAATTATCAAGAGTTAAAATAATACTTAATGCTCAGCTAAGTACCAAAAGTGGATAGTACAATCTTTTTACTAAGTCACTGTTTTCTATTTGTAGGCTACATAGAAAACCATGACATAGAACAACACATACACATGACATAGTTTTTGAGTCCAAAAACATTTCTTTTTCCAACATCTATCACCATAAAACAATATCATGTTGGCACATACAAAGCAGACCTTATAAAGTAAGTCTTCATTTCACTTCCTCCATACAAGCAGATATGGTATGGGGCATTAAATGGAATTGAAAATAGTTTATTGTACTATAAGGCACTCTGAGCAACAACCCCACTATACCATATTGAAATCAACAATTAAGTATTACCATGACAAACTATAAGCCAAAACTTACCTATAGTCAAATATTTGAACTCTTGTCTTCAATGGCATGAAGGTCATCTTCCATCCCACACTGCATACACCCACATCTCCTTTCGCACCGGCACCAATCAAACACCACAAAATCGCCTCCACCCCTTTCTATTGACATATAAGTAGAACCTGTAACTAACAGAGAAGCTACTTGAGTTGAAACTAAAAGCAAATAATTGCATACTTAACATTAATACACCAGGTGTGAGGACAGGGAAATATTTATTATCTATTGATAATTAATTAACTGTCATTAGACTAATTAACAGGTTTGTGAGAAAAATTAACATTATGATTAAAATTTTTGTGGAGAATAATTTAGCCTATACAAAAGTAATGAAAGTATTTCATCGTGTTAATTTTGCCTTATAAAATTTAGAAAACAATATACATACATGTTTTGTACTGCCGTTATTAAAGATTGAGCTGATATTGATTACGTCAGAAATCTGAATCAGTTCTATTGTAACAAGGGTATATTATTCAATCAATTATTATCTTTTATATATTATTATATTATATTATTATATTATATTATCAATTATTCAATGTTAACAGTTGACATTTTTATTGACAATCCAGTCTAGCTACTTTCAATCACTGTTGCATTAAATGCACTATTTTGCACATATTGGCACATCAGTTGTGGCCACTGTGAATCATATCTATATAATGTGAGCATACCACCTTTACATCAGGATTGGAACTATGGATCTCTGGATAAGTATTGTTGTTTTGGTTACTCACCCTTCCAGCAATATGCACTTACTACAAGCAACCATTTTAAAAGTCCATCCACACCAGGATGCACCAAAACTTATGAAGCCATTTCCAGTGAATTCCAAGTCTTGAAGATAGCACTCAACCCTCGTCACACGTCCCATGTTTAAATCTGAATAACCACAATGATTACAAGGGATCCTAATTTTGTGTTTAAACACCAAATCATTATGGTTTGCTTGAGACAGAAAACCCTTTCTTGTAGACAGATTGGTACCAGTTTAAACAAAAACAGTTGGTAACAGAAAATAAATAAAAATATTTATGAGATTAGGTATTTAGTTATATAATTCCACAATATTTATTAAAATATGACTATTTAAGCAAGATTTTATCAAGAGTTTCTTGCTTTATAAAAGTTAAAAGTTTTCCGTGTAATTTGTTTGAGATTCATATATTATCTGATAGCCCAATAGTTAAAATATATATTTTAGCAAGAAATATTTAAGGATTGAATGACATGAAAGCACACAAAATCATAAATGAAAACTTATCATCACCAGGTTTGTTTCTGGAACGCGCCATGGAAGCTCCCACCTCCGCCCACTTCCCTCCGCAATAATATCTGAGAAGAACATTTTATTAGTAACATTTCAACAGAAGTTTTCTCTAGTACAGGATATGCAAAGCCACAGTGTACAGGGTTATACTGCAATAACTATATTAGTTTGTATCAGCTATTCAATGTCTAGTAATTTAAAAGGATTAGTAAAGAATTTAATATTAAATAATTCGTCCAAGTACATAATTTTACCGTTTTTGTGATTGTATACAAATATTTATACCATTAGTAGATTTTGATTAGAAGGTCAAAATGGTATATATTTCATTTAATAAAATGTTTACTAGTAGAAGGTTCTTAAAAAGATTAACATGATGTACCGTATTTGATCTTCAAGGTGAACCCACTTATTATACAGTCCCAGTCCTACGACTGGGACTATTTTAACTATTTACAGTTATTATGATAAACAAAAATAATATAAAAAACCACTACTTACTTCATGTCTAGGAGTTGCAGGCTTGTGTTCGAGGGCCAGAAGGTCATTTTCCATCCCTTACTGCAATACTTCTCATTTCGCTGAGTCAGCATCCATGGTCATCTCCACCCCTTTGTGTTAAACCTTAAAACCTGTAACTAAGAGTTATACAATTATATTTTATGCTAAATACAAATAACTTTAATATACTCTGACACTCGTGAGAGTAATATCCTTTATCCATGATTGTTTTCCAATTGTTGAACTGTTCAACAATATAAGTTTGAATATTCCCTACACTCCTTTTTTATTGAACATACAAACAAACTCCTCAGTAATCTGCCCTCAGTTAATGGTGATCTTCATCATTTACAATTGTACTCAAATATTTAATAATAACTTTGTTCTGTCTGAACATCCATTAGTTGTACAGTGAGTGACAGCATTGTTTCAGTTGTTTACAGTATTTGAACATATCTCATTCTCGAGTATAGATTTGTTAATATTTTAGTTTATTCACCTTAAATTTTCATACTATTAACATGACAAACAACTCTTGTGCTTCTCTGCTCAGGTAGGGGTTTCAGTATTTTTTCCTAATTTCTACTTTATTAACTATCACAATTTTCTTTTCTTTTCTTTTTTAAGTTAAACAACATATAATTCTCATATTTAACTCATTTATTTAATTGTTGAAACTAGTAATCTCCTCAGTACATCTATCATGAATTTTGTTATATCATAAGTTTACTTTTAATATCTATTCTTACTATGAGTTTACAGCAAATTATTTCATCTAACAATTGATTCATTCTGCTTAATCAATTGTTAAAGTTTATAAATTTACTTTACTTTACTTCCTTAACACCACTTTTGTTTGCTTTTGACACATCAACGGATTAATATTTGGAAACTACAGGTATATAGGTTGTAATATATTGTTTTTTCTTACCCATTCTTCTAGAAGTAAGCACTTACTAAATGCTACCACTGCAAAAATCTCCATCCACCAGGAGACACCAAAACATCACTGTCCAAACGTATCCACAGAATTTAGAGTCACGAAGACAGCGATCACCTCCTCGGTCACTCCTTCCATGGTTAAACCTGAGTAACCGAAATGATTAAAAAGGTTTCTACTCAAGGTTTTAAACACAATAAGCACAAACCATTATTAATAGAGAGTAATGTTTCCTGTTAAGAGTTAGTTACCACTTAAGATATGGTATTTAAGAGAATAAATAAAAATATTATTTATGCTCCCACAAAAGCCAGACCTAGTTTGGGTATTTAGCTCTAAAATAACACAACTTGTCATAGATTATAATTAAAATCTGAATGTGAAAAAGTTTGATATATTTTGTTAAAGATTCTTGGTTTACAAGCAGTATATTTCCTGGTTTATTAGTAGGAATAATCAATAAACTGAGAGCTAAATAGTTCAATGCCATTGTTAGTAATAGAAACTAAAGTTTTTATGACAATATATCACAATCAAGCTACAAAAAGGGAAAACGTAAACATACTCAGTTTGTTTCAGGAACATGCTGTGGAAGCTCCCACCTCCGCCCACTTCCCTCCGCAATGAGATCTGAGAAAAGCATTTTATTAAAAGAAGTTCTACTGTTTCCTTTATAATACAATTAAGAAAAATAACACATATTAATTAAGATAGATTATTAGTGGCCTTGCATGCAAATTACTAACTACCTAAGTTAAATAAATTATCAAGAGTTAAAATAATACTTAATGCTCAGCTAAGTACCAAAAGTGGATAGTACAATCTTTTTACTAAGTCACTGTTTTCTATTTGTAGGCTACATAGAAAACCATGACATAGAACAACACATACACATGACATAGTTTTTGAGTCCAAAAACATTTCTTTTTCCAACATCTATCACCATAAAACAATATCATGTTGGCACATACAAAGCAGACCTTATAAAGTAAGTCTTCATTTCACTTCCTCCATACAAGCAGATATGGTATGGGGCATTAAATGGAATTGAAAATAGTTTATTGTACTATAAGGCACTCTGAGCAACAACCCCACTATACCATATTGAAATCAACAATTAAGTATTACCATGACAAACTATAAAGCCAAAACTTACCTATAGTCAAATATTTGAACTCTTGTCTTCAATGGCATGAAGGTCATCTTCCATCCCACACTGCATACACCCACATCTCCTTTCGCACCGGCACCAATCAAACACCACAAAATCGCCTCCACCCCTTTCTATTGACATATAAGTAGAACCTGTAACTAACAGAGAAGCTACTTGAGTTGAAACTAAAAGCAAATAATTGCATACTTAACATTAATACACCAGGTGTGAGGACAGGGAAATATTTATTATCTATTGATAATTAATTAACTGTCATTAGACTAATTAACAGGTTTGTGAGAAAAATTAACATTATGATTAAAATTTTTGTGGAGAATAATTTAGCCTATACAAAAGTAATGAAAGTATTTCATCGTGTTAATTTTGCCTTATAAAATTTAGAAAACAATATACATACATGTTTTGTACTGCCGTTATTAAAGATTGAGCTGATATTGATTACGTCAGAAATCTGAATCAGTTCTATTGTAACAAGGGTATATTATTCAATCAATTATTATCTTTTATATATTATTATCTATTATATATTATTATATTATATTATCAATTATTCAATGTTAACAGTTGACATTTTTATTGACAATCCAGTCTAGCTACTTTCAATCACTGTTGCATTAAATGCACTATTTTGCACATATTGGCACATCAGTTGTGGCCACTGTGAATCATATCTATATAATGTGAGCATACCACCTTTACATCAGGATTGGAACTATGGATCTCTGGATAAGTATTGTTGTTTTGGTTACTCACCCTTCCAGCAATATGCACTTACTACAAGCAACCATTTTAAAAGTCCATCCACACCAGGATGCACCAAAACTTATGAAGCCATTTCCAGTGAATTCCAAGTCTTGAAGATAGCACTCAACCCTCGTCACACGTCCCATGTTTAAATCTGAATAACCACAATGATTACAAGGGATCCTAATTTTGTGTTTAAACACCAAATCATTATGGTTTGCTTGAGACAGAAAACCCTTTCTTGTAGACAGATTGGTACCAGTTTAAACAAAAACAGTTGGTAACAGAAAATAAATAAAAATATTTATGAGATTAGGTATTTAGTTATATAATTCCACAATATTTATTAAAATATGACTATTTAAGCAAGATTTTATCAAGAGTTTCTTGCTTTATAAAAGTTAAAAGTTTTCCGTGTAATTTGTTTGAGATTCATATATTATCTGATAGCCCAATAGTTAAAATATATATTTTAGCAAGAAATATTTAAGGATTGAATGACATGAAAGCACACAAAATCATAAATGAAAACTTATCATCACCAGGTTTGTTTCTGGAACGCGCCATGGAAGCTCCCACCTCCGCCCACTTCCCTCCGCAATAATATCTGAGAAGAACATTTTATTAGTAACATTTCAACAGAAGTTTTCTCTAGTACAGGATATGCAAAGCCACAGTGTACAGGGTTATACTGCAATAACTATATTAGTTTGTATCAGCTATTCAATGTCTAGTAATTTAAAAGGATTAGTAAAGAATTTAATATTAAATAATTCGTCCAAGTACATAATTTTACCGTTTTTGTGATTGTATACAAATATTTATACCATTAGTAGATTTTGATTAGAAGGTCAAAATGGTATATATTTCATTTAATAAAATGTTTACTAGTAGAAGGTTCTTAAAAAGATTAACATGATGTACCGTATTTGATCTTCAAGGTGAACCCACTTATTATACAGTCCCAGTCCTACGACTGGGACTATTTTAACTATTTACAGTTATTATGATAAACAAAAATAATATAAAAAACCACTACTTACTTCATGTCTAGGAGTTGCAGGCTTGTGTTCGAGGGCCAGAAGGTCATTTTCCATCCCTTACTGCAATACTTCTCATTTCGCTGAGTCAGCATCCATGGTCATCTCCACCCCTTTGTGTTAAACCTTAAAACCTGTAACTAAGAGTTATACAATTATATTTTATGCTAAATACAAATAACTTTAATATACTCTGACACTCGTGAGAGTAATATCCTTTATCCACTGATTGTTTTCCAATTGTTGAACTGTTCAACAATATAAGTTTGAATATTCCCTACACTCCCATTTTTATTGAACATACAAACAAACTCCTCAGTAATCTGCCCTCAGTTAATGGTGATCTTCATCATTTACAATTTGTACTCAAATATATAACTGAGGATAAGTATATTCTGATTATTCTGTATACTGAACATCTATTTCATTCGATGTACATATGAGTTTACAGCAAATTAGGATTTCTGGTTGAGTTTGTACAGTATTTGAACAATTGATCTCATTCTGCTCGAGTAATCAATTGAAATTTGTTAACAAAGTAAGTTTATAAGTGGTTACTTTACTTTACTTCCTTAAACACCACTATTGTTTCATAGCTATTGACACATCAACGGGGACCACAGTTCATCATGTGACAATACCTCCTCATCAATTTGAAACTACAGGTATAGGTTGTAATATATTGTTTTTTCTTACCCATTCTTCTAGAAGTAAGCACTTACTAAATGCTACCACTGCAAAAATCTCCATCCACCAGGAGACACCAAAACATCACTGTCCAAACGTATCCACAGAATTTAGAGTCACGAAGACAGCGATCACCTCCTCGGTCACTCCTTCCATGGTTAAACCTGAGTAACCGAAATGATTAAAAAGGTTTCTACTCAAGGTTTTAAACACAATAAGCACAAACCATTATTAATAGAGAGTAATGTTTCCTGTTAAGAGTTAGTTACCACTTAAGATATGGTATTTAAGAGAATAAATAAAAATATTATTTATGCTCCCACAAAAGCCAGACCTAGTTTGGGTATTTAGCTCTAAAATAACACAACTTGTCATAGATTATAATTAAAATCTGAATGTGAAAAAGTTTGATATATTTTGTTAAAGATTCTTGGTTTACAAGCAGTATATTTCCTGGTTTATTAGTAGGAATAATCAATAAACTGAGAGCTAAATAGTTCAATGCCATTGTTAGTAATAGAAACTAAAGTTTTTATGACAATATATCACAATCAAGCTACAAAAAGGGAAAACGTAAACATACTCAGTTTGTTTCAGGAACATGCTGTGGAAGCTCCCACCTCCGCCCACTTCCCTCCGCAATGAGATCTGAGAAAAGCATTTTATTAAAAGAAGTTCTACTGTTTCCTTTATAATACAATTAAGAAAAATAACACATATTAATTAAGATAGATTATTAGTGGCCTTGCATGCAAATTACTAACTACCTAAGTTAAATAAATTATCAAGAGTTAAAATAATACTTAATGCTCAGCTAAGTACCAAAAGTGGATAGTACAATCTTTTTACTAAGTCACTGTTTTCTATTTGTAGGCTACATAGAAAACCATGACATAGAACAACACATACACATGACATAGTTTTTGAGTCCAAAAACATTTCTTTTTCCAACATCTATCACCATAAAACAATATCATGTTGGCACATACAAAGCAGACCTTATAAAGTAAGTCTTCATTTCACTTCCTCCATACAAGCAGATATGGTATGGGGCATTAAATGGAATTGAAAATAGTTTATTGTACTATAAGGCACTCTGAGCAACAACCCCACTATACCATATTGAAATCAACAATTAAGTATTACCATGACAAACTATAAGCCAAAACTTACCTATAGTCAAATATTTGAACTCTTGTCTTCAATGGCATGAAGGTCATCTTCCATCCCACACTGCATACACCCACATCTCCTTTCGCACCGGCACCAATCAAACACCACAAAATCGCCTCCACCCCTTTCTATTGACATATAAGTAGAACCTGTAACTAACAGAGAAGCTACTTGAGTTGAAACTAAAAGCAAATAATTGCATACTTAACATTAATACACCAGGTGTGAGGACAGGGAAATATTTATTATCTATTGATAATTAATTAACTGTCATTAGACTAATTAACAGGTTTGTGAGAAAAATTAACATTATGATTAAAATTTTTGTGGAGAATAATTTAGCCTATACAAAAGTAATGAAAGTATTTCATCGTGTTAATTTTGCCTTATAAAATTTAGAAAACAATATACATACATGTTTTGTACTGCCGTTATTAAAGATTGAGCTGATATTGATTACGTCAGAAATCTGAATCAGTTCTATTGTAACAAGGGTATATTATTCAATCAATTATTATCTTTTATATATTATTATCTATTATATATTATTATATTATATTATCAATTATTCAATGTTAACAGTTGACATTTTTATTGACAATCCAGTCTAGCTACTTTCAATCACTGTTGCATTAAATGCACTATTTTGCACATATTGGCACATCAGTTGTGGCCACTGTGAATCATATCTATATAATGTGAGCATACCACCTTTACATCAGGATTGGAACTATGGATCTCTGGATAAGTATTGTTGTTTTGGTTACTCACCCTTCCAGCAATATGCACTTACTACAAGCAACCATTTTAAAAGTCCATCCACACCAGGATGCACCAAAACTTATGAAGCCATTTCCAGTGAATTCCAAGTCTTGAAGATAGCACTCAACCCTCGTCACACGTCCCATGTTTAAATCTGAATAACCACAATGATTACAAGGGATCCTAATTTTGTGTTTAAACACCAAATCATTATGGTTTGCTTGAGACAGAAAACCCTTTCTTGTAGACAGATTGGTACCAGTTTAAACAAAAACAGTTGGTAACAGAAAATAAATAAAAATATTTATGAGATTAGGTATTTAGTTATATAATTCCACAATATTTATTAAAATATGACTATTTAAGCAAGATTTTATCAAGAGTTTCTTGCTTTATAAAAGTTAAAAGTTTTCCGTGTAATTTGTTTGAGATTCATATATTATCTGATAGCCCAATAGTTAAAATATATATTTTAGCAAGAAATATTTAAGGATTGAATGACATGAAAGCACACAAAATCATAAATGAAAACTTATCATTACCAGGTTTGTTTCTGGAACGCGCCATGGAAGCTCCCACCTCCGCCCACTTCCCTCCGCAATAATATCTGAGAAGAACATTTTATTAGTAACATTTCAACAGAAGTTTTCTCTAGTACAGGATATGCAAAGCCACAGTGTACAGGGTTATACTGCAATAACTATATTAGTTTGTATCAGCTATTCAATGTCTAGTAATTTAAAAGGATTAGTAAAGAATTTAATATTAAATAATTCGTCCAAGTACATAATTTTACCGTTTTTGTGATTGTATACAAATATTTATACCATTAGTAGATTTTGATTAGAAGGTCAAAATGGTATATATTTCATTTAATAAAATGTTTACTAGTAGAAGGTTCTTAAAAAGATTAACATGATGTACCGTATTTGATCTTCAAGGTGAACCCACTTATTATACAGTCCCAGTCCTACGACTGGGACTATTTTAACTATTTACAGTTATTATGATAAACAAAAATAATATAAAAAACCACTACTTACTTCATGTCTAGGAGTTGCAGGCTTGTGTTCGAGGGCCAGAAGGTCATTTTCCATCCCTTACTGCAATACTTCTCATTTCGCTGAGTCAGCATCCATGGTCATCTCCACCCCTTTGTGTTAAACCTTAAAACCTGTAACTAAGAGTTATACAATTATATTTTATGCTAAATACAAATAACTTTAATATACTCTGACACTCGTGAGAGTAATATCCTTTATCCACTGATTGTTTTCCAATTGTTGAACTGTTCAACAATATAAGTTTGAATATTCCCTACACTCCCATTTTTATTGAACATACAAACAAACTCCTCAGTAATCTGCCCTCAGTTAATGGTGATCTTCATCATTTACAATTTGTACTCAAATATATAACTGAGGATAAGTATATTCTGATTATTCTGTATACTGAACATCTATTTCATTCGATGTACATATGAGTTTACAGCAAATTAGGATTTCTGGTTGAGTTTGTACAGTATTTGAACAATTGATCTCATTCTGCTCGAGTAATCAATTGAAATTTGTTAACAAAGTAAGTTTATAAGTGGTTACTTTACTTTACTTCCTTAAACACCACTATTGTTTCATAGCTATTGACACATCAACGGGGACCACAGTTCATCATGTGACAATACCTCCTCATCAATTTGAAACTACAGGTATAGGTTGTAATATATTGTTTTTTCTTACCCATTCTTCTAGAAGTAAGCACTTACTAAATGCTACCACTGCAAAAATCTCCATCCACCAGGAGACACCAAAACATCACTGTCCAAACGTATCCACAGAATTTAGAGTCACGAAGACAGCGATCACCTCCTCGGTCACTCCTTCCATGGTTAAACCTGAGTAACCGAAATGATTAAAAAGGTTTCTACTCAAGGTTTTAAACACAATAAGCACAAACCATTATTAATAGAGAGTAATGTTTCCTGTTAAGAGTTAGTTACCACTTAAGATATGGTATTTAAGAGAATAAATAAAAATATTATTTATGCTCCCACAAAAGCCAGACCTAGTTTGGGTATTTAGCTCTAAAATAACACAACTTGTCATAGATTATAATTAAAATCTGAATGTGAAAAAGTTTGATATATTTTGTTAAAGATTCTTGGTTTACAAGCAGTATATTTCCTGGTTTATTAGTAGGAATAATCAATAAACTGAGAGCTAAATAGTTCAATGCCATTGTTAGTAATAGAAACTAAAGTTTTTATGACAATATATCACAATCAAGCTACAAAAAGGGAAAACGTAAACATACTCAGTTTGTTTCAGGAACATGCTGTGGAAGCTCCCACCTCCGCCCACTTCCCTCCGCAATGAGATCTGAGAAAAGCATTTTATTAAAAGAAGTTCTACTGTTTCCTTTATAATACAATTAAGAAAAATAACACATATTAATTAAGATAGATTATTAGTGGCCTTGCATGCAAATTACTAACTACCTAAGTTAAATAAATTATCAAGAGTTAAAATAATACTTAATGCTCAGCTAAGTACCAAAAGTGGATAGTACAATCTTTTTACTAAGTCACTGTTTTCTATTTGTATGCTACATAGAAAACCATGACATAGAACAACACATACACATGACATAGTTTTTGAGTTCAAAAACATTTCTTTTTCCAACATCTATCACCATAAAACAATATCATGTTGGCACATACAAAGCAGACCTTATAATGTAAGTCTTCATTTCGCTTCCTCCATACAAGCAGATATGGTATGGGGAATTAAATGGAATTGAAAATAGTTTATTGTACTATAAGGCACACTGAGCAACAACCCCACTATACCATATTGAAATCAAAAATTAATTATTACAATGACAAACTATAAGTCAAAACTTACCTATAGTCAAGTATTTGAAGTCTTGTCTTCAACAGCATGAAGGTCATCTTCCATCCCACACTGCATACACCCACATCTCCATTCGCACCGGCATCCATCACGATCGACTCCACCCCTTTCTGTTGACATCTGCTAAGTAAAACTTGTAACTAACAGAGAAGCTATTTGAGTTGAAACTAAAACTAAATAATTACAAACTTAACATTAATACACCAGTTTTGAGGACAGGGAAATATTTATTATCTACTGATAATTTACTATCATTAGAATAAGGAACAGGTTTGTGAGAAACATACGTTATGATTTCAATTTTTGTGGATAATAATTTAGCCTTTACAAAACTAATGAAAGTATTTAATCGTTTTTATTTTTCCTTATGAAAGTCTTGGTACTGTTAAATCCATATACATACATGGTTTGTACTACCGGTACTCAAGATTGTGCTGATATTGATTACGTCGGAAATCTTAATCTGTCCTATTGTAACAATACCCTCGTCGCAGCAGACCTGCGTACTCAGCGAATTTCCAAATCAATAATATAATAATTATAATATATGACAAGTTTGGTCAAAATCTGTTGATAAACATGGGAATTATTTGCCTATTCTCCATAAGATTAAAATGGGAAAGAGTGAGTAGGTTTGCTGCTGTGAGGAACACTGAAAGTATACAATAAAAAATTTTATTTTTAACATTTATACCAACTTTTATCAACATCTGTCCGTAAATAAAGGAGTTTGCCTAATCTCCATATGATTAACATGGGAAAAGAGTATGCAGGTTTGCTGCCATGATAAACACATAAACTATAATTTTTTAGCACAAATGTATGCATCTCAACCACATGAAGCTAAATATCAAGTTTCATCAAAAAATATTAGATAATAAGTGAAAAATTAATTTTTCCTAATCCTCCATAAGATTAACATTGGAGCCTTAAAATACAACGTACTGTGTTTAGATTTTTTGATATCTCGGTAACCGTTTAAGATAGAGAAAAACTTTAAGGAACTTAATTGTGTAGTTTTTTAAGCTGATTCCAATGGTGAAATATAAAATTTGAAATTTTTAAAAATTACATGTGAAAAACGCAAAAAACCCCATTTTGGGGTACAAAACCCCCCCAAAGTACCCGTTCCCATTGACTGATATGTCTGGTTTACGAACTCGTCCGAGCAGTTGTAGGAATACACCTCTCTACCAAATTTGGTCTCGATCGGACCATTTTTACGAGAGTTATCGTGCTAACAGACACATATATATACAGGGTGATTCACGAGGATATGCGGTAACTTTGAGAGTTCATTCAATATGTAAAAATAATGAAAAAAACTTATATAAACATAGGTCCGGAAATGTTTCGTTAGCGAGTTATACAGGGTTAAAGATTTCGCCTGGATTTCAGTTCCGCTGAGTAAATGAAGACTCTCTGAAATTCTGGGAAGTTAAATTTAGGGGCAAATGCCATTGTTTCTTATGGTTTTTTACCTGAAAAATTGATTAGAACAGGTCCCAGAACTGTAAGATGAGTAGTTTTTGAGTAATCCAGTGTAAAATGCAAAAACATTGAGTAAAAAAAACACAATTTTTACATTTGGCCAGCAATCGCTTTGTTATTTTACCAATAAACTGATCAAATTTCAGAACAAAACTTGTAGAAAATTTAATTCTAAACAAAACGGTATGATTAAAGTATACAGAAAGTGAACAGATAATCGATTAAAGGAAGTTTTATTGAAAACAGAACAACACACGTTTTTCATTTGCCCGACAATAACTCTGTTGATTTCTTATTAAAGATCTGTAAAAAGTTAATGATTTTTACTTAAATTTAACACCTTAATTTTTTTACTAAAATTTCAAAATAAAATAATATTAAAACACAGTTTTAAAATAAAGAAATAAACATAAACAACAAACATAAATAATAAAAAAAAAATACACGTGTTGAGCGGATAATTTGTTTTTCATAAGTTGGCACTACAATAACAGCTGATCAACAATGATGTGATTTGAATTGTAGAATTTTAATTCCTTGAGAGGTAACAACTGAGTTTTAGTCCACGTGTGTATTGTTCTGTTCGTCGTATTGAATTTTAGTCCGTGTTAGCATTGTTTTGTCCATAGTAATTATTAAATTGTTGGAGTAGTAATGCCATACTTATTTTCAACTGAAGAATACGCCGATATGGTGTTTATTTACGGTGTATGTGAAGGCAATGCTACAATCGCTGTGGAAGAATACAGACAACGTTACCCTTATCGTAGAATTCCAAATGCTAGAACCATTATTTCTACATTTCGTACGTTACGGGAAACAGGATCACTTCCAAGCGTAAAGATCCAGTCTGACCGCCCTCGCCAACATGATGTTAATGTAGAAGAAAACATTATTGCTGCTGTTGAACGTAGTCCAGGTATTAGTACAAGACGTATTTCAAAGCGGTTTAGGGTTTCGCAAAGTAAAGTTTGGAGAACACTTAATAAGAACAACCTTTATCCCTACCATAAACAAAAAGTACAGCATTTACAACCAGGAGACAATGAACATCGCTTGGAGTACTGCAATTGGTTAGTCAATCATCGTCAACTCTTCAAGTACATTTTATTTACCGATGAGTCACAGTTCACTCGTGATGGTATCAACAATTTACGAAACCAACATTCATGGGCAGAAGAGAACCCTCATGCAACAATTGAACGTAACTTTCAATACCGTTTTAACATTAATGTATGGTGTGGTGTTATTGATGATAAGCTAATTGGACCGTTTATTTTTCAAGAGCGCTTAACAGGTCAGGCGTACTTACAGTTTCTTCAAGAAGAATTACCGACATTGCTGGAAGATGTTCCTCTTGCAACGCGACGCAAGATGTACTTCCAGCATGATGGCGCACCGCCACATTTTTCAAATGATGTTTCCACCTATCTAAATCATCAGTTCCCAAATAAATGGATCGGTCGTGGTGGTCCTATACATGGGTGGCCACCAAGGTCACCAGATCATACGCCATTGGACTTCTGCATATGGGGATGGATGAAAGATCATGTTTACGAGGTCAAAGTAAATTCCCGTGAGGCGTTACTTGATCGAATTAATGAAGCCTTTGTGCAGTTAAAGGAGAGCCCCGTAGAACTACGAAAAGCAACAAGAGCAATTCTTAAACGAGCAGAAAGATGCATTGAAGTTAATGGCAACATTTTTGAGCATTTACTGTAATTTTATTGCATAACTTTACATTACAGTTTTCAATAAAACTTCCTTTAATCGATTATCTGTTCACTTTTTGTATACTTTAATCATACCGTTTTGTTTAGAATTAAATTTTCTACAAGTTTTGTTCTGAAATTTGATCAGTTTATTGGTAAAATAACAAAGCGATTGCTGGCCAAATGTAAAAATTGTGTTTTTTTACTCAATGTTTTTGCATTTTACACTGGATTACTCAAAAACTACTCATCTTACAGTTCTGGGACCTGTTCTAATCAATTTTTCAGGTAAAAAACCATAAGAAACAATGGCATTTGCCCCTAAATTTAACTTCCCAGAATTTCAGAGAGTCTTCATTTACTCAGCGGAACTGAAATCCAGGCGAAATCTTTAACCCTGTATAACTCGCTAACGAAACATTTCCGGACCTATGTTTATATAAGTTTTTTTCATTATTTTTACATATAGAATGAGCTCTCAAAGTTACCGCATATCCTCGTGAATCACCCTGTATATATATATATATACATATATATATATATATATAAAAATTTTAACGACTATTGTTTTTGGTCTCTGGGCACCTAAAGAAGAAAAAATAACATGGTCTCGGGCTTAAGTCTTACCATGAGACCTACGGTAATAGCTTCTTCCCTATGGGAAATTCGCTAAAATGTATTATCTCTAATTTAAAAACAAAACCTAGCATAAAGATTGAGAAAATCTACAAAAAATGGAATAAACACATCGGAGATTGTACAAAAAAGTTTAAAAAATTTTAATCAACATACCTTGGTTGGGCTGTCTGGAACATTTTGTAGAATCCATTGCTGACTTCTCAGCTGCTGGCGATGTCAAATATTAATTACAACCCCCCTTTATTATGATCGTTCGAGAGATGTCTTGTATTCAGGCTAACTAACAAACAAATCAAACACACATGAACAATGGATTCCATTGGTAATCCCACCTTTGGTTGGCTTCGACTGAAAACCTACCAATATGATTTGAACTCTATAGTATGTAAGAATTTTTCTTCGTTTGGAAAAATTATAAAAATGTTTGAGTAATAGTGAACATCGATTGTAATAAACGGTGACATATGTCTACAAAAGTCATGGTTGTAAATTATTATTATAAAAATTGTTTTTGTAAACAAACTGACTTGTAGTTCATAAAATGGAATTCTTTAACTAAGGATTTAGTCGAAACAAAAAACCAGACATAATAATAAAGAAGACAGTGTTCTCCATTCAGAGAGGTTAATACAGACAACACTGATTATGATAATGATGAGATGAATAATCAAGACTTACCAATGAACATAAAACCACCAAAGCCACTGTTAGTGGTGGTGAAATGACAAAGAAGGGGAATTTTTGGCGGAAACAATTTCAGTGGTATAATACTGCTCTCAATTTGAAGAAGAGGACATTAGAGAAACAGATAGCTACTTTTATGACAGTAGTTGGAGAAGATGGAATTGAACTCCTTGAGTCTTTTGATATTGATGAAAAATCAACTAGCTTGGATGATTTAACTGCAAAATTTGATTCGTATTTTGAAAAGAAATCAAATGTCATATATGAACGGTTTGTTTTCAACAATCTAAATCAGGGTAGAGGAGAAACTTTTAATGATTTCTTAACTTAAGTGTCTAACCAAACGAATAAGTGCTCGTACTGAACAATGAAAGATAGCTTATTACGAGACAGGCTGGTTTGCGGAATGAATCATGACAACACTCGCCAAAAACTATTTCATGAAGAAAATTTGACACTTGAAAAGACAATAAACATCTGTAAGACTTCTGAAGAAGTAGAATTTCAGCTATCTAGTATGTCTGAAAAGAAATGCTGCAACGTTTATGCAGTTAAATGAAATGAAACTTTAGATGAGAAGCAAGAGGAAAAAACATTAAGGAAAAAACAAGAGGATAACACCTTTGCTTGCAGTCGCTGCGGATATCGCCATGGCCCTCGAGCTTGTCCTGCTTACAAAAAGAAGTGCTCTAACTGTGCTATCCTTGGCCACTTCTCCTAAGGTATGCCGCTCAAAACCAAATAATTGATTGAAATTCTTAAAAACTGAGGACTCCGATGAACATGGTGAACTATATTTGATTCAACACTCAGACCAGATAACATTAATTAGTTCCTTATCTAACGACTGGAAACAAGCAGCAGGAGATTGGACTGAACTCCTAATACCTCCTAAGAACCAAGATGTATTTTTCAAATTAGATACAGGAGCTCAATGTAATGTAATAGGTAAAACTGTTGCATTGAATAGTAATTTAGAAATTGTATCATAAGTTACTGTCTTATTTGTATCACATGTTTATATTGTTTGTTAATCAGTTGTTGTTTTGTTTACTTTTGAAGTGGTGAACTTATAATGAGGTTTTTGGATTAAAGTCATGTTCTCTTTCACTGTATATTAATTATTCATGGTGTCAGGTTGTTAAGTGAATCTTAACAGAATGTATAGTAGGAAAGGGAGACAAAGGAGACAGGAATTTGACAACAATGAATTCACAATGAGTCGCAATGTAGATGATGGAAGTATGGTCCCTACATCACGAACACAAACGGCAAGCAGTTTCCTGGTATCACCACCAGAAGTATTCGATTTTAAGGATGTTGCAGGATGGCCGAAATGGATTCAGAAGTTTGAAAGATTTAGACTGGCTTCGGGTCTACACAAAGAAAGTTCTGCCCAACAAGTGAGTATGTTAATATACTGCTTGGGGGACGATGGAGAGCAGTTACTGAGTACTTTTGGTCTCACAAACGAAGATAAAAGTGATTACGATATTGTAATAGACAATTTTGACAAGTATTTAAGTCTAAGTTCTAATATAGTCTATGAACGGGCCAAATTCTTAAAACGTCGGCAGCTAGTTGGAGAACCTGTAAATGTTTTTATTAATGACTTGCATAAATTAGCAGAAACTTGTGAATTAGGGAATTTAAAGTCTAGTCTGATAAGGGACTTAATTGTAATTGGTGTGTCAGATAAAAAACTTTCAGAACAACTTCAGCTAGACGGTAAATTGACTCTTAATAGTGCTATTATGAGAGCTCGCCAGGCTGAAGCTATGAAAAGGCAGCAACTTGAAATTAGGGATCAGTCTGATCTGGTTGAGGCTGTTAATCATAAGAAACAGAAATCTGTCAGTCGTTTCTGTATTCGTTGCGGTTTTGCTCTTCATGCAAATAAAGAAAGCTGTCCTGCAATTAATTCTAAATGTTACTCTTGTGGATTGATTGGACATTTTGGTAAGGTTTGTCGTAAAGGTTCTAACATTAAGGAGGTTAATCACTTAGACAATGCACTTAGTGTTGACGATGAGTATAGGCCTAATCATTCTAACCTAGGAGAGCTAACCATCAATCAGTTAGGTAATACTCCTCAGATTTTCGTTAAGCTTAATACAGATAAAGGGGATATCAGTTTTAAAGTTGATACAGGAGCTGATGTATCTATTGCAGGGTTGGGTTTGGTTAGAAAACTTGGGTTTGATTATGAAAGAACTTCGAGAACCTTATATGGACCTGACCATGTTCAATTAAAGGTTGTTGGTGTAACTAAAATGACGCTGTCGTTTAAGGGAAAGTGTTTGGTAGAAGATGTTTATGTTTTTGAGAATCAACAGGTTCCATTGCTAAGTGGTAAAGCAGCATGTTTTTCAGGGTATTGGGAAAATTGATCACCCATACAAAATTTCAATAAAGGAAGGTGCTGAACCATATGTAGTCACTGCTCCTCGTAGAATTCCTTTGAATCTTTTAGAATTAGTAAAAAAGGAAATTGACTCTATGATTGAACAGGATATAATTGAGCCAGTTACTGGGCCGTCTGACTGGTGTGCACCGATTGTTGTAGTTCCCCGCAAAAATGGTAAAGTGAGAATCTGTGTTGATTACACAGAATTAAATAAAAGTGTTAAACGTGAACGAATTTTGTTACCTACAGTAGAGGAGTCGTTAGCTCAGTTGGAGGGAGGTGTATGTTTTTCAAAATTAGATGCCTCTAATGTTTTTTGGCATGTTCCCCTTACTGAAGATTCATACAATTACACAACTTTCATAACTCCTTTCGGTAGGTATTTGTTTAAAAGACTTCCTTTTGGCACATCATCAGGACCAGAAGTATTTCAAAAACGTATACATCAGGTTTTGGATGGTATACAAGGAGTTATAGTACAAGCAGATGACATATTAGTTGTTGGAAAATCTCCTAACGATCATGACCTCAAACTCAAGACCGTCTTAGAACGATTGGACAAAGAGGGAGTGAAGCTTAATAAAAGTAAGTGTGTGTTCAATGTTGAAAGTGTAGAATTTTTAGGACATTTGGTAAGTAAGTTTGGTATATTACCTGATAAATCCAAAACAGAAGCAATATCCTCAATCAAAGAGCCCCAAAATGTTTCTGACATACGCTCTTTTTTGGGCATGGTAAACTATTTGATGAAATTTGTTCCTAACCTAGCTGAGCTTTCTGAACCCTTAAGAATATTAACAAAAAAAGGAACATATTGGATTTGGGGACCACAACAAGAGGAAGCATTTAAGAAAATTAAACTTATGTGTGTAAATGCTCCTGTTCTTGCCTTCTATAAACGTTCAGCCAAAACAAGGGTCACGACAGATGCTTCTTTCCGTGGTTTAGGTGCTGTACTGGAACAGTTCCAAGGTGATTCGTGGAAACCAATCATGTATGCATCCAGAGCTTTGTCAGATACCGAGGTCCTCTACGCTATGATAGAGAAGGAAGCTCTTGGAGTTGTGTGGGCATGCGAAAAGTTTTCTCACTTTTTACTTGGGACGGAATTTGAAATATGTACGGATCACAAGCCGTTGTTGTCTATACTGGGAATGAAGCCTATTTCAGATTTGTCACCAAGACTACAAAGATTCCGCCTTAGACTTTTATCATTTAACTACATTCTAACATTCTTACCTGGGAAAAACAATGTTGTAGCGGACCTCTTGTCTAGAAATACAAACACTCAAAAAATTGAAGATAATAGTTTGAACGTAGAAAGTGAAGAAGAAAGTTATATTGACTGTATTATTGAAGGCGATCTAAATGAAGATAACATGTTAGAGGAAATCCGGCAAGCTTTAAAAACTGATCCTGAGAGCTGTTTTTTAAAAGGTTGTATTACAAAAGGTAAGTTTGACAAGCAATCTATATTTTGGAAAGACAGGAATGAACTAGTTATTGAAGGAGGCTTGATTCTAAAAGGGCGGAGAATATTCATTCCTAAAGCATTAAGAGGTAAGTTATTGAGTCGTATCCATGAGGGCCATTTAGGAATCGTGAAGTGCAGAAGAAGACTAAAGGAATCAATTTGGTGGCCTGGATGTTCAGTTGACATAGAAAGGTTAATAGCAAACTGTTCCACTTGCTTAGAACAGCGAGTAAACCGGTCTGAGCCCCTGATGACAACGGAGCTTCCAAAGGAGCCTTGGACTCAAATAGGGATTGATTTGTTCAAGTTTAAAGATAAATGGTATATGGTACTAGAGGACTATTTTTCAAGGTTTTTAGAATTGGTTTATGTTGATCGGCTTACTTCAGAAGCTGTTATAGGAAAAATTAAAAATGTTTTCGCACGGCACGGAGTACCTCTCAAAGTTCGAACAGATGGAGGAACGCAATTCACATCAACAGAGTTTAAGCAATTTGCCTTAGATTTTGGTTTCAAAGCAGTCACAAGCAGTCCACACTATCCAAAATCTAATGGTGAAGCAGAGAATGCAGTGAGTCGAGCGAAAGCAATTCTCAGTAAAAACTCAGATGTTAACTTGGCATTATTAGTTTACAGAACAACACCACTGGAATCCGGGTTATCTCCTGCTGAACTGTTGTATGGAAGGAAGTTGAGGTCAAATATTCCATCAGTTGACAACTTTTTGAAAGTTTCTAATAAAAGGATGCAAGATTTCCAAGAAAAAGACTATGGAAAGAAGTTAAAAAATAAATTGTATCACGACAAAAGAACTGGCGCTAAAGATTTAACTTCTATGGAAATGGGAGATAGTGTATGGATAACGGACATAAAGAAATATGGAAAAGTAAAGAAATCTACAGAACATCCACGCTCTTATATCATACAACTGGATAATGGAACAGAGCTTAGGAGGAATAGATTCCATCTTGTGAAGGTGAACAGTGAGGAACAATGGAGAAGCAGCCAAAATCAATCTTCTACGGATCTTATGAGGTGGAACCATGAACTACGGAGAAGTAGCCGAAATATTAGACCTCCTAGAAGATTTGAATAAAATCCAATTCAAACCAAAGAATGAGAGATGTATCATAAGTTACTGTCTTATTTGTATCACATGTTTATATTGTTTGTTAATCAGTTGTTGTTTTGTTTACTTTTGAAGTGGTGAACTTATAATGAGGTTTTTGGATTAAAGTCATGTTCTCTTTCACTGTATATTTATTATTCAGAAATTAAAACATTTGATTTCATAATAAGCTACCGGTGCTTGGTGAATGTACTGCAACTGTAGAAAACAATAATTAAGAAACTACGATAAAAAGTCAAATTTATTGTAGAGTTTATAGAAATTAATTAGATATTTTAAGTTGAGAATCATATCAGAGATTGGGATTTGTTAAGAGCATACATGAATTACACGCTAGAAATCTTGATGAAAACCTATTCAATGGGATAGGGTGTTTGAACAATTATGCATTTGCCATTGATATAGTTGACAATCTTTCACTTAAAATCTATCCAGCTATGCAAATTCCTCTTGCATTAAGAGAAAATGTTAAGCGTGAGCTTGATTACATGGTAGAGTTAGGTGTTATTAAACCTGTAACTGAACCTACTCCTGTAGTATCCCCCATCATTATTGTATGCCAAAAAGACAAAGTCTGAATTTGCTTAGATCCAACCGATTTGAATAAAAATATTAAATGTCCTCATCACCCACTTCGGAATAAATGCAGACAATACAGTAACAGAAAAAAAATGAACAGCTTAGAATTTAAAGAAGAGTACTGTATAGAAAATAACACAGAGACTGGCAGCCAGCTACATAAGAAAAGAAAAGGTCCGGAGCATTCATACCTTATAGAAACTCCAGGTGGGAATATTTATCAAAGGAACTCTTGGTTTTTGAAGAAACTATTTTATGATGTTGAAGAACCGGCAGGAACAAGTAAAGTACATGGAAGTAAAGCTGGAAATTGAGTTAAAGACAAAGATAGAAGAAAGTCATCACGAAGAAATAATCCTCCCAAAAGACTTGACTTGTAAGTTAAAAATAAGATTACATTAACAAAATTTTGTTTTAATTGTTTGCAGTTGTTTTGTTCAAATCATTTTGGTATTTGCATAAAAAAATAACATGGCATTATTTAAAATTAAAATAGAACTTAACCTAAATAATGTACATGGAGGAATACATAGTTTCGTTTCAGTTCACAGCATTCGCAAAATAGATACGACTCGAATAGCAACGAGTAGATTAAAATATTAACAAAACGATCCAGCTCTCTTTATGAAGAAACAGAAGTCAGCAGTCCAACATTCCAACTCAGAATATCAAAACTTTTAAACTGTTAACATTATGGTTGTTTCTTTCTTGACAGTTCCGACCCGAAAACCGTTTATGCATATTTATTAAAGTAGACTGATAAAATATTACACTTAAGCCTGAATACAAGAATCGATTACTACAAAACACCATGCACAAACAGTCTACTTTCATGCAAACAAAACTAATCACAACACAAATCTTGACTCTTCGGGATCGATAATCATTCATTGATTTGTGATGACATTCTGAAAGTTTAACCTGTAACCTACTTGGGTCCTTAGAGAATTTTTAATTTTTTTGTAATACCTAATATCCCTATTCTAAAAGGAAAATTTATGTTCTAAATCCAGCCTATAGTAAAATTCCTAACCACTACCTAAAATTACTTAAACTAAACCTAACTTTCTGTTTCTCTGAGTAAAACATCCTAAACTGTTATAATATTAAACATACTCTAAGAATATATCTTCTTCTCATCTACCCTGAAACCCCTAAATAAAAAGACTGTCTACCAAAATGCTTCCTACAAAGTATTTTTAATTTTAAACTACAACATATTAATTTTAATAATAGGTACTCATATCAGTCTAAGACCTGAAAGTCCCTAATTAAAAGTTCCTAAACTAAACTTAATAATGATATCTCTATATTATTATAAGTTTCTTCTTTTTTCAGACCTACACTGAAACCCCTAAAGAAATCCTAAATTTCTCTTTACTAAACTATATATCTCTTCATTCTTCATAACTGTAAAACACAGCAGGGTATATCTGAAAGCTAAAAGCATGCAAAGCAATTTTCCCGACTCATCGACTGGAAACAACATTTCACCATACTAATGCAGAGAGGTTCTAGAAGCCTGCTTCTACGAGGGTCCACAGCTTTATGGTCCACACTCCCCAGCCGCATCCAAACATTCCAAGTATCCAAGGCGCAATCTGGTCCACTTCCAACACATGACACCTGAAAACCATACGGCCTTTGATAAGTAAAAGTCTTTAACCCTTTAAGGAGTAACGACTTTTTAAAACGTCGTTAGTTGAGAGCTGTTAAGGAGTAAGGGTGAAAACTCAAAACACACCTCAAAAGAGTAAAAATTTTTTTTCTTTATTTTCACTAAATTACATTGCAACATGGAGTAAATATAGTTAGAAACTTGTTTTAGGTCAAAATGCCCTAAAATAAACATTTTAGAACTTTTTTCAATCAATTTTTCAATTTTCAAATCTTCAATCAAAGTACAAAGTAAGAAAGCTCTGAGTGATGTTTAGCAAACAAATAACCCTCAGCTACAGGCGTCAATAATAGGGGAGTGTAGAACGCTTTCACTTTTATTAACCACTGAACCTTTAGTGCTAATAAATAATAGGTCTAATAAAACTTCATGCCTCGCCACCACATTTTTCCGCCAAAACTTCCCACCGCGACCACCAACGATCTAAACTACATATAGATCATAGAGTATACACAGTTGGCGACCACCCCGCCTAAGAAACCCTCTGCGGATTACCCACAACCTACCGAATACACCAATACCATGTTCTGCGTACCTACGTGTCTTTAGTTATCGATTTCTAGCTTAAGAATCAATCTGTGTCAGGTTATATGTATACTGATTCTGATAAAATCTAGGGAAAGATTGCACTGCGACCTATGAGATTTATTGTGCCCCCCAGACTAGTCTCTAGTTCATGTCTAGAGAACCCCCTCTAGTCCTAATGCCTTAATAAAGTTTAGTATTATGAGGGGTTCTAACTTTGGAAAATCCTCCACCGCCACCTGGTGTGTTCCCAAGCTTCTGGCTCTCTTCTGACCTATCGCGTCACACTCGGCCAATAGGTGTCTAGGTGTTTCCTCCCCAGATTGGCAGAAGCGGCATTCACCCTTTTGAACAATGCCCATCTTGCTCAGATGACCCCTGAGCCTACACTTCTCCGACAGTCCCAGACCATCTTAGATCTGAAGGCTGCTGACCTCTGGCTCCAAGCAGCCTGGCATCCTGATAGGTCCAATCTCCTTTTTCATGTATCCTCTCTTTTGGTTGAAGTGTGCACACCTTTCTATGGCCTTGACCTCCGCTTGGAATATGCTGGGGGAACGCCCCAGTGATTCATTGTATTTGATCCTGGGACCGAATACCCCTACACCAGTCCCCTCCTCGGTCTTGGAGCCATCAGTGTACCACCTGATGACCTGATTCCCAAGGGAATTTAGGGTTTTCCCATCCCAGCTAAGTTTATTTCCTATCTCCACATGGAATTTCCTTTCAAAGTTATACCTTCTTACCATGGAATCCCTTGGTTGTTTTATCAGGTCCTTTAGGCCTGGCGGAAATAGCTCACCGCGAATTGTGGAGGAAGTGTCAAAGCCAGTCTTCTCCATTCTAAGCAAGGTCTCCCTTGCTGTTCTCTCAACCACAATGTGTAGGGGTGTCAGATTCAAGATCACCTCCAGGGCAGCAGTAGGACAGGATCTCATAGCTCCTGTGATGATAACTCATGCCAGCCTCTGTACTTTCTCCAGGGCTTTCCTTGTTGTTTCAACCTTGGTTCTACCAGCCCAGACCACACACCCATATGTAATGATAGGCCTCACTAATAGGGTATACATAATTCTTAGTATATATGGGTTACAACCCCACATCTTCCCCACATATCTTCTGCATGTCATCAGGTTATTAATAGCCCTGTCGGTCTCCTCCTCTATGTGTCTATTCCACATAAGTTTCTTATCTAGTATTAACCTTAGCAATTTCACTTCTGATTTCCACTCAAGCTCCTCCCCCTCAAGCCTGATGGTCTTCAGATGCTCAAGTCTCCTCTTTCTTGTGAAAGACACAAGTGATGTCTTCTTATGGTTGACTGACAGCCCCACAGACTCACACCTAGCCTCTGTACAGTCAAGCCCCCCTGAATTAGATCGCAGAGAGTGTTTTCGAACCTCCCTCTTGCGATGATGACTACATCATCTGCATATCCGATGCATCGCAAGCCCTTCCTGGTTAGTTTCCCAAGAAGCTCATCGACTACCAGACTCCAAAGGAGGGGTGATAATACCCCGCCCTGAGGGCACCCCCTCACTGTACCCATTTGAATCATTCTATTTCCTACGTGTGTTTCCACCGTTCTTGTGGACAGCATATTCCTAATCCATCGGGTTGTGGTCTTGTCAACCCCTCTACCTTCCAATACCCCCTCTATTGCTAAATGAGAGGTGTTATCAAAGGCTCTTTAATTATCGATTTATATCTTAAGAATCAATCTATGTCAGGTTATATGTATATATTTACGTATTTGAACAAATTTTGTCAAATGGCGTTTTAAAACGTCGCTACTCCTTTTTGCGGAACCATTAAAAAGACGTTTTAAAACGTCAATACTATTTTGACGCGAAATACTGTACTCTTTAAAGGGTTAATAATCCAATTATATTTTTAAGAAATGCCATTATTTATTAAAGCTTAAACGTTATACTAATATAGTATCACAAAAGATGAGAAATTATTCTTTTTGTCTAACGAAAACAAACTATTTATTTAAAACTAAAAGTTAAAAAAAATTACTATACACTACATTGATTGTATTACTATTAGGAATTAGTAGGAACATTTTTCAATATTTTAAAAAGGACAAAACTCACATGTTCATACTAACATCTTATTAAACTGTTTGAATTACCATCGACTAATAGTTGAATTACAACACATAAAGGTATTTAAAAAATTGTATACATACATGATTCAACACTAAAATCTGCAAAGCAGCTAGCTGTCACCTCCATTCACTTTCCCAACACACAGATATCTGAACAAAATAATATTATTACAAGTAGTCCTAACAAGAAATGAGATACAAATGTAATGACAAAGAGAAGTTTGTGTTGAGGTGTTCGGAATACAGATATTAACTACAACGTTCACTTAATTCTTTGAATGTAAATTAAAAATAAAATCAAGTTCTAATTTAAAATTTTTTATATCACTTGAAAAGAAACAAAAACTTTTTAATCAATACCAAGAGGCTTTTTCTACGATTATGTAATTAAATATATTTTAAATCCAAAAAATAATACTGTAGTAGAAATTTAACCTAAGCTGTTCTAAAAAGGAGTATTTTCTACTACTTATTTATTCTGTTTTCTATTCAGTATGTATTTATAAATATCAAAATCAAACACTTACTCTGACTGCCAGGGATGTTATGTATGGTTCACTATTTTGCTGCTTATCTTTAGTCACCCACTGTAGGGGTAGATATCGTTCATGTACCCATGTGCAATCAATGTTCTGCATAAAAATAGAAATGAGTGAAATCTGCAATTAGAAATGTATTAATTCAGTTTATATTTTAAACTACAAAAATTTCTTGTGGCGAATAGGAGGGATATTCTCTTTATCCAATAATTGTTTTTCATTCATTGAATAGTTGAAAAATATGATGAATCATTGCCATACTACTTGTTTTATTTTATTCAATTTCTTTATTAATCAGCTCTACTGAGAGCTGATTATTTAAGTCCTGGAAACTGTACCAGTGAAAATCATCATGTACCGGTACCCATTTTCACTCCGATATAACTGAGAAAACGTATAATGAACTTTATGCGGTATACATCTTTTCGATGTACACGCAATGTTTCAGCAACCTATAGTGGTTGCTGATTGTGTTTGAACAATAGATGGCCAACCATTTAAGATTAGTCTGCTTCAGCAATCCATCTAAGTAAAAAGGATTTTTTTTTATTTATGCACAAGTTCATGCACATTCAGATTTATCCTCAACAAACGTTTGGATATTTTACATTTTTTTGGAAAACTCATTTGTTTTGCTCATATATATTTTTCACTGTTAAGAAACACTATATTTTTTACAAATTATTGTTATGTCATGATGACATCAATTATTCAATATAAACAGTTGACATTTTTATTGACAATCCAGTCTAGCTACTTTAAAACACTTTTTGCATTAAATGCACTATTTTTCACATATTGGCACTTCAATGTGAATCATATCTATATATTGTGAGCATACGACTCTACATCAGGGTTGGAACTACAGATCTTTGGATAAGTATTGTTGTTTTGGTCACTCACCCATCCAGCAATAAGCACTTACTACAAGATACCATTTCAAAAGTCTATCCACACCAGGATGCACCAAAACTTCATTATCGAGCCATTTCCAGTGAATTCCAAGTCATGAAGATAGCAATCAATCCTTGTCTCCCGTCCCCATGTTTATACCTGAATAACAACAAAGATTACAAGGGATCCTACTTTTCTGTTAAAACACAAAACCAATATGGTTTGCTGGAGACAGAGAACCCTTTCCTGTGGACAGATTTTTTTTTTTTTTTTTTTTGGTAGGTGGTAACTCTTTATGAGTACCCCCGCTCCTGCGAGGGTTATGTGGAGACTCCATCGTTAAGCGGTGTTTACCCAAACTAAACCCACCTTCCCCCATCCGTCCAGACGTGTATGCACAACTTACATACGGGCGAAAGGACTTCATTTGAGCGACCACAGCATTAGCGTTTACCGCTGTAGCTGCCGGATTACCTCTTGGAATGGCTAAAACAATCAAATCAGAACAGGTCCGGAGCAAGTGAAATATCAGATGTTAATCAAAATATAATAAACACAAAATTAAATTAAGAAGGTTCAACACATTGCTGTGACAGGCTTTGGCTGGGAAGGTCATGCTGTTCCTACGGCGGATCATCCAGAATGGCGATGGGCCTGGGCCTCCAGACCTCTGCGACATCATGCCGTGTACAGAGTTCCCTGATGTGCTCTAGGCTGGACTCGGCTGCTTTCTGAAACAGCCCATTGGCTTTTGTTCTCTTAAATAGGTCAAGAGTTGGGACTCCCAACGTCCCCATAATTACAGAGTTCCTGACGAACCACGGTTGTCGTGTGATTCGTCTCAGCGACTTCGTCTGGATTGCCTCTAGGCGTTTCCTGTTGGTCTTGCTGGCCAGAATCCACCATGCTTCTGAAGCATACATGATACAAGAGCGCACAATTAGTAGGAACATGGTGACCTTCGTCCTGACCGGGATTGGGCTCCTCGCTGCAAGAAGTGGCCACATCAGCCCCAGGATTGCCGTTGTCTCAGCAACATTCCTGTCAACATGCTGTTTGAAACACAGGCGTGAGTCCAGGGTGACACCCAAGTACTTCACGGACGTCTTCCACGGTATCCCCACTCCGTCTAGCTGGATCTCGGGTGGAACTGCTCTCGGCATTTCTCGCCTCTTCCTGAAACAAATGGCATTACTTTTATCAGCATTGACTTTGATGCGCCACTGTCGGAGCCATGGTGACAGGGCGTCCATCTGTGTCTGCATCATCCTCGCGGCGTGGACAGGGCGACAGCTGCTGTAGTGCAGCAGTACGTCGTCAGCGTACAGCGACAACGTTACCCCTGGAACAGTCAGCATGTCATTAGTATAAACAAGGTAGAGTACCGGACCCAGGACACTTCCCTGGGGTACCCCAGCCTCAACCGGGCGTGTCGTTGATAGCGCCCCCTCAACGCATATCTGGAACTGGCGACCCTCTAAGTAAGACTTGAGGAGATGGACCGCTGCAGCCGGGAGCGGGGACTCGCTGAGCTTGAGAAGAAGTCCCTCGTGCCAGACCTTATCGAACGCCTTGCTGACATCCAGTAGCACTGCAACAGAGCATAGGTTAATATTATGTTTGTCGACCAGCTTCGTAATCACCCGCACCAGCTGTTGCGTCGTAGAGTGTCCGCGACGAAATCCAAACTGCTCCGGCCTTATGTATCCGTCCAGGAAGGGGGATATCCTGGAAAGGAACAGGCGTTCGAAAAGCTTCGAGACCGCCGAGAGTAGGGAAATGGGGCGATAGTTTTCAGGGAACAAGTGATTCTTGCCTGGTTTCGGGATCAGGATTGTATTTGCGGACTTCCACATTGCCGGGAAGTAATGGAACCTGAGGGCAGCATTGAAAATTAATAATAAATATACAAATATGGGGGCAGGGGCGGCCTGCAGGGCTGACGTGCCTATCCGGTCAAGGCCAGGGGCTTTCCGTGGCTTGAGCCTTCGAATCGCTGCTTCCAACTCCATCATCGTGAAGGGGTCTAAGCTGTCTTCAGGGGGTTCTGCAAAGAAGTTCTCCATGAAATGCTCTACCCTCTCCCCTTGGAGTTCATCGTAGACATCGTGGTTCGTCTGAAACTGAGCATACATTGTCCTAGCAAAAGTTTCCGCCTTGTCCTCCGCTGTGTAGACTAGGCCGTGATCTCCATGGAGGGGACGGGCAGCCAGTTTGGTCCCCCTGATCTGCTTAGCTGCCCTCCACACACTGCCTCCTTCCACGTTTAGCGTTAGCAGGTACTCATTCCAACCCTTGGACCTGAAATTGTCGACAAGTGATCTGATTATTCTATTCTGCCTGTTGAGCTGTCGCCTAAACTCTGGGTGCCTGGTCGCCCGCCATCTGGCCCTCAGCTGGTTCCTCAGCGTAATCTCACGGCGTACGTGGTCCGGCAAGCCGGCTCTGGGTGTCTGGGGCGGTACCTCTCTGGACGCATCTGAAATTGACGAAGTTAGAAGCTCATGCAATTCCGTGACGCATCCGTCGAGTTCTTCCGTGGTTGCTGGGTCCCGTGCTGGCGGAAGGCGCTCTGAGACCAGTCGTTGGTACTTCTTCCAGTCGGTCCTCATGCGAGCATTGACAGGGGGGCGACTCAATGTCGGACTAGCGTTGATGGTCACGAGAACCGGCAAATGATCTGATGACAGACCATTAATCGTGCTCGCGACAATCTCGAACGGCAGGTTCCTGCACAGAGCAAAATCAATCACATCAGGTGAGTGGCGAGGATTCGAAGGGAGGTGTGTCGGCTCGTCGGGGGCCACGACGTCTGTGCTGGCCCGTTCGTCGAGGAAAGCTCTCAGCGCCACACCCCTTTCATTAGTCCCTCGTGAATTCCAAGACGGGTGTTTGGAGTTGAAATCACCTGCAACAACAATAGGCTCAGTGCCTGTTAGTAATTCTGTAAGGGTTAGCGCATCGATGTGTCTGCCTGGAGGATGGTAGGCAGCGACTAGCTGGAGCTCCAAGCCACCTACGTGCACGATAACGCCAGTTGTTTCTAGCAGACCCGTGGCTGTTGCGCTGGGCCTGTGTACAAGGGTGCGGTGAACCATGATAGCCGTGCCCTCTCCCGGGTTTCGGCCGTGCTGCCTAGGTGGGCGATCCGTCCTATAGACCTCGTATGATGGTAATCTGAAACAATCACGTTGGGTTAGATGGGTTTCACTGATGAGTGCGACGTCAATATTCAACCGGGACAGGAAGAAGTGTAGTTCGTTTCTGCGGGTTTTCAACCCGTTGGCGTTCCACGCGATGACCCTGATGTTCCTAGGCTCCATTCAGAAGTTCTAGGAGGCTAGACATCAGCTGTACAAGTAACTCCGGCATGGACTTTTCCTTGGCTGAAATAAGAATGGGAATTGTTTTGGTGAGCCAGACATTCAGCTGCCTGACTGAAATAGTGTCGCCCTGCACCGCGGTGGTCACTGCAACAGATGGTGAGGGGATGGCTGGTTGGGCAGGACTAGCCGCTGTTGGGGCCCTGGCAGCTGGTATGGGGGCCTTTGGAGCTGCTGGGGGAGCAACTTCCGTCTCCGTGTCGCTGTTGTCCAGCTGTGAACCTGAAACAACACTGTGGACAGATTGGTACCACAGTTTAAAAAATAGTTAATAAAATAAATAAAAATCTTTTTTGAATTAGGTATTTAGTTCTAAAATTCTCCAACTCATATTGAATATTCACTAAAATATGACTATAAGCAAAATTTTATGGAGGATTTCTTCATTTTTAAAGGGTAAAAGTTTTCCACATAATTTGTTTGAGATTCATAATATTATAAAAAAAATTCATAATATTATCTGATAGGCCAATAGTTCAATGATATATTTTGGCATAATAATAATAATAATAATCCTTTTATTGCCATTTACAATATTAAACAATTGTGTAGCAAACGTCATTAAGTTGCAAGTTACAAGTAAGGCATGAATAATTTAAGGATTTTATCACATTAAAGCACGCACAATCATAAATGAAAACTTATCATTACCAGGTTTGTTTGCTTGAAGGAATTGTACCTTAATCAGCAGCACCGTCGCCGAGTAACCCTTACTAGCGCTAAGAGCTTTAGGTGGTGGCCGCTAGAATATTTGTAGCAGCACCGTCGCCGTATAATCCTTACTAGCGCTAACAGCTTTAGGTGGTGGCCGCGGGGATATTTCTAGCAGCACTGTCGCCGCAGTACCTACAGTCGCCTAGTCCTTTAGCTTTAGGTGGCGGCCTCAAGAGTGTTAGCAGCAGCACCGTCGCCAAATGACACCTTTTACAGTTACTAAGAAAACCCGCGGAGCGTTAGCTTCGCCTAGTTCTATTAAAAACTTATTTCTGTGGTCATCCTCTACTAATAAAATTGGAACGCCCTCTCCATGAAAAATAATAATCAATTTAATTTCTTCATCTAAGACGGCCGTTACCGGTGATAGTGTTCTTTTTTTGTGATGATACTATGAAAATGACATAGGCCTACAGCTTTTATTTTGAACAAAATTCTTCATTTCAAACGAGATGTCTTTCTAATCCTGTCGACAAATCTTCCACAAAAACAATAAATTTATGACAAATTCTCCATTTATGAGCGTGTTTGTTTTATTATAGTTCAATGACTAAGGGAAATACGAGTGATTGTAAAGCATTTCATATAGCTTTCTTATTGAAATAAATTGTATCAGTGGACTGACACATACTTTCTCCCTTAATTAAATTATAAAAATACAAACTTTAATAAACTATCATATTTTTAAAGTTTAACAAAAAATGTTATAAAAATTTACTGTTTCAAAAATAATCATTCGATTTCATTTACCAACAACAAGAGAAAATAAGTCAAACTAATTGCTGGAAATTTTGTTGCGGAATTGCCACCTTCCCCATAGTACTAAAGGCAATCCAGACGAAGTCGCTGAGACGAATCACACGACAACCGTGGTTCGTCAGGAACTCTGTAATTATGGGGACGTTGGGAGTCCCAACTCTTGACCTATTTAAGAGAACAAAAGCCAATGGGCTGTTTCAGAAAGCAGCCGAGTCCAGCCTAGAGCACATCAGGGAACTCTGTACACATGATGTCGCAGAGGTCTGGAGGCCCAGGCCCATCGCCATTCTGGATGATCCGCCGTAGGAACAGCATGACCTGCCCAGCCAAAGCCTGTCACAGCAATGTGTTGAATCTTCTTCATTTAAGTTTGTGTTTATTACATTTTGATTAACATCTGATATCTCACTTGCTCAGGCCCTGTTCTGATTTGATTGTTTTAGCCATTCTAAGAGGTAATCCAGCAGCTACAGCGGTAAACGCTAATGCTGTGGTCGCTCAAATGAAGTCCTTTCGCCCGTATGTAAGTTGCGCATACACGTCTGGACGGATGGGGGAAGGTGGGTTTAGTTTGGGTAAACACCGCTTAACGATGGAGTCTCCACATAACCCTCGCAGGAGCGGGGGTACTCATAAAGAGTTACCACCTGCCAAAAAAAACTCATAGTACTGTAATATACATATAACTTTTTTGTGTGGGGTTTGTTGGGTGATGTAACCTTACACTGCATACCAAGAGTTATGGAAATCAGTTGAGAAAAGAGTAAAAAATTGATGTTTAAATATTCTCCTGAAGAATGACATTGGGCGCTCTCAGACAACGTACTGCAATTACCAGACATTGAATATAACTTTTCTCTTGAACCTTTAATCGTAATGATTAAAAATACTAAGTTGTTTAGTTTTTAAGCTGGTTTTTAAAGGTGATACCAAGCTTTTTCGTAGGTTTCGCTTCGTGATATTTTGGGAAAACGGTTGGGAAATGATGAAACTTTTTTCCTTTTAAAAGCCCATAATTTTTATCCCCGATATTTTGAGAAGTGCGGCTGATTCCATTTTAATTATCTCATAAAGGACTGTAAGTCAAACAATTTCCATAAAAATCGTTAGGACCATTTTTATAAATATTTATTTTACGTGTTTTTGAGAGTTTTTTAGGTGTTACATACCCTTAAAAATTAAAAAAATATAAAAAAATTTCCGACATACCGTGGATTATTACCTACATACCAAATTTCATGAAAATCAGACTAATAGTCTCGTCTCCAGGATTTTGAACATCCACACACATACGGACATCACTTACAAAATCACTTTTTTCGATTCAGGGGGCACTGAAATGGACATATCCACCAGAAATTCTAATTCGTAAATTCTGACGAAAACAATACTTTACCATTGTATAGAGGGATAAATTTAAAACATGTTTAAACTAATCTCTAGAATGGTACATTTATGATCAAGTTCAGTACAGAGAATGCCTTATTTATTTTAGTAGCTTTGCAATCAGCTGTTACACTCAGCGTGAGCCTGTAGTGGGGGTTGCGTTTTAGACATTGTAGGTGTCAACTGGACTAAACTATCTTGCTCCACATTGCTACTTTGTAAATGCATTTTTGACCTCATTGTAAAATTAAAATTTAGAAGTTTATTTACAAAAATTCAGAATCACTACCTTTTTTATAAAACAGAACTAATAATTTAAAATTGTAAATTTATATGCAGTTGTATACATTAAAAACCTGACTTGGAACATTCGTATTTAATAACAACTAATTTTTGATAAGAAATTTTAATTAGTATTAACTCTTTTCGTAGTATATTTTAACTCTTATATATCTTGCCTTAATTAACTCTGTGTCATTTTTGTATGTTATTACATTGTATACTTTTATCAGTTCAGCTTGTATTTTTATTTTATCTAATTTTAAACCAACCCATAATTTCTCCATGTCAGAAAATGTACTAATTGAATGTAAAAATGTGACTGATAAACAGAATTGATGGGAAAATAAAGAGAGAGAGTTTCCTTACAGTTCGCAGCTGGTGAATAAAAAATAATATAAGCGTGTTTTAATTTAATTGGAATTAAAAGGATTATACAAAATATTAGGTCAGGTAAAAATAGAAAATTTAAGATCAAATAATTGTTTAGCGCCCAGTAACGTAGATCTTATGAGAGTGAAGCTGCCAATTTCGTTAATTTTATCGAATTTCCCATAGGGAAGAAGCTATTACTGTAAGTCTCATGGCAAGACTTAAGCCCGGGACCATGTTATTTTTCGTCTTTAGGTGCCCAATGTTAATCATATGGAGGACAAAGAAAAATTAATATTTCACCTATCAATCAATATTTTTGGATTAAACTTGGTATTTACCTTCAAGTGGTTGAGATCGTATACTTCAAATGCTTAAAAATTATAGTTTATGTGTTTATCATGGCAGCAAACCTGAATACTCTTTGTAATCATGTTAGTCATATAGAGAATAGTCAAACTAATTTGTTTATGGACAGATGCATTCAGTTAATTTGTTAATTCAAAGGCAATTATGTAAATAATATTTGTAGAGGAGCTGCTGTACGTTGAAAGTGACGACAGGAACCTCCCTATAGCCTTTGCCTCAGAGGCCCTAAATGTTCCTGTTAATCTGAAGCAGGTTTTTTTAGGGTCTTTACTTACGTTATTGTGCAATATGAGATTGATTTCATTAGTTATTTTTGATAAGATTCTATTTCAATTCAAATTCTATTCTTTTCTATTCTAAGTCAATTAATTACTTAATTAAGTTACTTAATTACTAATTAATACTATATAAGTATATAGTAATGATAACTATTTAAGTTAATTACGAAAAATTAGCTTGTATTTTGTTTATTTTATTGCATAAATTACCTTATTTTTTATATGTTTTATAATACGCAACTATATTCTTCTATAAACTTACTTTTCTTTTTCGTGTCCGAGCAATAAGGCATTAAAGTTGTCGTGTCCAGTATTGTGCCACCGAAATGCAAGAGGCATTTCCCTGCCACAGATCGTTGATGGTGCACCTTGTTGGGCAGAGGGGACACTCCAATAGATGTTCAGTGTCTTGAAGCTCGCCACAATCGCAGTTTAGGTAAAAAAAAATTAACATGAGTCTGATGTTTATTGCTAATCCTGTCATCAAATTTTAATAAATTTATTTTTTTATTATTGATTATTTTTAATTATTTTAGTTACTTTATTTATTATTTATTTTTAATGAATCACATTTTTCGAATTGAATGTAATTTTGTTAATTTCATTTTACCCTCCCGATTGTCATTTATTTTTAAATGGCAATAACCCTGAACTGTTCACTGCACTGCTGGATATCGAATATATATAGTTCAATAGATATTAAATTAGATAATTTAGCAATGGCGAACAATCTTAAAAATATACAAAGTAATTCGCAAAAAATATCATAAATTACCGAAGGGTTATAATTTCAGATAAGTTAAGTTAAATTATAAAACATTGCACAAAGTACAACCAGAGAGGAATGGATCCGTTCCTCTCTGGTACAACTAATGCATAAAATAAAAATCTGCAGCTATGTAACAAATAACTAAAAGACTACATTTCAAACAATACAAAACAATACAACTCCAAACAGAAGTAATACGCCTACTTGTCGACCTGTTCCAACCTTGAGGACGGTCGGTCGCATAGGCTGCACAATACAGGAGTCATCCATGCTTCTTGTGGTAGGTTGGTTTGTATAATAATAATTATTATTTACTATCTTAACAAATGTATTTTGTATCGGAATTTACAATTAAAACATATTGGGATTAATATTTAATAGTAAAATGACGATTGTGTATGAATAACGTGTTTCATGATTACCATCTATACTTATGGTTTATGTTGTATGCCGAATGATAATACTGAATATGCAGTGCTATGATATTCGTCAAAAGATATTGAACGACTATTTTACGAACGGTTTATTTGTTTATTTATTTGAACGAACATAGACGCTTTTCAGACATACAAAGATAACTAAGAGTACTAATAAGTATCAAGAGTAAATTAGTAATAGTAACCTTTGTTGTTAAACTAAATTGTATCAGAAGGAAAACGAGGTTATTTTTCTAATGCTATTACCTTTATTATAAACATAAATTGTATCATAAAGAAAATGAGGTTATTTTTTAATATAATGTATTTTTTATTTTTTTTAATATAAAATAAGAGTAATATAGCTACTCTTATTTTTAACATAAATTGTATCAGAAGTAAAATGTAGGCGTTGTTCTAATGCCTGTAACCTTTATCATAATTATTTAACCTCTATTTTAAACATCAATATCAGAAGTAAAATCTGGACATTTTTCTCATTCAAAGTTAAATTGTTTTGTTTTCACAAGAATAACTATAACACTAATTGATATGTAAATAAATTTATACAAGGTTAAACAGATATCGCGTTTTACGCCCAACAGCAAGTGTTTTATAAGACTACTTGTAACTAACAGTGTCTAGGCGTCTGGAAATGACGACCACGATATTCTCTAAAAGGTTATAAATATTCCTGCTGAATTAAAACAAATGTTATTTACATTGTTTTCACGTGTATACGTTGTTGGATATCCAACAGCTTATAAACTGTGCGCTTCTAAAACCCATTGAATACAAATGAGCGTACCCTTCCCCGCTACTATCACAAGATAACAACCAGACTACCAACACTGTTCTGCGCTAGAAGGTCACAGTCTGAGTCTGCAGATGACTCATAAACGATAGACTCGACCATACGGATTACTTCGTGCGCGCTCGGGCGTCATCGGCAACAATCGTGGATACTCTGTAGGTTACGCAAAACCAACAACTTTCATCAATCAGCTGGGACAACTTAAGTGATGAATCTAATATTTCGAAAGCATATTTGTATATATGTATACTGTTAAACATTATAAACCATTAGTACCATCCTGACATTTTTTATGCGATGCAAAAATATACAGTCTTTTCGTGTTTTAAATTGAGGGTTTAATACTCTAAAAAAGGTGAATAATATTTTTTCTCTAAAATAAAATTAACGATTTTGATCAAAATTCCATAAAGTACTAATAAAATAACATCAGATGCATATCTGTAAAATTTACAAGTTGTTCAAAACATACAGAGGGTTTAAATGTATTTTTTCCAGCAAAAAATTAAAAAATAGAATAATTAATTGTGTTACCAAGACTGTTATTTAAGACTAGATGTCCAAATGAAACCCATAAATAATTTGGTAATGTTATCTTTAGGTGGGACATAAGTAAAATAATTTCTTGCTTATTTCTCTAATAGTTTGAATAACTGAATGAATGAATTAGGAGTACATCCACACAATTACAATACTGAATTGTATTGAGAACTAAAGTGACACGAACAAATTTAAGGTCATTTAGAGATTCTTTTAGCTGTAAGCCTGTAATGTAAGTGTTTAAAATGACTCGAGAATCAGCATTAAGGCAATGCCTGTGCATCTAATGCCTTACTGTGCAAAAATAATTTTACCCTTAAATTTTAGGGTTTATTTTAATAATTGTTTGGAATGAAGGGATTGAAATGAGTCAATAAAAAAAATTAGTTTTATTGTGAAAGCTGTAATGTATGTAACTGACCTTTTGAGCAGTATTGAAAGTTTAATTGGTATAGTTTGTTTTGTGTTTTTGTTATAATTGTGTTGTTTGTTTTGATAAAGCTTGGTATATACATTTATTGTTTGGCAACACTAAATTAAAACTACCCAAACTATTTTTCTGTTACCTCAGGGGTTGGTAAGTTGAGAAGAAAATATTTTAACACATAGAAAGGGAGATGTGAGTGGGTTTTGGTCGTATATTCAAAACAATAAACATCAGTCAAAAACGCTTTCAGTAAAACAATTTTGATGAAATATACATGGATTATTTAGAGCTGCTGACATCACAAACATGCCTGTGAACATGGTGTTTAAGAGGCTTTAAAAGAAATTTACTAGTTTTCTAACATAATATTATACGAAAACATTAATTTAGAAACTTTCCTTGTAAAACGTTACTCATTGACAGTGACAAAATAATATTTGATGAAAATTGTTTTACATTTCTGGAATTCAATTTAAAATAACTTATTAGTGTGGGCTTATAGCAATATTTTACAGTTATTAAAACTTCCTGAAATAAAATACAGTACCTGGTGACCGAGCTTTGCTCGTTTATACATGTATTATAAAAATTAATTAGAAAAATTAAAACACATTTATTACTCAATGAAAACATTTATGTGGTTTATACAAAACCGATTTAATACACCATAATTAATATAGCACTGAACAAAAATTATTGCCCCTGATGGGGTTAGAACACGCGACCTTCATATTACGAGGCCTATACACTACCGCTGGACTACGGCGTCTGCCAAATGAGCAACGCCGGTTAAGGTCTTTTAGCCAACCTCAATTGTTTTAGCCGATCATTTACTGTTTAACTATCCATACAGTTATTATTAGCCTGTGATCAACTGATTTTGATATAAACGGAATGAGGATTGAAAATCAAAAGAGAAATTTAATTTACACATATTAATTGGTTTGTTACAGTGGCTTCAAGCAAAACAACAAATACGTTTTCTATCAAAACACGGAAGAATTTGGAAATACTCTTTCCAGCTTTTATTTCGCACAGTTATGTTACCCTTAAGTTTTTACAAATCGTTTAGTAACCTGATAATTTTACATAAGTTTTTACAAATCGTTTAGTAACCTGATAATTTTACATTTATTACATACATATAATAAATATTTATGAAAAACCTCTATTCACATATTGTTCTTTGCCGTCTTCAATCATAACTGTCAAACGGTTATAAACAGCTGTTTTGGTTTATATTGTTTACATTTTATTCTCCATAAGCGTAATGTTAAATTTTTAGATTTTAAACTTAATATTACAAGAAAACACGAATTTTCCTGGACATTAGACCTATCTAGAACTTATTTTCTACTCGGAAATTAGTTATTTCCAAAATTTAAAGAAATTCCTCGGTGCCGTTTTCGAGATCCGTGTGCAAATATATATATATATATATTATATATATATATATATATATATATACAGGGTGATTCACGAGGATATGCGGTAACTTTGAGAGCTCATTCTATATGTAAAAATAATGAAAAAAACTTATATAAACATAGGTCCGGAAATGTTTCGTTAGCGAGTTATACAGGGTTAAAGATTTCGCCTGGATTTCAGTTCCGCTGAGTAAATGAAGACTCTCTGAAAATCTGGGAAGTTAAATTTAGGGGCAAATGCCATTGTTTCTTATGGTTTTTTACCTGAAAAATTGATTAGAACAGGTCCCAGAACTGTAAGATGAGTAGTTTTTTGAGTAATCCAGTGTAAAATGCAAAAACATTGAGTAAAAAAACACAATTTTTACATTTGGCCAGCAATCGCTTTGTTATTTTACCAATAAACTGATCAAATTTCAGAACAAAACTTGTAGAAAATTTAATTCTAAACAAAACGGTATGATTAAAGTATACAGAAAGTGAACAGATAATCGATTAAAGGAAGTTTTATTGAAAACTGTAATGTAAAGTTATGCAATAAAATTACAGTAAATGCTCAAAAATGTTGCCATTAACTTCAATGCATCTTTCTGCTCGTTTAAGAATTGCTCTTGTTGCTTTTCGTAGTTCTACGGGGCTCTCCTTTAACTGCACAAAGGCTTCATTAATTCGATCAAGTAACGCCTCACGGGAATTTACTTTGACCTCGTAAACATGATCTTTCATCCATCCCCATATGCAGAAGTCCAATGGCGTATGATCTGGTGACCTTGGTGGCCAGTGTATAGGACCACCACGACCGATCCATTTATTTGGGAACTGATGATTTAGATAGGTGGAAACATCATTTGAAAAATGTGGCGGTGCGCCATCATGCTGGAAGTACATCTTGCGTCGCGTTGCAAGAGGAACATCTTCCAGCAATGTCGGTAATTCTTCTTGAAGAAACTGTAAGTACGCCTGACCTGTTAAGCGCTCTTGAAAAATAAACGGTCCAATTAGCTTATCATCAATAACACCACACCATACATTAATGTTAAAACGGTATTGAAAGTTACGTTCAATTGTTGCATGAGGGTTCTCTTCTGCCCATGAATGTTGGTTTCGTAAATTGTTGATACCAACACGAGTGAACTGTGACTCATCGGTAAATAAAATGTACTTGAAGAGTTGACGATGATTGACTAACCAATTGCAGTACTCCAAGCGATGTTCATTGTCTCCTGGTTGTAAATGCTGTACTTTTTGTTTATGGTAGGGATAAAGGTTGTTCTTATTAAGTGTTCTCCAAACTTTACTTTGCGAAACCCTAAACCGCTTTGAAATACGTCTTGTACTAATACCTGGACTACGTTCAACAGCAGCAATAATGTTTTCTTCTACATTAACATCATGTTGGCGAGGGCGGTCAGACTGGATCTTTACGCTTGGAAGTGATCCTGTTTCCCGTAACGTACGAAATGTAGAAATAATGGTTCTAGCATTTGGAATTCTACGATAAGGGTAACGTTGTCTGTATTCTTCCACAGCGATTGTAGCATTGCCTTCACATACACCGTAAATAAACACCATATCGGCGTATTCTTCAGTTGAAATTAAGTATGGCATTACTACTCCAACAATTTAATAATTACTATGGACAAAACAATGCTAACACGGACTAAAATTCAATACGACGAACACAACAATACACACGTGGACTAAAACTCAGTTGTTACCTCTCAAGGAATTAAAATTCTACAATTCAAATCACATCATTGTTGATCAGCTGTTATTGTAGTGCCAACTTATGAAAAACAAATTATCCGCTCAACATGTGTATTTTTTTTTTATTATTTATGTTTGTTGTTTATGTTTATTTCTTTATTTTAAAACTGTGTTTTAATATTATTTTATTTTGAAATTTTAGTAAAAAAATTAAGGTGTTAAATTTAAGTAAAAATCATTAACTTTTTACAGATCTTTAATAAGAAATCAACAGAGTTATTGTCGGGCAAATGAAAAACGTGTGTTGTTCTGTTTTCAATAAAACTTCCTTTAATCGATTATCTGTTCACTTTCTGTATACTTTAATCATACCGTTTTGTTTAGAATTAAATTTTCTACAAGTTTTGTTCTGAAATTTGATCAGTTTATTGGTAAAATAACAAAGCGATTGCTGGCCAAATGTAAAAATTGTGTTTTTTTACTCAATGTTTTTGCATTTTACACTGGATTACTCAAAAACTACTCATCTTACAGTTCTGGGACCTGTTCTAATCAATTTTTCAGGTAAAAAACCATAAGAAACAATGGCATTTGCCCCTAAATTTAACTTCCCAGAATTTCAGAGAGTCTTCATTTACTCAGCGGAACTGAAATCCAGGCGAAATCTTTAACCCTGTATAACTCGCTAACGAAACATTTCCGGACCTATGTTTATATAAGTTTTTTTCATTATTTTTACATATAGAATGAGCTCTCAAAGTTACCGCATATCCTCGTGAATCACCCTGTATATATATATATAATAATATAAATAACCAATTATTACATATATATATATATATATATAATATATAATTGTATATACATATAATTATAGAGGCTTGTCATTCATAGACAGTATAAGTAAGACATTCACTAGTCTGTTAAATGATAGATTAGTTCATTGGACTGAGAGTAAGAATATAATATCTGAGCTTCAGGCAGGTTTTAGGAGGGCATATTCCACAATGGATAACGTATTTAATTTGTCTAGTATTGTAAATCTAAGATTAGCTATTGATAAAGGTAGATTGTATTGTTTTTTTGTAGATTTTAGTGCCGCTTTTGACACTGTCGATAGACAGGCCCTAATTTTCAAATTGTCGTGTATGGGAATATCCACGCGCTATTTGAACGTATTAAAAAGATTGTATAGCGGTACTACGTCAGCAGTTTGGTGTAAGGAAGGGGTAACCGAATCTTTTGATACCATCAGGGGCTTGAGGCAAGGCTGTCCTCTCCTCTCATGTTTTCATTATTCATAAACGACCTACCGGATGTTCTGGGAGGCGAGTGTATTATCGGAGGATACAGGGTAAATGTACTGATGTATGGGGATGATCTCGTCTTAATAGCACCGACACCAACAGTTTTGCAGCATATGATAAATAGATTGGAAAAATATTGTAATACTTGGAACCCCTGTGGGTAAATCTTGAAAAATCTAAAATAATTGTTTTTAGAAAAGGAGGAAGACTTAAGTTAAATGAAAATTGGTATTATAATGGGGAAAAAATCAAAATCGTCAATCAGTATAAATACTTGGGTGTATTTTTTCTGCCACTCTAAATTGGGAAACTCATTTGTATGAAAAAGCAAGATCCGTAAAATTCGCTATAAATCAATATGGAGAACTATTATAATTAACAATAAAATTAAACTGGATTCAAAGTTCACTATTTTTAGTTCTGTAATTAAGTCGGTTTTAAATTATGGTGCACAGGTATGGGGTATTAGGGAAAGTGACAATGTAGAATCAGTACAAAGAATGTTTCTTAAAAGAATTTTTTAATTGCCTTCAAATACGCCTAACCATGCCCTTTATTTGGAAACGGGAATGGAAAAACTATATTTCTACAATTTGTTTTTAAACTTAAATTATTTGGTGAAAGTGTTTTGCATGACAACCGATCGCCTTCCGCGGATTTTGGGAGAGTAAATTGTGCTCAAACAAGTGGGTTGGTACGGAGACTGAGAGATATTAGCGAGGAAAACCTGTGTCCATATAGACTGGAATATGAGGGGAGGGGAGGGTTTGGCGCAGCAGCTGATTGCGGTTGTTGAGATGGCACATGATACGTGGTGGAGCGAGGTCGAAGGGCGGGCGAGGACCTCACAATACCACTAGCATTATTTGACATTGGAACTTAATCTTTGAGATAAGAGCGTATTTGCCAACGACAATCATGATTTAGCTACAATTTCTTGGGCACTAAAAGCAAGAGCAGGATTGTTAGATCTAAATTTTAAACCTTGGATAACTGGAAAAAATTATAATTGTTCATTATGTAATTTAAATGTTAGGGAAGATGTGTTTCATTTCGTGTCAATATGTCCTATTTTGACCAGAAGAAGGATATTTGGAAAAAGCTCTCTTAATGAAACAGAACTTAATGAATTTTTAAACGGGAAGAATTGGCGAAGCTTCGCAAATTGTATGAAAGAGGCCTGGATATATCGACAATGTTTTATTAGGGAATTTAATTATTAAATGTTGCCAATCTAATAATAATTATGCAACTTCTCCCAATCAAAATTATAATCTAGATTCTATTATTAATGTATATGAAAAATATTTACGGTACAATTAAATTTTACATATTTCAAGATTTTTCTTTTTTAATTTTAAATGTATAATTTGAATATAATTCTTGTAATCTGTTGATTGGCAATCGGTTTATTATTAGTTTATTGATAGCTAAGAAATAGTTAGGTAGTTATTTGTTCATGTTTTATGTTACCATCAGTGTCAACCAACCGACCAACTGGTTTTAGTGACCAGTGTTACAAAGTGCTGTGGTAAGATATTGTCTATAGTTATTATACATGTATACGTTTTTTAGTTAAATAATCAGTGATAAAGACAGTGTCAACAAATATTATTTTTCATTTAATAAAGTACAGTTTTTCTTTCCTTTCTCTTCTTCTTTACTGACTACTTTATGGCCACACCATCTTAATTATCCTCCAATACTATAATACGAGCAAGGTTTGTATATATATATATATATATATAATATATATATATATATATATATATAACCAAATTGATATCACCTAGTAAATAATCAAAGTAATCAGTATGTCCAGAGTGATATAACTTTGAAATGTTGGTGTCAAAATATATTTCTTTCAGTCATTCAGTGGACTATTGCCGATTTTGATTCATGTTTTAAAAATTTAGTAAATAGTTTTAACAGTTGGTAGTTCAAATATTTAAAAATGTGTTAGCTTGCTGATATATGTGCAAGAAAGAAAAAATATTTTAGTTTTCTGATACAATTTAAATTCATAAATAAGGTTACTTTTAGTTCAAAATAAAAATTTACTTCCTTTACATGGAAAATAACTGATGTCATTTGATAGTTATTCCATTTGTAAAAGGATTTAACTCATTAGGTTTGGCATGGCTGATGTTCAGTTGTGGGATGAGTAGTAGAGGAATCAGAAGCTCTATCACAATTAAACAACTTCCAAAAATGTGAATACAGTACTTGTGTACCACTTGACATTCCTAAACATTAGGCATCGACCCACTCTGAGGAGTACCAACTGCCATCTTGGGTTTCAGCGATTAAGAGAACCATTTTTTCAACAATAATTAATTATGAGTATGTTCCAAGATTTTTAGTTAACAAACACTGGGGTGTCAGAGTTCAAACACTCATGGACCCTTAGGAGGTCTCAATCCCAAAATTAATTAAACAAATAATCCCAGATTTGTAATATTCTGTAGTCTGTTCTGAGAAATAAACAAAACCCCCGTCGCAGCAGACCTGCATACTCAGCAAATTTCCGAATCAATAATATAGTAATAATAATAATAATATATGACAAGTTTTATAAAAATCTGTTCATAAACATGAGAATTATTTGTCTATTCTCCTTACGATTAACATGGGAATGAGTATGCAGGTTTGCTGCCATGATAAACACATAAACTATGTTTTTTAAGAATAAGCGGGTGGATACCAAAAACATGAAGGTAAATACTAAGTTTGATCCAAAAATATTGATTGATATGGGACATATTAATTTTTCTTATCCTCCATAAGATTAACATTGCAGCCCCAAAATACACATATTGTGTTTAGATTTTTTAATATCTCGGTAACCGTTGGAGATAGAGAAAACTTTAAGAAATTTAACTCTGCAGTTTTTTAAGCTGATTCTAATGGTGAAAGATGAAATTTGAAATTTTTAAAAATGACATGGGAAAAATGCAAAAAACCCATTTTTTCGTACAAAACCCCCCCAAACTACCTCTTCCGATTGACCGATATGTCTGGATTACGAATTCGTCCGAGCAAATGTAGGAATACACGTTTCTACCAAATTTGGTCTCGATCAGACCATTTTTACGAGAGTTATCGTGTTCACAGACACACACACATACATATATATATATATATATATATATATATATATACATATCTCTAAAAATGTTAACGACTATTGTTTTTGGTCTCTGGGCACCAAAAGAAGAAAAAATAATATGGTCCCGGGCTTAAGTCTCGCCATGAGACCTACGGTAATAGCTTCTTCCCTATGGGGAATTCGCTAAAAAGGAATGAAAATAATAATGAAACTATGTCCTGGCATTGAATTATTTAAAGATTTGAAAATCAGTCAGGATTCTGAGATTGAAAACTTAATACTCCAGGCCTTTTCACCCAAGAGGTTGGATACTTGTTAGGTTAAGGGTTGGATCATCCTGGGTAGTTCGACTCGAAGACCTGGATTAGAAAGTCCCTAACTGATTTATCAAGGCAATTCCAGGTCACTTTACGTTCTATGTTCAAAGTGAGGTAGACCATCTAGTTCTTACCTTTTCCTTCACTTTTCTCCTCCTGGGCGTGCACAAAATCCTGTAGGGCGAGGAGCCTTATTGATGATTTCTTGGAGCCAGCTTTGATGGAGTCCCATAATTCTTCAATTGTCATACCATTCCACACATTACATGTGTCAATAATATACCCAATAGTTTTTAAGAACCTACCTCTTTAAAAACCACACATCAATATATTTATTTCTTATTCATTAACAGGAACTAAATAATCACCGCTTTCAAATTTAAAATTTGTCTATCATTTATTTACTGCAAGTTACAACCTAAATAAAATAAATAATTTTCCTTAAATGCTTACTATTTTCCTTTTATACCTATAGGTAATTTATTTTTTTACATTTTTTAAAAAGTGAATTTTATTTTTTAAATTAGTTTATGTGATTGTAATTTATTTTCTTAGTATGCTTTGTATTTTGATACCATAGAAAATGTATACCGTACTGTCCGCACATCATGAGAAAACACCTGGACCTAGCAATACAGCGATATGTTGTATGGGTGGGTATCATACATTTTGCAATGATTTTTATTTTTACTACAGTACTTGTTAAACAGGGATGTGTCCCAACAATTAACAATTTTCATAGTAAAAACACTTGAAATTCTTAGTTGTACAATTTCTCAGGGAACTTATTATTACTCAAGTACAGTACAATTGCTATATTGGAAAAATAGTGAAATAAATGTAGGATTTGGAACACGAGTGACTTAAAAAGTTTTGTTACGAAGTGTGAAAATTGATATTTGACAATTTAATTGGCCAATAACAGCTATCTGGCTACCATTGCACGATTATTAAATCATTACTTATTTGGCTCTCTACTATCTATTCAATAGTATGAGAATATTTTTAACATGGAGAGCAAATTTCAGTGTTATAGTGTGATTCCCTTATTACGTTGGCTAAGTAGCCAAAGATGAGTACTTTAACTATGCACATAAAATGTTTTGCTCCAAACCCTACACAAATGTTTAAGTGTTATTTATTGTTGATGTTTTCCAACAGTGTAAAGCAGTGTTTGGGCCTGAAATAAGGAATATCAGTGCATGGGGACCTGTACTATGGGTTAAGGTGAAAAATTGATTTTTTTATCTGTCTGATTTATACCAAATGTTATTAATCACATATTAGAGTTAGAAGTAATGTGAAATTGCTATTTCTGCTCATAACAAGTTTGTATTACCTTTACGACTAAAATAAATGGTAAATTAATGTAAATTATTTCAATATGAAGTACTGTACATGTAAAAAAGTATATGGAATGAATCATATAAATTCTTTGAAACTTCTTTGAGTCAAAATAGTTTACCTGAAGTTGATGCAAGTTCCAGACATTGTGTAGGAATGTCAAAGTCCTTAAATGATTTCACTAACCACACACAAATAATACAACACAATTCAGTACATGTCGACGGAATTCACCTGAGCAGAACTCCAAAGAGAGGGGTTTTCTTAATTCTTACAATGAGAAATTGTAAATATATTTTTTTAAGAATGCTCAAAGTGAGATTTCCTGATTAGTTTCTACTTTGATAAATTTCTAATTTAGATTGAAATTGTATTGCGCCTAACTTCAGGTGAAAACCAACGACTCGTAGGTCATATAGACCATGTTCAATAATACAAACGTCTAATAAAAAAAAACACTCCATGCACCATTAAATAAATCAAAATTCTTTTAATAAACCACACCAAAACAAACAAAACAAATAAAACAGAAAAAAGGAAGTATCAAGCAAGAATTAAGGTATTATTAACTTACACACAGAAAACCGTGCACACACAATATCATTGACTTTATACATTGGATTCTCTATAAGCCACTTCATGTTTGTGCCTTCAAAGCTTAATTGGTGCAGAATTTTCACTTGACAAGGTTAATGTTTGAGATGAAAGGTTCAAGTTAATGTCCTGAAACACCAAAGATAACTTCTTTTAACTGTTCTGGGCCTGGTCATAAAAAAATACATGCCATTTTTACATGCCATACATTTGTTAATTAAAAAAATCAATTTGACAACATTTAAATCAATCATGCACATTAAGGATGTGCATGATAAGATTACCACGCACATCCTTAACTGTCAAAATTTACCCTGGAAATTGTTCATTACTACAGCTAAGTGCACAATATTATTCTTGAGAAAACGGGAATGGTGATTTTTTATAATCATCATCATTTGGATTGAATATTATCTTTCAAGCCCTTCTACAGAAGGCTTATGCATAGCTCATGCAGCACTGAAAGAGTGCACCCTCCATATCAAAATTACAATAGAACTTCCGTTATCCAAATCAATTTTTAAGAGTACAAACCAACAAATATGCAAGGATATGTCCAGTGCAAGATGAAGATGCAGTGTTTTAACGATGCTATGGCATAGATATGTCTTTACTATTATTAATACAACATTAATTCAAATACAAGTCATGCAACACGTTTTTCAATATAATATTTACATTTTTGTTTTATAACTCACAAAGTATAACCAATCGTCATAACTTTTCACCACCCAAATTTCAATTTGTTCTCAGTTTCAACCATTCCATTTCCGTCGGACAGACCGATCAATGCCTGAGGCCCTTCCGGTCTGAACTACAATCGAGCCTTGTTCACTATGACTGCACGTCACTATTTCTTTGATAGATTTAACAGTATCTTCTTGAATTATATGTTTTGATTTATTTACCCTGTTACTTATACCCTTTGGTGGATTTATGTTATTTAGATTTTTACCATGGGAATTTTCCATCACAATTTGAAGTAAAAAAATTTTGACGACATTTCAGAATCTAGAATCTGATCCCGTCCCTAGGCGAGGCAGAACCTAAAACATAAAAGGATTATTACATAATCGGGACTAAGCATGTGTGAAGCTAAAAACAAAAATGTTAACAGCAATCAAAAAACTTACGATTAATACCACTCACAAATTGTAACATACGCAAGAAACAAAACCTGTCCACTTGCCACAAAGACTCAAAAATTCGGTGTTGTGTTTGAGTCTTTGTGAGTGAATGACATGATTTGTTTCTTGCGTGCTTGACTATTGGTGAATGGTATTGTTTGTAATTTATTTGACTGTTTTAAACTATTTTGTCAGCTTTATACCGGCTTAGTCCGGATTATATACTAATTGTTATGTTTTATGTGTTATGTTTTTTTGTGCGAACTTGAAATCGTGATGAAAAATGTCCATGGTAAAAATCAAAATAACATAATTAGTGTTATTAGAGTACTACTAAATATTTGCAATAAATGTTATTCATCTGTACAAAGGAGGTAGCTCATTATAAATAATTCTTACAATAATTGTCTCTCCATGCAAATTGTGTTTCATGCTCTTTTACAAAATCTAAAAAAATCAGTGAAAACATGCAGATTTTCCTTAATTGTTAGAAAATTGAAATTACCTGAATAAAGTGGATGTGATCATTAATCATTAGGATTGGTAAAACACAAGGAACTTGTAATTCTATTAAAGGATTGAAGGATTGATGAAGAGGTTCAATTTTGGTGACAGGGAGAAGGTTAGGTAAGGTCAACTCGTGGATGTCCATGACAACCATGACCACGTGGCACAAGACAATGAAGACTGAACACGGAGGAGCTTGGAGGCCAACTAATGTGAATGAAGATGAGGATATTGTAATAAAACATCACACTTATCTATAAAATTCTTTCCTTTATTATACCTTCCATTCAGGTCAGTATATTAGCTTAGCAGCATAATAGGTTCAACATTCATCCTCACAATGATAAATAATAGAAAATATAAATAAGACTTATTGTTAGTTTTACTGATAGACTTGTAACATACTAATAAAAATGTCATAAATAATATAAAATGTAATTTTGGAAATTATTGGAGGAAAGACAACTTTGTACTTGTACATAACTCATCATGACCCATAGAAGAAGTAAAGAATTGCTTTGATAATTGTTGGATGAAACCTTTGATAGATAAGAACCCTTTTACTCCTACTTTCATAAAAATGTATTCTGTATTTGTGTAAGAAATGTTCAAAAGTGTGGTCAGCTTCACAGTTCAACCATTTTTATTGTTTTTTTTCATCTGTACCTTTAAATTGCAGTATCTACACGGGCAGTAGATTTGTCACATTTGATGTCCATTAGTTAAATTTTATTTTTACAATATCTATTTTAAAAAATGTTGTTTTATTTTAACCAAATAATATAGTCAATGTTACAATATAAAATTCTTTTTCCTCAAAAGCTAGGTCTTCTATCAGTCAATACTTTACCAAGAATTTCTTAATGCTGTGCTCGAGGTATTTAACCCTTAAGTGCGCGCGTGGGGTGTCAGGGAACCCCAGGCTAATTTAACTAGGGATATTTCTCGAAGTAGGTTGGTACGACTGCACCCCTTCCAGGTACCTTTTGGCCAGTCCCTTGGTTAGCGCCTGCACACATTAGTTTGCCACTGACCTTGGCGTGTGACGGGTGGACATTGACTTTGTAGTTAGTTGCAGTCTGGGGTGTCGCTATACCCCGCGCGCGCACTTGTGTGACCCATTCGATTTGAACGACTGGGGTGACACAACACCCCGCGTGCTCACTCTAGTAACTTTTTTATATACTACAAGTATATATTGTGTTTTTAAATATATTTTTATAAAATGTTTGATTTATTTGTTTATCTTTTTAGTATTTAGTTTTAGTTATTGGGCCTAGTGTGTATAGAAATGGCCAATTGCAACCAAGAGGACACAATTTGAAAATATTTGTTAGAAACTGAAGAGGACGATGATATTTTTGAGGAACGATCTGATGATGGTGAAAGTGATCATCTTTGTGCTTCGGACCACAACACTGATTCCTCAGACCTCGACACGGATGCTGACGACACTGACGCAGATCCCAACTTTGAACCAGTGGCTACAGACTGTGATTCTGATGTTATACCCCATCAGATGATGAGTGTAACCATCGCCAGCACCGGTGCAAAGTAAACACCGTTATCAACATTAGAACCCATTGTTGTCTTGACTGGCAAGTAGCCACATCTTTGGACCTTGCTCAGTCCCGGCGCATGCGCGGGGAGGGGGGGGTTCGAACGCGAGAGGTAGCGGAAGGGAGTCTGAGAGTGGGGTTCGTGGAAGGTAGATCATGGTAGCGGCTATGAGTGAGTAAGAGGAACTTTTGGGGATGTCCATTTAAACAGATTATTAAAAGTAAACCTCCTAAATATGGCATCAAAGTATTTACTATAACGGATGCAAAAATGTTCTACGTTCATAAGATGGAAGTATATAAGGGGACCCAGCCTGAAAATAGCCCATACTAACAATCAAACAAGCCGAAGGACGTAGTTATTCGACTTGTGAGCAATATAGAAGGAACAGGAAGAAACATAACCGCAGACAACTGGTTTTCTAGCATAGGTTTAGTAAAAGATTTGTGAGAAAAGGGGTTGACCTATGTAGGACCAATAGGCATGGACAAACAAGAACTGCCCCCAGAACTTGTTTCCAAGGAAAGGGTAAACAATTCCAGCATATTTGCGTTTGATAATAATATGACCATTGTTTCTTACGCTCCCAAAAGAAATCGCAGTGTTGTCCTTGTGTCTTCAATGCATTTTGATGACGCAATTGACAATGATTCTGGTAACATGAAGAAACCCGAAATAATCACCTTTTACAATTCAACAAAGTCTGGTGTGGATGTCGTTGATGAAAAGTGTGGCACATATTCAACATCAAGGAGGTCTCTTAGATGGCCCTTAGTTTTGTTTTATAGAATTTTGGACATTGCAGGCATAAATGCCCACGTAATCTACCTAAATAATTGTGTAGGTGAAAAGACCTTGAAGAGAAGTGCATTTTTGAGGGAAATTGGCTCTAAATTAGTAATGCCTAATGTTGCTCAACGAGCATCTCTGAAAACACTACATAGAACACTACGATATACAATTTCTCAGGATTCTGGTGTACAGAATACTCCTCAAGGAGCTTCAGGGATCAATCAAAGACCAGGACAACAACAAAGATGTGTGGTTTGCCCTAGAAAAAAAGACACTAAAACAAACCAAAGTGTTCGAAGTGTCAACGACCAATGTGTTAGTAAAACAGTTGGTAATCAAAATATAATAAGAATAAGAATAAGAAATCTTTATTTGCCATTGACATAAACATATGTATCAGCAATTGTCAAATCCTATAATAACAAAAAATCACAACAAGGAAATAGTAAAGAAACAGTACAGACATCCTTAACCTATCCTATATTACAATGTCTTTTTTGTTTAAAAAATCTGTAACTAAATAAAAAGGATTTTTTAGTAGCCAGCTGTGTAATTTTTTTAAGAACAGTGAATGATTTTGATATGATTGAACAAATTTACTGAGTTTATTATAAATTTTCTGTGACATCGCTACATGGCTATTTAGACTTTTACTTAATCTAAAAAAATTTCTTTTAATATTTGAGTTATTTCTAGTGTTATAACTGTGGATTTCATTACAGAATGTTTGAGAGGGTAAAGTTTTTAGGGCGTAGGCCATGATATCATAAATGTACAAATTTACGACTGTTTGAAAATCTAATTTAACAAAAAGAGGTTTGCAATGTGAGTCAGGGGGTTCATTACAGATAATTCTGACTATTTTTTTCTGAATCAGTAAAATGTCGTGTATTTTTGGACTACTTCCCCAGAAAATCAGGCCATAGCGATAGACACTTTGAAAAAAAGCAAAATAGGACATCCTTATATAGTTATTGTCAATAAGTGAAACTAATCTTCTGACCAAATAGACAACCTGAGATAATCTTGTAGACAAGTAATTTATATGGGATTCCCAGTTAAGCCAGTTATCAAAAAACATTCCTAAAAATTTTATACTTGATTGATTACCATGACACTCATAGTCTGTTGGTCTTAAACCAAATAAAATGTTTTGTGTTTTACTATGGTTCAAGAGGAGGCCATTTTTATAATGGCCTATTTTAAGTACTTTAACTGACAGGACATAAATATTCTAATTGTTGCAACTACCCTATACAGTGAACTCCCGATTATTCACATAATTGAGTGATGTGGCTAACACGGATAGTGAAAATCGCGGATAATCCACCAAAGTACTGAAAACAGGTGACATGAAACATAACATCAATTCTAACTTTTAAAAAAAATCTTGTATAAAATGTAAACTAAACAGCGATGTCAACAGGGGTTTTGATTTATGGTGCGATTTTGACACAGTCTGTTACTAAGTTAATGAAAATTTTGAGAAGTCTATTTTTCATTATGTAGTTGGCAGGCCTATTTCTGATGACATTGATAATCAAAATACTGTGAATATAAAATTAATTAATACATTACCTTAATATCAATAAGTTAAATTCTATCATGCATCCTCAATAATTCAACACCAGTGTCTTCAAATAATAATTACCTTTTAAAATATTATTTTGCTAAAAAACTTTGATCATTGTCAGAGTCCTCACATAAAGGGGCGAACCTGGTTGGTGCACCCTCCCAATGCGCCCTCTTAACCTTTCAACATTATGTGTTCAGTGTACACTGGCCATTACCGAACTGTGACTTGCGATCGAATATTCTTAAGTTGCTGACTATTTGTAGTTCGATACTATCGAAGTTATATATCATTGTAAAGTACGTTAAATGAATAATCTAATTCAGTTATTGTTGATTTTTATAAGTTCTCAATAAAAAAATATCAATGCAGAAAGTCTGTCTTATAATCAGCTATTCACCATCCATGGAAACGCTAGACTGAGCAAGTCTTACTTTGGCTTCTACCATTATATTCTTTGTTTACAAACAGTTTGGCACCATAATTGAAGATCACAGAGAGTATTACAGGTATTTTAACCTTTAATTTTAGTATAATCAGTAATTTGGAGGCTACAATGGTCAAATTAATAAAAAAATTTTATGATTAGAAACATATTAATGTTATCTTAAGTATCAGCTCAGAGTTTTTCATTTTAGTGTGTCATAATTTGTGTAATACTGTTTCGTTTACTACATCAAGTGTTTTCAGTGTTACATTTAGCTTAGGACATTTTTCAAATAATTTGTATGATAGGTAAGTTACCATTTTGTTTACTTCGGTATGAGTTACAAACTATTTACTAACTCGACAGTCCGTGTAACTCGACAGTCAACATTTGACATTACGCATCTTACAGTACTGGTGCGTTCGACTTTTCAGACTTTTCAAGGGCGCGGAATGGCTGAAACGAGACGAGATGGACAGTAAATCGATCTTTTGCACGCCTTAAGACTGTTTCAAGGTCAAAGACCCAGGCTTTGTTGGAGTTAGGGTAGCTCGCTATTGACCACTTATTTGCGGAAGAATGTTGAGTTATGGAAAGAAAAACAATTATCAATTTAGAATTTTTTCAGAACATATATTATTAATTACTGAATATTTCACCTTTATTCAAAAGCTGTTTACTCAGTAGGCTTTTTACTGGTAACAATACTCATGTTACTCTATACACTATACTATACAATACTATATGTACTGTAATGAATTTATATGTGAAACTCAAGTCTGTTATTTATTAATTAATTAGTGCCCATGGAAAATTGTAATGGTCTGAATAACTCGACAACTCCATAACAAGACAACCTCTGGGTCCACAAAATGTCGAGTTAGTGAGGTTTTAATGAACCTGTTTAATAAGTTGTGTCATGAGTTTTTAGTGTGAACTTATGTTTATGTTGTAGCCTATGTGAAAAGTGATGTAGGTAGGGGTTACCTGCTAGACCAAAAAGTAATGTATTCAAGGGTTAAATTTCAGCAGGGTCGGAAATTTAAGAGGGCGAGGTTTATTGGCGCCCGGGGCCAGATGTCTTCAGGCACCCTCTATCATTCCCGCAATGCTCGCTAGCTCGTTGTTATACAATGTTGTGTCGTCATTATCAGAGCCCCAGGATCAACTGTCTGCCGGTCGAGCATGGGGAGATATATTTGTGAAAGATATAAAATGGCAGTGACTTATACATTCTGATGCTATTCAAATTTGTAAAAATATTTAATTTCCAAAACCTCTACAAATGTATACTGATCGGTATCAAGTATCTATTTTTTCAATAATCGCATACAATGTTATATTCAAAGTTTAGTTACATAGCCTTCAAAAATACATTGTATAGGCCTGCATCAGGGCCTAGTTTATTGGAACCATTTATATTATTACTTTTACTGTAGCACCTAAGGCACTCCCCAAACCGTTACTTCTACGACGACCCCTGGCCGCGATTATGTTACCCAAGCAACGCCCTATTTCTGAGGTAAACTGAAGAGTGTGCATCAGGGAGGGGTGCCCTCATACAAAAATATAAAATTTAAAAAGCAAAGAATGGTCAGTTAGATCTAAAATGAAATATAATAATATATATAAACTAAAGACAATTTTTCCAAATTCTCCAGGGGTAGAATACGGGGGTATTCCACATCACTTACCCCTTCGGTAAGTGCCCTCATACCCAAGGTGAAGGCTCAAGTACTACCCAGCCCGCCCCTGCTCACATAAAAAAACTGTCTGTAATTTAAAATACCAGATACTCCTTTAGGTCTTAAAACATTTAAATATTGCATTATATTTGCGGACATTGTTGAAAAAATTATCAAAAAAATGTATGTTTTATCTATATCAATAACTTAGTAATATATTTTTTTATAAATTTTTGTTTGAATGTGTTGATAGCCCTTATTTGAATTGTTGGTTGTGATTAAATGGCTTTTGAGGAAAAAAATATTTGCTTTGAAATTTCACAAATAATTCTTTTTTAGTGCTTCCCTGCTTGCTCAACATGTAAACATGGTGATCTATTAAAGAAAGGCTTATAACGTAGCTAACAACACTTTTAAACACAGAGTTTTAACCCTTTCAGTGCCAGTGCCCTTTCAGTGTGTGATTTTGCCGGACATCTGGTAAAACCATTATTAAAAGTTCCTAAAAAATCCAAATAAAATAATGTATCATATCAGAATGCTTGGAATAGGTCTCTGTATAAATTTATTATGTTTTATAGCACACACAACTAAGACAAATAACTGAGTCGAAAGTTGGAACAACTAATGTGGCCCAGTGAGTCCAGCTGTAGCACAACAACTATTCTGTTTGTGCTGTTTTAGTCAGTGTTTGTTTACACTTGTGAGTTATTATTTTGTGATTTTGTAATAAATAGTTTTCTTTGCGAAGTAGCTCTAGAGTTGAAAATAAACTTTATAATTAGTGATACAAAAACTGGTACAAGTTTCTATACAATGGAACTACTTCTTCTTCTTCTTTACAAAACTTCTTTTTTTGAAAACCACCTCTTTTATAATGGCATAAAGCTGTTCAATGCACTGCCAGCCACCTTAAAAGTTGAAAAAGACGTGGACGAATTTGGTAAAGGGGTTAAGAATCTTCTTTTGTCACGCTGTTACTACAGCATTAAAGACTTTTTAGTCTAATTTAGACTATCTCTGTTGAACAGTTTTTTATGATATAATCTTAATTTTAATAATTATTCCTGTAAGGAACACTTTTGTCATGACGCTATTATGCAGTTTGAAACTGTCTTAAATAAAGAGATTTGAGTTTGAGTTTATATTTACGGCACAGGAAATATATATGTACTTGATTCCACGATAATTGTCATAAAACTTTTGTTTATATAGATAAAAATATGAAAATTTTGCAAGTAGCCAATGAAGTAATGAATTTAGTGATGATAGATTGCAGTGAATATTTTTAAGGTACTGTGAACAGGTAACGAAATACCCCCATCGCAGCAGACCTGCGTACTAAGCGAATTTCCAAATCAATAATATAATAATAATAGATGACTAGTTTGGTCAACATCTGTCTATAAACATGAGAATTATTTGCCTATTCTCCATAAGATTAACTTGGGAAAGAGTGTGCAGGTTTGCTACTGTGAGGAACACTGAGAGTAGGCATTTTTAATATCAACAATTTTTATTTTTAACTTTTATTTTAACTTTCATCAAAATCTGTCCATAAATAAAGGAGTTTGCCTATTCTCCATATGATTAACATGGGAAAAGAGTATGTAGGTTTGCTGTCATGATAAAACATATAAACTGTTATTTTCAAGCATAAATGGATGAACCTCAACCACATGAACCTAAATATAAAATGTTATCCAAAAATATTGATTAATAAGTGAGATATTAGTTTTTCTTTATCCTCCACTAGATTAACAATGATGCCTCAAAATACAACGTACTGTGTTTAGATTTTTTTATATCTTGGTAACCATTGGAGATAGAGAACAATTTTAAGAAACTAAATTCTGTAGTTTTTTTAAGGTGATTCGAATACTAAAAGATAAAATTTGAAATTTTTAAAAATTACATGGGAAAAAACGCAAAAAAACATTTTTGGTGCACAAGACCCCCCCAAATTACGCGTTCCGATTGTCCGATATGTCTGGTTTACGAACTCGTCCGAGCAAATGCAGGAATACACGTCTCTAACAAATTTGATCTCGATCGGACCATTTTTACAAGAGTTATCGTGTTCACAGACACACACACACACACACATATATATATATATATATTTTATATGTATAAATTTTAACGACTATTGTTTTTGGTCTCTAGGCACCTAAAGAAGAAAAAATAACATGGTTCCGGGCTTAAGTCTTACCATGAGACCTACAGTAATAGCATCTTCCCTATGGGAAAATCGCTAAAAAGAATACCCCTGTCGCAGCAGACCTGCGTACTCAGCAAATTTCCAAATCAATAATATAATAATAATATATGATAAGTTTTATCATTATATTCTGTCAATAAATATGAGTATTATTTGCCTACTCTTCATAAGATTAACATGGGAAAGAGTATACAGGTTTGCTGCTGTGAGGAACGCTGAATGTAGGTGTTTCTAGCGTAAACAATTTATATTTTGACCATTTATATCAAGTTGCATCAACATCTATCCACAAATAAAGGAGTTTGTCTAAAGTCTATATGATTAACATGGGAAAAGAGTATGCAGGTTTGCTGCCATGATAAACACATAAACTATAATTTTTAAGCACAAATGTATGGATCTCAACCACATGAAACTAAATATCAAGTTTTATCCAAAAATATTAGATAATAAGTGAAACAATGATTTTTACTTATCCTCCATAAGGTTAACATTGGAGCCCAAAAATACAACGTACTGTGTTTAGATTTTATATCTCGTTGGAGATAGAGAAAAACTTTAAGAAACTAAGTTGCGTAGTTTTTTAATGTGATTCTTATAGTGAAATATAAAATTTGAAATTTTTAAAAATTACATGGGAAAAACACAATAAACCCATTTTTGGGGTACAAAATCCTCCAAACTACCCGTTCCGATTGTCCGATAAGTCTGGTTTACGAACTCGTCCGAGCAAATGTAGAAATACATGTGTCTACCAAATTTGGTCTCGATCGAACAGTTTTTACGAGAGTTATCGTGTCACAGACACATATATATATATATATAAACATTTTAACGACTATTGTTTTTGGTCTCTAGGCAACTAAAGAAGAAAAAATAACATGGTCCCGGGCTTAAGTCTTGCCATGAGACCTACGGTAATAGCTTCTTCCCTATGGGAAATTCGCTAAAAATAAAAAAAAGTGGTATGTTTATTTTACATTTTATGGAATTGTTTAATTCATAGTTTGTATGCATAGGTTACCACTGGTTTCTATGTATTTTTACACGTAAATATTAAAAAGATTGTGGGAATAGACCACAGAATAATGAAGTTATGAATTGTTTCCTGACACTTAAAATTCGTGAAAAATCAGCCTAGCACTTTTCAGAACATCTAATAAATGCAGTAGAACCTCTCTAATCCAATCTTGGATGGCCTGACAGACTTGTCACTGATGTCACGGGACATCCGTCTAGCCATTGTTTTCGTTTTTATTATCGCTTTCGCTCTTTGGCTTCAGTAGGCTATTCATATCTTGTGCGACGTTTATCGCTACAGACGATAACATACAATTATACGTATGATATTTAAAATGCTGAACAAGTATCAGAACTTTCGGATGTACAGTATAGAATGAGCTGAACTAATATGAACATTTAAACTGAAAGATAAAAACAAAAATTTCCGTTTGAGATTATCTCGGCGACATGGAAAATTATTGATTGAACTAAAGTGATTAAGGAGATGACGAAATTACGCAATCCATAACCTATTGGAATGCAAGAATGTTATTGGTCGGTCCTTAAGATTATTTGATTCATCAATTTGTATGTACTCCATTAACCGTTAAAGATAAACAGGATATAGTATTTTAAAATACAAGCATATTGTCATTGATAATTACGCCGACTATCAGATTGCGGTTTGTTAATGCATAATTTGAGCAATATGATGTAAAACTGTTGCCAAATAAATGACATTTATTTGGCCTATTTTGTCGTTCAGGTGTAAGCATGACCAAAAAATTGCATAACATAAAATGGTTTTTCTTATTCCTCTTAAACTAATACATATTCTAGAGTAAATATACATTTTTCAATTAATATATTGTTCAACTCTGTGTAAAAACATCTCTTGTATTTTATTTACTATAAATATTACATCTTTCGGATAATCTGACCTTTTTTCAATTCCGACTAATGTCCCGGTCCCAAAAGGAATGGATTAGAAGGTTTTTTTAGGTACTTTAATTATCTGGCACTTTGGCAAATTTTTTTAAAAAGGGCTGGCACTGAAAGGGATAACAGCCAGAAATTAGAGCAAATTTGTCAATTACAATATCCATTTATTTTGTGATGTACTTTGGTGGACATTGAATTTAACTGATGTTTATTCTACTTGCCACAAATGTCTACTTTTGGCAGGGTTATAATGTTGTTAACCTTTCATGAAAATTTATTTTCAAGTTCTTTCAAAGAAATATTATCGTATTTTTGTATCTGGGTTGGTTTTGTCTTTATTGCATGATCAAATGTTTGGACTTGAAAAACACCTGGTATAATAAGTCAAAATAAAAACCTACGTACTTGTCTTATTCTCTTCTGTTATATTGTATTTTTAGTATTGATGAGGTAAGTGATGTTTGGTAAAGAAGCACAGCTGTTCAGATGTACCCCTCACGATTTGATCGACACTCGAGCTTCTGGAAACAAATGTATAACAAGATTTAATAGTCTAAAAGGATAATGGGACACAACTATTAAAAATCGCAAGAAACAATATTATCGCTGAATAAAATCTCCTGTATCCTTAAAGCCTCTGGCCATTACCATGGCTTTTTGAGTACCTGCTATCCTGTAATCCAGCTACTTGGAGGTCACGAATTGTGGATAATTGTGAGCGATGGTCGGTGAGTGTAGTGTTCTCTTGTGTGGATTAATGTCTGCTCTATTGAATATTAAGTTAATCCGCAAAGACCATCCTCATTATTAGACCAGTTTGTAATTCAGTGACAGTGGTTCAGACTCCGCGTTAAACTGTAGGTCCCTTAGATATGCCATTGACTGTTGGGCTATTAATTAACAGTTCTGTCTAAGGAACATTAGTCAGTAACAAGACTAAAAGATCGTGCCACAATCATCTTCCACTCATTTCTCTTCCATACTTACTTTCCATACTGGCTCAAACTACCCCTTCCTTGGTAGGTCGCCATTTCAAATGGTAATCTAATCATACACTGCCCCACTCAGATCCTAAGGTATACAGGATTACAGAGGATGAGAGTTATTGCAACCATAAAAACATTCCACACAAAAATTACTTAGTAATTCTTTTACTACCCTTCCAAATTCTAGGATTTAAAAAAATAGGCCTACATTAGGTCTCGCTTATTATGGCTTTGTAGTGTGTGTAATGATAACTAATAATAATAACTAAATGCGGAACATCAGAAGGTTTATTAATGACAAAAAGGAATGAATAGTTCAAAACGTAAACAAAGTCAACAAAGATAAAAAAATATGATTTATAAATATAAACAAACTGTATGACAGTTGTTAGGCACAGCCACAGCTTTATATCAGGATTAGAAGGGCCAGATTTAGGGAGATGAATTAATAAATTGAACAATAATATGGAGAACACTTAATTACTGCTGACAGCAATACAGTATACTGCAGAGTTTCTCAAAGTGTGGTCACAATTAATTTTCAGCCTTGGGTGGAAATTTTGAAATTAAATTGTTCGTCCTACGTCAATTAGAAGCTGAGCTGTGACAATAACTTGGGTGGAAATAAACTGTGTGTTGAAGTGGTGAAGAGGGCCCAGGGATTTGTGGTTTAGACGGTTAGATAAATGATAAAACAGTTAAAAATTTTACAGAGATAAAGGATAATTGTGGGATCAATCACAACTTTGTGGTAAAAAACGTAGTAATAAAATTATTATTATTATTTATTTTTCGTACATTAGGCCTACAGTTGGATATTCTTCATAAATTATTAACAGTAGTTAGTCTGGATGAGTTTTTTTACATTATATAAAATATTTTAATTTATTAATACTACTCAACATTTTGACATGGATACTTCTAATTTCTAAAGGGGGAGTGTTAGCAATGTGTAATGCAAAACAAAGTGTAGCGGACGTCCTGTCCATAGTTTCAAGGGTTTATGAATTTATTAAACAAAATTTGTGGCCCTAAAAAATAAATGCTTCATCTCCCTCTCTCACTTAAAATTATAACAATATTTTTATATATTTTATATATTAACATTGAAAACGGGGAACTCCCCTCTGCAATCTTCCTTGATTTTAGCAAGGCATTCGATTGTCTAAGCCACTCACTTATACTTGAAAAGCTGGAGGCTCTAGGGATAAAACATATAGCTAAGAAGTGGTTTGAAAGCTACCTGTCAGGAAGAAGGCAACTGGTTGAGCTGCGAGGTACTGAAAATGGAACAATAAAAGAAATCAAGTCAAACCTACTTCCAGTCGAGCGAGGAGTTCCACAAGGCTCGGTGCTTGGCCCTTTGCTGTTCATACTCTTTACAAATGATTTACCTGACAACTTGGGAGATTTCTGCACACCACTGATGTATGCTGATGACACCACTCTCCTACTTAGCTCAAGGTCATCGGACGATCTGGCCATTTCCTCTTACATCTCTCTACAGATGGCTTACCAATACTGCCACAGGAATGACCTTGTTGTAAATGAATCAAAAACAAGCCAGCTGGCCTTTGGAAGAAAAGCAACTGAAGTGTACAGCATACCAGAAGTCGACAGAAAAGAACAGACAAGGTTCCTTGGACTGATTCTGGATGAAAGCATAAACTGGACTCCACATCTGGATCACCTTGCAAAAAAACTAAATACCAGTATCTATATGATAAAACAAATTAATTTAATCAGCAATACAGAGACAGCCATCGTAGCTTACTTTTCACTCTTTGAGCCGCACATTAGATATGGTGTTGCAGTATGGGGAGCATGCTCAAAAACAAACCTCCAAAGAATACTGCTTCTTCAAAAAAAGGTAATAAGGGTTCTAGCTGGTCTCCAATTCAGAGACAGCTGCAGAGAAGCCTTCAAGACTTTAAAAATTCTTACAGTTGTCTCCCTCTACATCCAAGAAGTAATACTCTATGCCGACCAACAAGAAGAACTACCACGGAACTTTAATCATCACCACTACAACACAAGAAGCGCTGGCCTATATAGTCTCCCAGTACACCATCTGACACTTTATGAAAAAAAACCAACATACAATGGAAGCAGATTTTTTAATTATCTTCCACCTGAACTGCAAGCAAAGACAGGGAGGAACCTCAAGACTTCACTGCATGAATGGCTTCTAAGAAGACCCTTCTACAGTCTAGAAGAGTTTTTGAAGAGAGAAGAACCTTAAATTTATTTTTATTTTTTTTTTGTAACTTAAACTGACACTATTGCATTACTTGATGTTATGTAAATAAAGATGATTCTTATTCTTATTCTTATTCTTATTCTTTATTGAACTTTAATCAGTCCCATGGATGTGAAATTTTTGACGACTACCTATTTAAGTTAAAGTAAGCTAAAATCTATTTTCTTAAGAATAAAAACATTAATTTATGCAATAAAATTATAATGATAACCTATATAAAAAATCTAAATACAAGGGTGCAACACTTGAAAATTGGTAATTCATAATAAGAAATACTAAAATAAAAATATTAATTTAACGATAGGACTTATTTTAATTTTATAATCTTAATAGGTTAACATATATACATTTCAAAAATTTTTATTTAGTTAGTCTTGAAATTTAAAATCAGAAACTGAATTAATTGGAATTTCCAATAAATGAATCATTATTTTTTAATATACAAAAATCAAATTATTATTCCTTAGACCTAAAAATATTCTTTACTTTATACTTTATACTTTTAACTGAAATGGCGACCTACCCAGGTAGGTATTTTAAGCCAAGTATGAATGAGGAATGAATGTAGGATGATTGTAGCGCGATCTTGTAGTCTTGTCACTGGCCTATGCTGACATGTTCCTGAGACAGGACTGTTAATTAATAGCCCAACAGCAGATGGCAACTAATGGACCTACAGTTTAACGTGGAATCCGAACCACGGCCTTTGAATTACGAATTGGTCTAGTTATGAGGATGGTCTTTGTGGATTAACGTAGTATTCAATAGTGCAGGCGTTAATCCACACAAGAGAACACTACATCCACTGACCATCTTTCACAACTATCCACAATTCGTGACCTCCAAGTAGCTGGATTATAGGACGTAACCACCGTCCCAGTCATGATGTAATCTAGTAAATGTAATGTAGTCTAGTAATCTGTAATGTAGTCACGATTCTCTGTGATGTAATCTAGTTGTTAAAAAATTGTCTATTTTTTTTGTCTCTGCGCACTCAAAATGAAAAAAATAACATGGTCCCTGGCTTAAGTCTTGCCATGAGATCTAAGGTAATAGCTTCTTCCCTTTAGGAAATTCACCAAAAAAACTTAAACTATAAACTTATTATTAAATTAATTTGATTATTTTTAATTAGGATACTATTAAAAATACATTTTCCTAACACTCAGTCTATTATAACAACAATAAAATTATAAACAAACAAAACGCATAATTTATTACTATCTACTCCCAACTGCTGACACCTCAAACAACAGGTACTCCGAGTTTCAGGACGATATATTACAACTCCATGTTTAGAAGAAACATAATAAATACAAAAAATAACATGGTCCCGGGCTTAAGTTTTGCAATGAATCCTACGGTAATATCTTCTTCCCTACGGGAAATTCGCTAAAATGAAAAGTGAGCTTACCCCTCGACCATCCGTAGGTTAAATTTAAATAATCTATAATATTACAGTCAAACCTTGATATAACGAATCTCAAGGGACCGGACTGAATATTCGTTATATCAAGGTTTTCGTTACATCGAGTTTCGTTATATTGAGGTTAGGTTTGATGGAATTTCGCTATATCGAGGTTCACCGACATCGTAATGCAGGCCAACATCTAGCAATGCTTAACCTCATTAAAACCTCATTAATTGCATAGGATACTCTGTTGTTAAGTAAATGGAGAATAAAATAAATAGTCTCATTCTACTTGATACAAAATAAACTAACTTTATTTTTTAAAGTACAGTATGTTTAAAAGAAGAATTAAAATCAATTACGTAGTAATGTTGTTATGACAATAATGTACATACTTATATGTATTAAAAAAGTAAACTACAGTATGTATTATAATAAAATAAAAAAGGCTTAATCCTTAAAAATAGTTTTAACACTGCATATCTTTAAAACAACGAGAATAAAAAGGATAAACTCTGAGTATACAAAATCAAATATAAAGTTCTGAAAATTTATTTTTTTAGTACGAGTATACTGTATGTTTAAAAAATGAATGACATTAGGAATAAAAAATTATGTTTTTACAAATTGTACTGTAATTCACTATATACAGAAACTATAATTTATTGTATTAAAAATGTAAATGATAGTACTTTAATAAACAAAACAGCGCTAATACTTAAATATATTTTAAGTTAGTTACAGTACTATCTCTTTTTTAGTATGTTTCATTAGTTTGGCTGCTTCCACCCTGATTACTAGAAAAAAAGTCAGTTATAGAGGTCTGCTTACGTGATTTCCTGTTGACATTGTCCAAGGCGCAATCTAACTGGGTGATAGAATTCACTACACATTCACTCAAAGCATTTTTTTTAAGAAAAAAATGTTTAAGCACATTTATAGCTTCGTGAGCTTCCTTTGAGGATGGGCCGGGCAATTCAAAGCTTTCATCTTCTTTATCCTCGTTACCATCTTCCATATCTTCATTTTCGTCGTCTGGCTCTGATGTTACTGTAGAGGAAATTATCTCGGCGTCTGTTAGTGTTCCACACACGGCTACCTCGTCATCGAAAGTGACAAAGTCTAAGAACTCTGTATCAGACTGTAAGTTGAGGGTTTCCTTCAGCTTGTCCCACCTTTCTGAAACTTCATCGATGACGTCTTCATTGTTCTGGTCTGATGATGCTGCCTGTTGTTCTCCATTATCTTCATGAGATTGGACGGCAAAGCCGCGCTTCTTAAAGCAATTGAAAATTGTACGCTCTGTTACCTTATTCCATGCTTTTGAAATCATCCACATGGCATCCAAGACATTTATATTTGTTGGCGTCTTGTTTTCCAGGTCCCTTAAGAACAGTTGAACAACTTCTTTTCTATAATTTACTTTGAAACTTCGAATAATACCCTGGTCGAGTGGTTGCAGTTTTGAGGTTGTGTTTGGAGGCAGATACTCGATCTTTATGTTAGCCTACTCAGTTTTGGAATGTCTCCGTGAGCTGTACAATTATCGATAAACATTAAAATTTTCTTCTTTTTCTTTTTCATTTCCTTGTCGAGACTTTGAAGCCATTCACCAAAAACGTTACAATTCATCCAAGCTTTTGGGTTCGCCTTATAGTCAGTAGGAAGGTCAGTAACATTTACATTCTTAAAACAACGTGGTTGTTTTGATTTACCAATAACGAGAGGTTTTAATTTGTGTCTCCCTGTGCAATTTGCACCTAACATCACTGTTATACGATGTTTGCTGTTTTTCCCACCATGGCATTTATCACCCTTAAATGACAATGTTTTGTCCGGTAAACACTTGAAAAACAGACCTGTTTCATCCGCATTATATATGTTCTCAAGTTCATATCCATCAGTCAGCATGATAAGTTTTTCCTTCCACTCAGAACAGACACCATCATCAACTTTTGCACTTTCACCGCAAACTTTACGAAAAATAAGTTCGTTTCTTCTTTTAAAATTTTGCAACCATCCGTTGCTAGCTCGAAATCGGTCATGTCCTAATTCAGAATCGAATTGTTGAGCTTTTTCCTGTAAAATGGGTCCGCTTATTGTAATATTTTGATCTCTACACTGTTTAAACCATTTCAGAACACATTCTTCAACATCCTTCAGCTCACATGACTTCAACTTTTTTACATCCGTACATAAAACACTTCCTTCTTCGAATTTGTCTTTCTGTTTTAAAATCGTCGCTAAAGTACTGGGCGGTACACCAAATTCTTTTGCGATTTCAATTTTTTTTTCTTGTTGGATTCTCTTCAACAAACTTAATAATTTTGCGTTTGGTATCAACGGTTAACGAGCTACGCTTCTTTTGGTTTTTTTCGTTCATGTTTATTGCACTGCACTGCACAGACTACACACCACAGACAGACGCAATGAACTGAATGAAATTCATGACAGTCAAGACCGTGGGACACATCCGTGGTCGGGCGTTCATGTTTAGACACGATTGTAAGTTTGTTTCCGTTCGTTATATCAAGGGAGGATAGAGATCATTCGTTATATAGAGGTAAAATTCGCTATATAGAGGTTTTTATTAAGAAAAATTCGTTATATAGAGGTTGATTTATTTTTTCTGGCATCTTCAAAAATTCGTTAAATTGAGGTTTACAATACGGTTCAATCGTTATATAGAGGTGAAATTAGCATTGAGTCTTATGGGAAGTTGTAGGGGATTTAAAAAAATTTGTTATATCAAGGAATTCGTTATATCAAGGTTTGACTGTATAAAGAAGAGGTGATTTCTGTAGGTTTGTGGGTTTGTTTGTGGGTTTGTTGTGGCATGTAAACGCGAAAAATACTGAACCGACCGGTTTGAAATTTTACAGAAAGGTATATCTTAAACTCATGCAACACATAGGCATATTAGTTCCCTTAAAATCCCCTCGGGCTACGCCCCATGAACTTCATAAGTTTCAATGTTTACATTTTCAAAGAATGAAAACATAAAATTACTTGAATGTCAACAGCTGTGAACAATAAAATTTGACAGTTCGGGAAGAAGAAGAAGAAAGAGCTGCCGTGACCGTCCTATGTTTCAATTTTCTAATGACAACATCCGTTTGCACTATATTTTGACAGTTCGGGAAGAAGAAGAAATAAAGTTGATTTTTCAGATAAACTGCTGGATCGAAATTAGTGAATTAGTTTTTTTCCCGATGACTGTCTCTATTATGTTAATCCTTATCCTCTCCCAATATTTGACAGATGTTACTTTGTCATGTTGTATGTAGACACTCGTGTTTTGTCATTTTGTAAACAATGAAGAATTAATTAACAATAACTTAAATGTATCAGAAGAGCCAACACCCCTCAGCCCTTTTAACCCGTGCGAAGAACGGGTACTTTGGCTAGTATAACATAAATTATTAGCTAAAATATATTGATAAATTAATAGAAAATAAATACAGTAAAAACAAATACTTTATTATCATTTTTGTGGTTAGAAGTGAAGAGTACTGTATGAGCAAAAAGTGTAATAAGATAAAATTATAGTCTTTAGTTTCGACAATAAAATTACAAAGAAATCATTTCTAAAGATTAAATAACCCCATCGTAGCAGACCTGCGTACTGAGCGACTTTCCAAATCAATAACATAATAATAATAATATGACAAGTTTTATAAAAATCTGTCAATAAATATGATATTACTTGCCTACTCTCCATAAGATTAACATGGGAAAGAGTATGCAGGTTTGCTGCTGTGAGGAACGCCGAAAGTAGGTGTTCCTAGCGTAAACAATTTATATTTTGACCATTTATATCAAGTTTCATCAACATCTGTCCACAGAGTTTACCCAAACTCTATATGATTAACATGGGAAAAGAGTATGCAGGTTTGCTGCCATGGTAAACACATAAACTATGATTTTGCATAAATGTATGGATCTCAACCACATGAAGCTAAATATCAAGTTTCATCCAAAAATATTAGATAATAAGTGAAACATAAATTTTTCCTTATCCTCCATAAGATTAACATTGGAGCCCCAAAATACAACGAACTGTGTTTAGATCTTAGATAATTAGAAAAAATAAAACACATTTATTACTCAATGAAAACATTTATGTAGTTTTATATAAAACCGATTAAATACACCATAATTAGTATAGCACTGAACAAAAAGCATGGCCCTTGATGGGGATGGAACTCGCGACCATCGTGTTACGACGCTATCGCGCTACCCCTGGACTACGGCGTCTGCTAAATGAGTGACGCCATTTAAGGTCTTTTAGCCAACCTTATTTGTTTTATCCGACCATATACTGTTTAATTATCCAAACAGTTATTATTTACCTGTTATCAACTGATTTTGTTATAAACTGAATGAGGATTGAAAAGCAAGAGAACAATTTAATTGGTTTGCTACAGTGGCTTCAAGCAATACAATGAAATGAATAAGTTTTCTATTAAAACACGGAAGATTTTGGAAATACTTTTTTCCGCTTTTATTTTGCATAGTTATGTTACCCTTTAGTTTTTACAAATTCTTTAGTAACTTGATAATTTTTCATTTATTACATACATAAAATAAATATTAATGCAAAACCTCTATGCATTTATTGTTCACCACCATCCTCAATCAACAACTGTCAAACGGTTATAAACAGCTGTTTTGATTTGTATTGTTTACATTTTGATTCTCCATAAGCGTAATGTTAATTTTTTAGATTTTAAACTTAATATTACAAGAAAACACGAATTTTCCTGGACATTAGACCTATCTAGAACTCATTTTCTACTCAGAAATTAGTTATTTCCAAAATTTAAAGAAAATCCTTAGTGCCGTTTTCAAGATCCGTGTGCAAATATCATTCATTAATGTAAAACTATCCAATACTATAATATGAGCAAGGTTTGTATGTATATATATATATATATATATATATATATATATATATATATATATATATAATGATTCAGATAGCATTGGATAGTAAAGCATATTGCTAATGGAAAGTAAATCACCTGCTGTAACTTAAGAAATCAAATGTTTTGATTGTGTAACATTTGTGAACAAACTTATTCCCCATAAGGTTAACATTATAAATTTAAAACCTCATAAATTGGAAACTTATGGGGTTTTCGACAAATCTGTTTCACTAAAACCTTCCTGGACACTTAAAGAGCAACAAAATTTAATTTAAGTCTGATGAGTAGTTTGGCAACACATAAAGGACATAAATACATTCATTTTACTTTCTCCCCTTATACATAGTACTGTATATGGAAAAAGTATTGTTTTCACAAAAATTTTCAAATTTGAGTTGAGAGTGGATATATCCATTTGGGGTCCCCTGAATCCAAAAAAGTGGGTTTCGACGTCTGTCTGTCTATGTGTGTGTGTGTGTATGTGTGTCTGGAATTGTACTGAGCGACAGCCTACTCCGTTGGTCTGATTTAGATTAAATTTGGCGTGTATGTATATATTCACCGTATCTCCAGGCGTTTTTTTCATTTTTTAGATTTTTTTTATTTTTAAGGGCACCATTGAAACCAGCTCAAAAAACTAAACAAATTAGTACTTTGAATTATTTGTCTACAACTAACAGTTCCACAAAAAATTTAAATTTACTGTCCATGATAAACGCAGTATGTTGTCTGAAAGCGCCCAATGTTATTCTTATGGAGAATATTAAAAAATCAATTTCTTCCTTATTTTCCAACAGTTTTCCATGAAACTTGGTATGAAGCGTAAGGTCAAATCACCTAACAAAACCAACTCAAAAAAGTTTGGTATTCCAGGGGGGGGTTCCCCCCCAAAATTCGAACAATAATTTTAACTTTGTCTCTCTCATTTTTATTTTCAGAAAGGGGATGATTATTTTTGAAACAATAAATTATTAAATAATATTTAGATAAACTTTGAAGAACATGATAGTTTTATTACAGATCGTCTTTTGACATGGATATGTCTTAGCTCTGGAAGGGTGTTGGTGATTTTTAAGATGGAATACATGTAACAGGTTTCCATAGAAACTAAAGAGCTATTGTATTGAATTTTAAATATAAAATAATAAGAACAGCTGTTAAGATGAATTGAGACTATTCCCTTTAGACTTATCCATGATCTAACCTACTTCCCACAGGGAAGTAAATACAAACATTTTTTAAATTTACTTAAGGGAGAACGTGTGTGTCAGTACACTGATACCGTTTATCCAATACTATAATACGGACAAGGTTTGTATGTATATAAATATATTTTAAATATTTTTTTTTTTTGCACACGGATCTCGAAAATGGCACTAAGGAATTTCTTTAAATTTTGGAATTTCCGAGTAGAAAATAAGTTCAAGATATGTCTAATGTCCAGGAAAATTCGTGTTTTCTTGTAATATTAAGTTTAAAATCTAAAAATTTAACATTAGGCTTACGGAAAATCAAATGTAAACAATACAAACCAAAACATCTGTTTATAACCGTTTGACAGTTCTTGATTGAAGACGGCGGGGAACAAAATGTGAATAAAGGTTTTTCATAAATATTTACTTTATGTATGTAATAAATGTAAAATTTTCAGGTTACTAAACAATTTGTAAAAACGTAAGGGTAACAATACTGTGCGAAATAAAAGCAGAAAAAAGTATTTCTAAAATCTTCCGTGTTTTGATAGAAAAAGTATTCTGTACTTTATACTTTTAACTTTTTTTTTAACTTTTAAATGTTTTGTCATATTATTCGATTGTGAGATTACAAACAATGTTGTAAACAAACCAGGTGTGATACAAAAATAATTCTGAGCTGGTGGAAAATGTTGTCGAACATGGCTGCCGAGCTGACGAGGAATATACCGCGGCCATTCAAGCGGCTAGGACAACATCACGGGAAATAATTCCGAGCTGTCTGCAGAATTGGCACCGCCAGTGCTATTGGCTTATCGAGTGCAAAGGGTTAACCGTAACAGTATTTGAAAAATAAACTATTGAATTTTTGACTGATGAATCACACTTTTCAACATTTAGTCATTGTTAATCTCACCATAAGGCAAATTCATGTACAATTTTAAGTACAAATTATAGGTGAAGGGCAACAAAATTGCTTCCCTTTTATAAACTCAGGTTATTCAATACTTTGTAGAATGTACATTTTAAACTGATCCCTTTCGGCATTCTTCCATTATTGTAATCAAAAATTCCAGCAGATGTACATACATTCCAACAGACAAAAAGTTTGAATCTGGTAATAACAACCTACACAATATCATAGATGTTCTAACCTTTTTTGTCCATAAACTACCAAAACTAAATAAACCTACAATAAAATATGATTGTATGTTATCAACTTACATGTATCCCTTTTTGGTAGTTAGTTTAGTCCCCTCTCAACATTTTATTCATCTGGATATTGCAAAATTACTTTTCCTTTGAGAAAAAAGTAAATAATTCTTCATTTAAAATGCATTGACATGACATTTAAACATCATACATAGTGGTAAGTAATTGTTTTCGATGGCCCTGGCATCACCTTCTTAAAATCTGGGAACATAATCACTGTGAGCTGGTATCAGTCAAGTTGAAGCCAGTCCAGATATCAACACAGCTGCATGATACTATCTAAAATAGTAGAATAATAGTAAAGTAATATCATGTAAGTAGTATCACGTAGTGTAAGTAGTAAGTAAGTACCTAACCGCACTAAAATAGTATAGGTAGAATCATAAAATTAAAAATTTAACAAAAAATGACTCCCACGGCGCAGCAGCGCTTCCATTGGCCTCTTGAAGTAAAACTATTATTTTCATCTCTATCAAACTGTAGTCATTGACTGTAACGATTTTTATTTTGAATGACAAAATATAGATTGCAACAAAAATGTAGCTGTGGGGCATTTTTATACCTCCGCAGTATATTGCAAAACATGCTCTGTGCTTAAGTTAAATGTGATACCGCAACAATGACCTTCATACTTTAAACTTTTAACTGAAATGGCGACCAACCCAGGTAGGTATTTTAAGCCAAGTAAGAATGAGAAATGAGTGTAGGATGATTGTGGCGCGATCTTGTAGTCTTGTTACTGACTAAGGCTGACATGTTCCTTAGACAGGACTGTTAATTAATAGCCCAACAGCCGATGGCAACTAATGGACCTACAGTTTAACGTGGAATCTGAACCACGGCCCCTGAATTACAAATTGGTCTAATTATGAGGATAGTCTTTGCGGATTAACACAATATTCAGTAGTGCCAGTGAGTATAAAGGGTTACCCTTTATACTCACTGAGTTTAATCCCATAAATTTAACATTACGCTTATGGAGAATCAAAATGTAAACAATACAAATCAAAACGTCTGTTTGTAACCGTTTGACAGTTGTTGATTGAAGATGGTGGTGAACAATATGTGAATAGTGGTTTTGCATTAATATTTATTTTACGTATGTAATAAATGAAAAATTATCAAATTACTAAACGATTTGTAAAAACTAAAGGGTAAAATAACTGTGCAAAATAAAAGCAGAGAAAAGTATTTCCAAAATCTTCCGTGTTTTTATAGAAAACATATTAATTATATTGCTTGAAGCCACTGTAACAAACCAATGAATTGGTGTAAATTAAATTTCTCTTTTGCTTTTCAATCCTCATTCCGTTTCTAGCAAAATCAGTTGATCACAGGCTAATAATAACTGTAGGCTATGGATAATTTAACAGTAAATGATCGGCTAAAACCATTGAGGTTGGCTAAAATATCTTAAGGGGAGCCGGAAGGGGGTATACCGCTCCATGTTAAATTTGCCAACTTTAGGTACATTTATCTCAGAAAGTACTGGAGATAAGTAGTTGAAATTTTTATTTAATACTGTAGATATAATTAGAAAGACATGCATGCTCTTTCATAATTTTCCAAAAAGTATTTCATATATATTTGATTTTTTAAAGTATACGCTTAAAAAAATTTCACGTCTTTACGAAGATATATATAATATTTTTATTGCTTCAATGAATAGCAATGAAACTGAAGTTGCATCCATTTGTAGGTATATATATAAGGTATATGTGAAAAAAATATCAGCTCTGTATCTTGAATAGTTTCTGAAAACGAGCGTAAACGTAAAAAACTCACATGCTAAGGAGCTAAGTGCTTCAAAACATCCCAGCACCGTATTGTGGATCATCAGCGACCTCTTCCTCATCCTCCAAAGCTAGCTTCCTCCTTTTTTTGGCTATCCTGTCCTCTCTGGTCATTTTCTGGGCTGCGATGTTCGCCTTTCTAAACCGTGTCGCATCCAGGTTGCGAAGCACGCTTACTGCTTTACAGTTCAATTTTATACCCAACTCATTGTAAATGGCTAGATTGCTGCAAAAACCATCATTGAATGCTAATAGAGCATCATATACACCAAGTTGTAGAGTGTTATTTCTCACAAATACATTTTTTGGAATCTTGGACCACACGATGTTATTGAAACTTTCATTTTGATTTTGAGTTTTTTGATGAACACACTTTTTCAGGAGATCAGGATCAGCTAAGTCTTGGATACCTTTTTAATTGCCAGCATAATATCATAAGGTAGGCTATGTTCATGTTTGTATGTAAGACTATCTACTCGTGCTTTGTTATATCCGCACCAGGAATCAGGTCCAGCAGGGCACAAATTGTGTTGCGGCTCATCATCAGTTGATATCTTGTGAAAGAATACTGCCCACACATTTCTTTTCATTTCATTTACATCATCTCCACCTCTTCTGATGTCTAGGCCGTAATATTCTTGTAGCTTATCTATTTCAACATTAGTTAGCCTCTTTTTGCCACCTATAGTTCTGCCATCCTCAAGTTTTGTCTTACCTAACGATTTTTTCAATGCCCTCAGCCTTGTACCCATCCGTTTTTTCACATGGTTCACACATTCCAGGTTTTCAATAGTTTTTTTATCTCCATATGGCTTACTTTCCATTACTTTCAAGAACCCATTGCTATCTCCATCCCCTAGATATTTTACATAGTGAATGTTGCGATTCAAAGAGTTTTGAAAAACTTGCAAAGCTCCGGCAACCTCCATGCCGCCACTACTGCCAGAGTAGTTTTGTGTGCAGGTGTGAGGGGGTATTTTGGTTTTATCTGCAGCTACTGTACACACCTGGCAGTACTTAGACATAACTGCCACATCTAACACTTTACCAGTGTCAAATGAGGTTACACTGATAAAACCGTTCAAGGATTTGTGGCCTCGTCTCTGCCACGACCCATCGAGACATACCGACAAATCAGTCTTAGTTTCTTCACAATTCTCAGCCACAGCCTCTTCGGTAGCCTTCAACATGCTCTCATCAGCACACTTTTTTACTGCTTTGAGCAACAACTTAGTGTAAGGCTCAAATTTTTGAGGAGGAAAAGGCAGGTTCATCAGCGAGCAAAATACATTGGCAGCGGCTAGGCCACGACCAATCGTGCGCATAGCGTACACTAACATTATATTTATATCATACTTTTCATATTCTTTGTTGAAAGAAGAGTTGCAGAAACTGACCGACTCTAATCATAAACTACACTTCAGTGGCAAGTTCACAGCTAGGCCATGCCTGAACAACTTACCGCTGTCAACAATACAAAGTTCTACACATTCATCGCCATCACAAAACTTACACCTAACAAAACTTTTTACTACACTACTAAGCAGGCCTACATCAAAGATGACATTACCATAACCAGAGGATTCATATATATCGTATTCTGTGAAAGATGAAGCAAGCTTCTTAGATGATACACTTGGATTAGGCTTAGGTTGTGGGGAAGTATTAGTGGGCTGATCATCTGGCTTTGGCTTAGACCTACGATATTTAGTCTGGAATTGGTTCCTTTTGTACTTTGGTTTAGTTTTGTAGGAGGTTTTAGCCCTAGGCATTATCACTACACCACTTCAAATCACTATACAGACACAAAATACTATGTACACTGAAACACAAAAATGTTCACTTCATAAACAAGTCAACAATAATGTTTACAGGTAACCATAAACACAAATCGGCTGCTAATATTTTATAAACAACAGCAGACAACAGTAGACAGCCTATTAGTAAACAGTTTTGCCAACACAATATTCAGCACTATTGCCCTGATGTTATATACTGTATAATCTGTATAAACACCACGCGTTCCCACTGGAAAAATTGGTTGTGGAGGGTGGTTAATTATTTTTTCTACATATTTGCAAATTTTAATGATATTATGTTATATATTTTCCTAAACAGGAAGCTTAGAGCTATCAAATAACTTTAAAAATTTTTTCATGAAAAAAAATGTTTACCCCTTCCGGCTCCCCTTAAACGGCATCGTTCATTTGGAAGACGCCGTGGTCTAGTGGGAACGCGCTGGCTTCGTAATCCGAAGCTTACAAGTTCCATAACCCATCAGTTGCGATACTTTTTGTTCAGTGCTATAATAGTTATGGTGTATTAAATCGGTTTTATTTAAACCACATAAATGTTTGATAAATGCCATTGAGTAATTAATGTGAATTAATATTTATAATACATGTCTTATTCTATACGAGCAAAGCTCCGTCACCAGGTACTTTATATATAGAGACAATTCAAATCTTTGAAGAATGAAGTGAAATGAAATGAGATCCTATAATGTGGCATTCGAAATTTAAAATCGACATTTTAGTAAATTTATTATTCTGTTACTGTACCTATAAAGTTATTTAACAACTTAAGATGAGAAGGCATATAGACTTTTAGATTTAGAATTAGATCAAAAGTCATAGTCAAGATCTTTTAACTACATATTTATAATTACCTAGATCTGCTCTCTCTAATAATGCTTTTCAAAATACTAATAGTTGTGTTTTAGAAAAACTACGACATAAAATAGCATTTTAAAAAACTAGTTAATCAACTAACATAGATGTTTTACCGAACTGTACGACACCATTTTGATGAATGTTGAACTTGAAAAGAAATTCTGAAGAGACAAATTTCAACGGCAAGCGGAAATGACGGTAATAAATCGGGCGGAAGTGAATAAACATCCGATAATCCTATTGGTCCCAAAACGCATTCCCAACTATAAGCCATCAGCTGACTAACTGTACAGTTATAACATTTCAACTATAACCAAAGAACAGAGAAATATTTTTATGTTCTTTGCTATAAAGTTAACCCTGGGGCAATAACTAAATAATAAGTAAAAACCTATAAAAAATACAAAACTTTTAAATCAATCAGTACTTAAAAATTATCTAATAATTTTATATTGAAACGTAAAAATTTTTTTTTACTGGACAGAATGATGTGTTAATACATGAATTGCAAATAAATGTATTTCGTACTGACAAGACTATCTACAGTTCAATAACTTGTTCTATCATTCTGTCAACGTAAACACCTACCCACTCGAAAATAATGTCCAACATTGATTAAACAGCCTAGTTTATATCTAGCCTTTAAATAATTAGAGGAAGTCTTTTGGATTCAACCCATGAACTTAAATGTCCCTAGCTTTACCAGGTTCCTCTACTTCACACACTCTTTAGTCCAATGAAAAAGACTCAGTAACATGGAAAACAAACTTCTAAAAACATATTCTAACCTAAAAAGATGTTCAACTGCTTTTACCTATTAAAATAAATTATAATCACGAAACAAGTATAAATATTAACCATTAATAATTAATTAGTAAGCATTGTAGGCATAAATTAGGTTAGGTCAAAGAATGATTACCATGCTGAAATCAACAGTTGTCATTATTCATTAGTAACAAATTTATCAATCTAAAAAATATGGTAGAATATAGATACAAATACTTTGACAATAATCAAGAGGCAGCAGGAACAATAAATTAAACACAGGAGTTGAAAGACTTAAGCATTCCTTGATTTAATAAAAAGGGTTGAGATCCATGCAACCACTGGTAGTTTTTAGTTTTACCTATGTAGTTTATTTCAATATAAAAGTCTCAATATGAAAGGAGTTAGGTTAGGTTATTGATAGTAAAATACTTTAATGACTAATGAACCTAACTTCACTTGTGTGAAAGTGTGGTTGGTAAAATACTCAACAGTCACTGGCCTCTGACTGGGAATCCTCTATATGGTGAATTGAAAGGAAAACATCCAAACTGTCAAAGATTTAGGATTTTATTTAATAGTAGGCTGCCAATAAATATAAATGTCCAGGTTTGCAGACTCATATACTTGAATAATTTAAAACAGATAACTAATTGCAATTCTTTTAGTTCAACTGGAATTCATTAATAATTGTGTTCCCAATTATATATTTTGGATGATGACACACCTATAACAACTATGATAAGTGATATAAGTATTATTGCTCCTAGACATTGAATTCTTGTATTACGAGTAAATACCTTAGTAGCATACATATTCCAGTAATCTTTTTTCTGTTCTCACCTTTTTCACTCTTTAGATAATACCCTGAATTATAAAATACTCAGGTATGGTTTATAAGTTCTACCATGAGTTATCACCGTTGGCAGCTCCTCCATTCTAGTCTGGTACACCAGTGCTCGGGCAGTGAGCTGAAGGCTGCACTTGACTGCAGTACCGGTATAGCCTACTATCTATTCAAACCTTTTCAGTGGCTGTGTAAAATATTAACAATGGCTGTAGTTTCAAACTTTCTGGGGGCTTAGGATCTTTTTCATAACACAATAATTCAGTAAAAATTTAATTTTATCACAGACAGCTTAAATTGTAGGTATGTAATCTCAATTATATGTAGATGTAATGGATCAGTTTACGAGGATGCATCTACAATTATTTCAAATTTAAATTTTATCGAATTTTGGAGTATTCTAAAATATTGTATTGTAGTACAGTATTGTAAAACAAGTACGCTGGCACGAGGGAAGTGAATCTGAACGGTTCCTGAACCTGTATCTGGAAATTGTTGAAAACATTTATCGGTTTTTCTTTGGGGTTGATTTAGTGGAGATGTTTTTGTTTCACCATTCTATCTTGGTTGACTTGTCTTCATGTTAATAGTCAATTTAGCGGTGGCTCTCACAAATTTTAGGATTTGATTTATTTTAACTTATAAGTAATATTCATTTAAATAATTTGCATTGCCTCCCTACTAGCAAACTGGTGATAATTTCCATGGTCAATACACAATGTTTATTTTCTTTCTCCTCTCAGCCTGAGGTTCTCTGGTTTTTGTAGTATTTTGTGTGACAGTGGAGACATTTTAAAATGTCTCCACTTAAATAAACAAAGGGGAAATAAAAATATATAAACATGAGTGAGTATCAAAACAATGATATTATTTTTTGTTTACAAGCTATATAAGGCACCCAGTTATTAAGTACCTTCAACCAAATTTTTTTCTACAAATTATATTTAAGTGACTTTTAATTGTTATAAAACCGCCGGATGGTCTGGAATTTTTTTAATCCTGACAGGGGTCCGGTTCCGAGGTGTGCGGATTAGAGGGAGTCAACTGTATATACAAATACATTAACCAGATATAATATCAAAAACCAACCTAACTAAACTCCGAAAAGCACTGTTTGTCAGCGACCAATTTACGTTGCGTAATATCATAATACACGCGATATTGCTGACCATACAGTGCTCTATGGAGTTTACTTAGGTTGTTTTTTTATATTTGTATATGGTTGGTAATATGTTTATACTGACTATAACCTCTAGAAAACCTATATTTTTGCTTTATCCAACATAACCAAATCTCTATTTTTCTAAAAGTAGTTGCAAATTTATATGTGAAATCTACTTAAAAATGAACTTAAATACACAACGCCATTCCAATTATTGTTAGTTAACACCAGAAAACCAATCAGCTATTTAAACAATGGCATACAGATAACGGAAAAGATCCATAAGTTATAATTACCAACATTAGGGTCAACAAATCGAATCATGTAAAGTTGTATATGTATTGAGGAGGTATAGCTTAGTGGAGAAATTAGCAAATGGATAGTACTGGACAATTTAACTTGGTTAAGCTTACTTAACTTAACTTTAGGTTAAGCTTAGTACCTTGTTCTGCTGTTCTACTGTGTTTACTGAGAAGTGTAACAGCTGTTTTTTTGTTTGTTTTTTTTTTGTAAATAACTGTACATTTTATTAATAACTAGCAGTAAGCCCGTCCTTTGTACGAGTTGTAGGATTCAATTTAAAGAAGAAAGATTATCATACCAAAATGTAAACCTGAAATCCAAAAAAATCAATACAAAGAAAATAAATCAATACCCAGCTTTATTATTTAACATTACTTTACAATTAAATATATTATAACTTTAATACCATTATTAATATTAGTTATACGTTAAAATAACTTTTTAATATAGTATGATTTCGAAATGGGTTTAAAATCAATGACCAATATAAAATAACCAATATTGATTTGACAGCTGTTTGTTTTTATTTATATTAAATGTTTAAACTACAAAGACAACTGATTATTAGCAGTAGGTTATTCATTGAAAACTGGATCAAAATTCGAGTAATATCGCGTAAAAGTGGGTTTAAAATGCTCGTTATTTACTTTTCAAGGGGCGGCGGGCAATTTCAAGCATTTATAAACCTTCTCTGGAATGTAGAGAATACATGAAATAAGTTTCATTGTAATCAGTTCTCCCGTTTTTTCGGAGAAGACGGCGTAAAATGCCTCCTGGAGCGTCACAGACAAACAGACAAAAATTGAGATATGACCGGTTTTGGCTTCTCTAACGCACGAAAAGTAAGAATAACCAAAAAATGAATAGTTCTGAGCAATGTACAGACAAAACTCTAATATTATTTATATATAGACAATTATTTATTTTAGTAGTAACCACATTAGATAATAAACATAACAATAAATGATAATTTAAATTCAGATTAGTTGAGGCAATTATTGGAGGAGTATAACGAAAATGTTTTGTCATATTATTTAATTGTGAGATAGACAAATTTAATGGTATTGACATTATTCATTAACAATGGCTTTTTATTCTCCTTACAAACAATGTTGCAAACAAACCAGGTGTGATACAAAAATAATTCTGAGCTGTTGGAAAATGTTGTCGAACATGGCTGCCGAGCTGACGAGGAATATACCGCGGCCATTCAAGCGGCTAGGACAACATCACGGGAAATAATTCCGAGCTGTATGCAGAATTGGCACCGCCAGTGCTACTGGCTTACCGAGCACAAAGTGTTAACCTTAACAGTATTTGAAAAATAAACTATTGAATTTTTGACTGATGAATCACACTTTTCAACATTTAGTCATTGTTAATCTCACCATAAGGCAAATTCATGTACAATTTTAAGTACAAAAATTATAGGTGAAGGGCTACAAAATTGCTTCCCCTTTATAAACTCAGGTTATTCAATACTTTGTAGAATGTACATTTTAAACTGATCCCTTTCGGCATTCTTCCATTATTGTAATCAATAATTCCAGCAGATGTACATACATTCCAACAGACAAAAAGTTTGAATCTGGTAATAACAACCTACACAATATCATAGATGTTCTAACCTTTTTTGTACATAAACTACCAAAACTAAATAAACCTACAATAAAATATGATTGTATGTTATCAACTTACATGTATCCCTTTTTGGTAGTTAGTTTAGTCCCCTCTCAACATTTTATTCATCTGGATATTGCAAAATTACTTTTCCTTTGAGAAAAAAGTAAATAATTCTTCATTTAAAATGCATTAACATGACATTTAAATATCATACATAGTGGTAAGTAATTGTTTTCAATGGCCCTGGCATCACCTTTTCAAAATCTGGGAACATAATCACTGTGAGCTGGATTATCAGTCAAGTTGAAGCCAGTCCAGATATTAACACAACTGCATGATACTATCTAAAATAGTAGAATAATAGTAAAGTAATATCATGTAAGTAGTGGGAGCGCGGAATTGGTTCAGGGCGGAACTGTTGCAGGGTGGAACTCAAGCAGTTCTTACCCGGAAAGGCTGCCATCTTCCTCGCCTTCCGGCCAATGACAAAGCATCAACCAGTAATTCCAACCTAAAGCGAGTATTTCCTAAAAGATACGATGATTTCCTTTACCTTAGAAACCTTAGAAATGGAACGACGTGGTAATTACTGTATGATCACAAATTAGTAAAACGCCAGTGTTTTCCTCCTCCTTTGTAATTTTAACAAAGGAGTTTGTTAAAGTTTGTTATTTTTTTGGTTCTACATGTTAGTCCATTCAGTGGGATGTGATTAACGAGTTCCTTTTATTAATATCATCAGCTCAACTAATGTTGTATTGCCATGAAAAAACGGTTATTTCACCTATGCTCTTAATTTGGCAGAGGTTAAGTGGATGATAGGGAAAAACCTTGCATTTAATATTCCACTAATGACCTACAAGATACTTTTATTCGTTTTAGCGAATTTTCCATAGGGAAGTAGCTATTAAATACCTTTGTGCAAAAGCTGCATTTATCGGACAACGGCCAATACAAGTACTTTGCATCATGTCATTATATAATAAAGACTTCTTCCATAATATAATAGATTTCATTGTTTTTAATAAATTTATATTAGTATTATCATGGCAGAGTCCGTCACGGGGTCGGATCCCAATAGCATTTTTTTTAAATCCCAAGGCTCTCGGCCACCTCCAGCTCGTGACCCCCACCGCCGTACAACCTTTGATTACAAACCTAATAAACCATATCGTTTAATAATATGATTGATTACAATAGTTTACAGTGTTTAGCCAGTAGGTGACAAAAATGTCTATGTTACTTTTGTCGTGTGAAAACGTTTTCTGCAATTAGAAATGACAAGCTTTTGATAGTAGTCTAAGACTTTGATCTTAGCCAACAGGCCGAGAAGCGATGGTATTATGTAATAACAAATTAATTGTAATGGAAACCCTTATAAACCATATAGTCTAAGTATATGTTTTCGGGGTCAAGGAATCTGATTTTCCAGACTCGAAAGTTGATAGTTTAGTTAATACATGAAATAAATCGGAAAAATGGAAATATTTATTTAAAAGCCTGATTTTAATCAAACGTGTTGTTCAAGTATTACAGTATTACTCCTGTATTATATTACTCCAGTATTACTAGCTATAATCAAAGAACGTTATTTGCTATAATGTCTCACTTTTTGTTGGGTGAATCCGTTTTCTGCAATTTAGAAATTTTGTTTTTAATGGTATTTTATTAACAACAAATTAGGTAATATGCAAAACCTTAAATCATATTCTAATAATTATTGTTCATTATTCGATAATCAGCCTAATTATTGGTTTAAATTTTTTATACTGCGAAAGGGCTACTTCCTCTTGTTTACTAACCCAAACCCGAGCGTCACAATTACACTTATAGCAAACGTAGTGGCTTTTTAAATTACTCTCATATCGTAAATTATAGTAAAACCCATCTCCCTTTGTAAAAAGGAGCGCACCGCACCGTGATCCAGGCACTGATTTCAAAGCCATTCTTAAACTAAATTTATTTCTTAACACTAAGACGAGCTATGGTGGCATGTAAAACCTAAACTGTGTTCGATCATGTGCCTCCTGGTGGACATAAAGTAAAAATACACCAGCTATGGACACATTTTTTTAACTATAATATAACCGGGACTGTACTTCCTGTACTCTGATGGACTGTCCCTCCTTTCCCATTCAAACTCACCGGTCTCACCTTCCTAAGCTGACAATATTTATTTTTAAGATTTTATCAATTAATCTGGAATAACTGCCGTTAGATTAATTATACATCTATTTTGATTATTTTATTACCAGCTGACCTGGTGAACTTTGTACCGCCTAACAGTATTGCGTGTCTTGTTAACTTTTGATTAACTTAATTGGATTTTATTTATTTAACGAATTTAATTTTATCATGTTCGAAGTCGGGTCATGCGTAGCTTACACGACTTTGTTTTATATATTTAGATATACAACAGCTGATTATTAACGTAATATGTATATACATTTCCTACATACATCAACTATCTTAATCATATGTGCAATATATTGGCCAAGGGATGGGGCCGCACATTAAAGTTGACCTAGAGCCCAAATATTCTTAAATCCACCACTGTTTGTCTATTTTTAAAACAGATTTGGTTATCTCTAAATATCTATATCTATAAAATAGGATGTTTGTTATATGTTTGTATGTTTGAAGTTGATGCGCTCGGACACCGTTTGACGATTTTCTATGAAAAATGGTGCATATATGTAAAATTTCATGGAGAAGGTTTGTGGATCATTAATTTTGTTGTATCTCAATTGGGTTTCTCCCTAGAAGCCCAAAAAGGATCCCATACTATGAAACCAGAACTTGTAAGGAATAAAACTTAAAAATGAAATAAAAACACCTTGGAAACAAAACATTATGTATTTTAAATTATTGTTAACATCATCTTGGAGAGTCAAATTAATGAGTAGTAAAGTAATTTGTTCGTACAAAGATTAATTTATAATAATCCAGTTACCAATTTACAACCTCTGTCCACTTCAAAATCAGCAGTGCTCTCAACTTGGTGTAAGACCTCAGGCTTCATCAAAATCAACAGCTCTCAGTGTTAGTTAGACATTTAAAAGCGCATAACTGTTGAACCGTTATTTTTACAGGCATACGGGTTGTATCATAATATATTACTCTTTGCACTATTATTGCAAATTGTAATAAAAATCGTTAGAGCCCTTTTCAGAAATTAAAATGATGAAGTAAACATGTTCTGTACAAAATGAACAGCTTTATTCGCCACGTTATAGTTTACGGTTTTTGAGGATTATTTATTTATATTCTGTCTGATTAAAATATTTTTCAGTGAATTTTTGTGATACTAAAAAAAAGAATAGAATACTGTTTGGTTTGTTTGTCCCAGTGTAATTATTAGTTGCTTTTTTGTTTTGCGCGATTGAAATTAATGAATGTTAGTTTACGTGATTATTATTATAAAACAATGCTACGATTCAGAAAATTTTATCTTTCCCATAAAAGCCTTATTACAGTTACGTTTGGTTTTGATTTAGATTGGATTAGAAAACTGTGAATCAATCCACTCAGATTTATTTGTTTTGTAGGAATGTTATTCATATGTCTCATCGTTTAGTTTTGTTACTATCTAAGCTGCGACCCAAAATATCTATCATTCACAAAGAACCCGTAATGCTATTCGACTTCAGAATATGGCCAATATTAAAGTTAACATGTATTTACTGTTAGGCGTTACGAAGTTCGCCGGGTCAGCTAGTAGTATATAGTTAATAAGTATCAACTTAACGTTAATCGAGGTTACTGGTTTGAGAACTATACATATTCAGAGTGTTCAGATGTGACTGTAGAAAAAACCTTTCATATAATTCAGTTGGTAAAACCAACACCATAGGACAAATAACGCCTATCTGGAAAACAGTTTTCTGTCCGTCGATCGGTTTATAATTTTAACATATTAATTCATTTCTAAGGGAAATATTACCGTTATTAATAGGGATAGTAAATAACGCTTCTACTTATTAGCATTTCGCCTAGTATTTCGAGACATTTCGCCTTGCAATCATAGATGGCTCGTAAGTTTATACCCGCGCTTCTTGAAAAAAATTACTTGCAATTCAATGGCTTTGTTTATTAAATGAGGTTAGGTAAATCCTTTCTACCCCCCAATCGTTTTAGTAAAAACCTTAGTTTCTTTGGATTTCAATGTATGGTAGGCGTATGTCATAACCGCAGTAGTCAGTTAATATAATAAGTAATGTTAATTTATTACTTTAAATCAATACAATGTTGCTAAATTATTGATATAAGATTGGCATGCTCGTTGCGGCTTTTCCAGCGATATTTTGAATTAATGTAAACAAATCAAAACTATTAACCTTTAGGCGAGGTGATTTGCTTAGGTCATTCGCATTTTAGCTATCAAAATATACGCGTGCTGTATTTACTGATAAACATATAACTAACTTACAATTAACACAAGTTTATTAAGATCATCTTGTCATATAAAGTATACCCTTCCTCCGTAAAAATATATAGGGCGGAATGTACCACTAGGCCGACAAGGCATTGGCCTGGAGCGCCAAATTTTGAGTGGCGTTGCACAAACGGTTTTAGTAAATGTTGTTAATGACCACTGAGTATGTGAGCACTCTGTGGGTTGTATTTTATTGTATATTAAATATGGAATATTTATTTTTAGAAGAAACTTACTATTTCATCTAATAATTTCTCTCTGTTAAATTAATTTACTAGATAACATGTTCAGTAAAACCTTCAGTGTTTTTTTAGAGTCCATCAAATAAATAATTCTGGTAGTACTCGTTCGGTGGTACAAAATCCAGTCTACACTAATTTTGCCCGTCCAAATCATTTATTGACTAGGCTACATCAAAACAGTTATTTTCTATAATTAATATCTCGCCAATAAACGTTTACCCAACTTGAAAGGAAAAAATTACATTTAATAAAAGATGAAAATTGAGTCATAATTCTGTGTAATAAAATGTGTATTAAAATGCATTGGTTCAGGAGAAAGCTCACATTGATGATACACTGTACGATAGATTTTTTGAGCCCCATAATTTTACACTATATCCGAGGGTTGGCAATGAGAGATTGTTGAGAGTGGGAAAAGGAAGAGGGCGTGGCCTATTCAGAAATGGAGTTCTGAGAACTGCTGGAGTTCCGCGCTGTGGCAGTTCCGTCCTGAACCAGTTCCGTGTACTCGTAAGTAGTATCACGTAGTGTAAGTAGAAAGTAAGTACCTAACCGCACTAAAATAGTATAGGTAGAATCATAAAATTAAAAATTTAACAAAAAATGACTCCCACGGCACAGCAGCGCTTCCATTGGCCTCTTAAAGTATCAACAAAGTAAAACTATTATTTTCATCTCTATCAATACTGTAGTCATTGACTGTAACGATTTTTATATTGAATGACAAAATATAGATTGCAACGAAAATGTAGCTGTGGGGCATTTTTATACCTCCGCAGTATATTGCAAAACATGCTCTGTGTTTAAGTTAACTGTGATACCGCAACTATGACCTTCATACTTTATACTTTTAACTGAAATGGCGACCTACCCAGGTAGGTATTTTAAGCCAAGTATGAATGAGGAATGAATGTAGGATGATAATGGTATTCCAACGCAACACAATCAACTGTTTCCCAACCGACGTTATATGAACTGAGCTTTGTGATATGCAGCAGCTGACATCCAATACACCCTCAGCTTGGACATGAGGAAGAAGTGTGATGCACTCTTGTTATTTATACAAGATAAAGAGGATGAAGAAGTTGATTTTTTCATTGAAAATTAGACCAGAAATAGATAAATTTACTAATATTTGTTTTATGAAGTTTTTTTAAACTCAATACTTTTTTACTTATTCACAATAGAATATGTCCTTTTTCATACAAACAAATAAACACTGAAGGTAGTTTTTTGAGAATAACTTGAAAAATATGCACTTCATCGGAAAAAAAACTTTAGGAACAGTACAATTTCTGTTTATAAAAAGACAAAAATGGTATATTAGATTAGAGAAAGGGCGACCATTTCACAAGGTAGGTATTTAAAGCCAAGTATGAATGAGAAATGAGTGTAAGATGATTGTGGTGTGATCTTGTAGTCTTGTTACTGTCTAAAGCTGACATGTTAGACAGGACTGTTAATTAATAGCCTAACAGCCAATGGCAACTAAGGGAACTACAGTTTAACGTGGATTCTAAACCACCTCCTCTGAATTACGAGGATGGTGTTTGCATATTAATGTATTATTCAATAATGCGGACGTTAATCTACACAAGAGAACACTACGCCACCATGTTTAAACCGTGTAAACCGAAACATGTTTTGAAGCAAACTAACAGAGCCTTTTTAAAGTCCTTATCAAGGAGCTCAAAGCCACGTAGTGCAGTTAGCGGATAGTGACGCACTGTGGAGGTAGGAACACCAACTCATTTGATCTCACTACAACCAGTAGTTAGTTGGTCATTGTTGAGGCGACGCAGTTAACTTAATCGCTGTGCAAAATACTGCGGAAGTAGGGAAATTCCCCTCCAGCCCTACAAACACAAAAAACATTTTATTTTCAGCCATAATAATAGTCATTTATTAATTAAATGACAGCTCATAAAAATGTTGTGAAAATTTTGTTCACAAATAAACACCAGGCCCACCTAATAATTTAATACTTATGTATCTTGGAATTGTAACAAACTATTTCTCATACTTGGAAAAAATAAATTATTGTTCAAATTATTTAAATAGGGGCTTAATTACATCTTCAATCAATCCCAAGTTTTCAGTTAAAAATTATAATTATCTAGAATCTTCAGATTAACCCCAAACTCCGTTAAATATCCAGTTTCTCCCCACCCAAAACCCTGATTCCCTAGCTAGAGCTATTGATGGTTTTAAAGTGGCTTATTTATTACAGTCAAAAATTGTTCAGTCAAAAAAAATGTCAGAAAAACGTTCTCTCGCGGAGTTGTTCGTCTTAATAGTGTTATTACACAGTGAAATAAATGCAATCTAGAGTAAATTTTCTCCCTTCCCATAATTCCAATATCTGTCGATCTCCTAGCTAGACTGGAGGTTTAAGAGTGTCATATTCTACCCTAAAACCTTAGGAAAACTTCAGGAAACCGTTCCCTGAAGTACCAATCTTCTTAATAATTAGGTTATTAGAAAAATTTAATTTTAGATTGATTTAATAAAATTTAGTGGTTAACGGGTGCGAAACTTTTACCCAAAGGTTAAGGTGAATATAAATTAAGTAAGAACATGAGAAAACTAATTATTTTTTTGAAAAATGTCTAACCAAACCAAAGAAACTAAAAACAAAAAGTAAAATACCCCTGTCACAGCAGACTTACGAACTCAGTGAATTTCAATAATATGACAATTGTAATATAATACCAAGTTTGATCAATATCTGTCAATAAATAAGAGAATTTGCCTAATCTCCATAAGATTGGTACAGGAAAACGTATGCAGCTTTGCTGCTGTGAGGAACACTGAAAGTAGGCATTTTTGCCATAATCAATTTTTATTTGGACTAGGTATATACTACTTTTCATCAACATCTGTCCATAAATAAAGGAGTTTGCCTATTCTCTATATGATTAACATGGGAAAAGAGTAACTATGCAGGTTAGCTGCTATGAACACGTCAACCAACTATGGTTTTTACGCAAAAATGGATGGATCTTAACTACATTCATCAAAAAATATATATTGATAAGTGAAATATTAATTTTCCTTATCCTCCATATGATTAACATTGGAGCCCCTAAATACAATGTAGGGCCTACTGTGTTTAGATTTTTTAATATCTCGCTAACCGTTGGAGATAGAGAAAACTTAAAAGAACCTGTGTGGTTTTTTAAGCTGATTCAAATTATAAAAGTTAAAATTGATAACTACAAAAGAAAAATGTTAAAAAATCAAAACCCACCCAGTACAAAACAAGTACAAAACTCACCCAATCTACCCGTTCCGATTGACCAACTTGTCTGGTTTACGAAATCGTCCGGGAGTAAAAGTAGGAATACACGTCTCTACGTGTACCTATATATATATACTTGATACTTGGTTTCTTCTTCTTTGACCGGCAAAACCGGATAGAATGCGTCATATTGCTACTATTTACACATAAAATTTAACATTTAAAAGACACATAAACACATAGAAACTTGGGCGGGCGTGATTTTACCCTCCTTTTATTTTCGATTTATAAAAAGTTTGTCCAGTTCATCTCATCTAGTCTGTAGAGCGGCTTTTTGACCAGGCTATCACGAATCACTGTCTTGAATTGTTTCAAGTCCAGTTCGCGCACTGTTTGCGGCAAGTTGTTATAGATTCGGATAGTTCACTGGGGGTAGCAGCTCAAGGAGCGACTCAGGCGGCATCGTGGTGTTTCTAGGTCCTGTGCTCTACGTGTGCTGTAATCGTGTTGTACTCCCCTCAGTTCAAAGGTATTTAAGTTTTGTTTCAGCAGTATGAGCGTGCTAAGAACATACTGACTGAACACGGTGAGTACCCCCAGCTCGGTGAAAATGGGGCGGCAGTGAGTATGATAGCCAGATGAGGTAATGATCCTCAAGGCCTTCTTTTGCAGCAGCAGCACAGTAGAAGCAGCAGGAGAGTGCCCCCACAGGACAATGCCATACATAATGTGGCTGTGAAACAGCGCATGGTAAATCATCAACAGATGCGGTCGTGTAATCAGGGTCTTCAGCTTCCGCAACAGGCACAGCACACGAGAGAGTTTGACACTAACCTGGCTGATGTGATGATTCCAATTCAGCTTCTGATCCAGCCAAAAACCTAGAAGTTTGACTGGGTCATTGGGTAGCACTGATGGCTTAAGCGTGCAGGTCAATCTCTGCGTTTTGTCATTGTTGATCAAGAGTCTGTTGTTGATAAACCATGTCTTGGCAGCTTCCAAAAGGTTGTTTGTGTCGTCCTGTAGTACTACTAGATCCTTTCCCTTTGCGTACAGGGTGGTGTCGTCTGCAAACAACAAAGTGTGATTGTTTAATGACAGGTCATTAATCATGAGCGTGAAAAGCAGGGGACCAGCCACCTCAGAGGTTGCACCCCCAATCGTATGTCTTCGGTCCTTCAGGTAATCAACTAGCGAATCAAGAACCGCACCACTGATTCCATACTTCTTAAGCTTGGATATAAGGATGCTATGGGAAACTACATCGAAGGCTTTGCTGAGGTCACAGAGTACAAGTTGGACAGACTCATTCTCCTCAAAAGCATTGTTAATCCAGTTCGTCAGACTAAGGAGCGCTGAGGTGGTCGAGCGCCCATTCCTGAAGCCATGTTGTGCATCAATACTTATTGAGCTAAATAACCTACTTAGGTTATTTAGCTCCAGGAAGGATATCAGCTGGGTCTTCATAATAGTCTCAAGGACCTTGGAGAAGATGGGTAGGATTGATATAGGCATATAATTGGACAAGATGGAAGAGTCCCCCTTCTTAAAGATTGCTGTGGTCCTTGCAGTTTTTAGGATGTCAGGAAAAACTCCCTTTTCCAGGCACTGGTTGATGATGTCAGTAAGAGGTACAGCTATTTCGTCTACCACAGCTTTCAGTACAAAACTAGGCACACCATTGATGTCTTAGCTTTTTGAGTCCTTAAAGTTCTTAACTATTTTTATTATTTCATAATAACTCACCTTCCTCCAAGTCCTAAGGGTACGTGATTGGGAGAGGTCCATCATTGAGCCCACGGGATCCGCAGGAGCTGCGGGGAGGCCAGCAATGATGTTGTCCGCCACCGTTGCGAAGTAGATGTTGAAATCATCCGGAGACACAATAGGTTCCGGGGGTGTAGCCCGTTGCTCGTTCACTATCTCCCAAGCCACTTTGCAGGTGTTGGGGGCGGCTAGGATGGCAGTGATATTTTTAGCCTTCTTCGCTTCACCTACTTTAGTGTGATAATCTCTTTTAATATTTAGTATAGATCATAATAACGAGTCCTGACTGCAACATCAGTTGAGAACTTATAATGATCATGTACAATTACCATAAATTGTAATAAAGATATATAACATTTTTAACGAATATTGTTTTTGGCCTCTGGGCACCTCAAAACAAAAAAAAATACATAGCCTACAGACAGTATAGACGTGTACATCTGCCAACTTTGCCTATCTTGGGCAGATAGGAGCCCAAATAGGAATTTCGTGACCCAATAGGAATTGGGTCTCGAAGACGGCGACCTTGCCATGGTCCCTACCTGCCCAAGGGCAGATGTTGGAGATCAGTCAAATGTATTATAAATGTATAAAGAAACAGAAATAACAACGATAAGTATAAATAGATTATTATTAACCCACCCTTGGTCGAGGTCATGTGTTAAAATGTAGGTAGTCGAGTGACATTTTTAAATGGATTTTTATCGATTCATACCTTACAAATGTAGAACAAATTCTCCATACACCATACCACTTTTGTTTGACTATTTTTCTAACCTTTAATTATATACAAAACTAAAAATAACTCATTTCACAGTAAAAAAATTAAAACTCAAACTTTTTTATAACTTAATCTAACCTTCTTTAATTAATTATTTAAAACATAGCAGACTATTAAAAAGACATTTTTATAATACTCAGTGTATTGTAACAATAACTATTATAACAAAGACATAATTATTTACTCAATAAAAGGCATTTTAGCGAATTTCCCATAGGGAAGAAGCTATTACCGTAGGTCTCATGGTGAGACTTAAGCCCCCAGTTTATTTTTTTTATTTTTTCCATTTTATTGGATCTACAAAAACAACATTTTGATATAAAATTTATATTTAATATATATTTATAAAAAAATATATAATGTGAAAATAATATATATATCTAGCAGCACTAACAAGACACAGGCAGTGAGCCTCCTGAAAAATCATTTCGACACTAAGGTACACTTTTTTACAACCTCTAGAAGAATTGGTGTGACTGTTGTGTATTACTGTATATACCACAAAAACTAAGTTTCATGGTTCACATTAATTTTAATTTTTTTATTTTTAAAAATTGAAATTTTTTTGGTTTTTTATATTTCTAAAAAAAACAATAATCTAAGTTAGTCATTGTTCAATATTTAAAAAACATTCAAAGATTAAATCTAAACCAATATTTTTACCTAATGTACCGAATATTATGGAGGATAGGGAAAAATTTAACTCCCCATATTAAGTCAATGTTATATGGAGAGTCAAAAAAATATCGTTAAAATTATATATATATAAATATTATATAAAATATAATATTATATGTCTGTGAACACGATAACTCTCGTAAAAATCCAATCAGAAAATTTTATCGTGTATTCCTGCAAATCGGACGAGTTCGTAAACCAGACATATCGGTCATATGGGAACGGTAGTTTGGGGGGGTATTTTGTACCCAAAATGAGGTTTTTGCGCATGTTTTTAAAAATTTCTAATTTTACATTTCACCATTGATATCAGCTCAAAAAACTACATTAAGTTCCTTAAAGTTTTTCTCTATCTCCAACGGTTACCGAGATATTAAAAAATCTAAACACAGTACATTGTATTGGGGGGGGCTCCAATGTTAATCTTATGGAGGATAGGGAAAAATTAATACTCCCCATATTAATCAATATTTTTGGGCAAAACTTGATATTTAGCTTCATGTGGTTGAGATCTATCCATTTATGCTTAAAAATCATTGTTTATGTGTTTATCATGGCAGCAAACCTGCATACTCTTTTCCCATATTAATCATATGGGGAATAGGCAAATTCCTTTATTTATGGACAGATGAAAATTGGTATAAATGTTAAGATAAAAATTATTTATGGTAGAAATTACTACTTTCAGTGTTCCTCACAGCAGCTAACCTGCACACTCTTTCCCATGTTAATTTTCTGGAGAATAGGCAAATAACTCTCATGTTTATGGACAGATAATGATAAAACTTGTCTTAAATTATTGATTTGGAAATTCGCTGAGTACGCAGGTCTGCTGCGACGGGGGTATTTATATTTGCAAGTTATGCTTACTCTGTAGGCCTACTGTAACTCAAACAAAAGTGTGAGACAGTCTGAAGGTCACTCAACCTCCCCCACCACTACTGACACTTCAAACAACAGGTATTCCGAGTTTCAAGATGATATATTACAAACTCTATGTTTTATAGAAACTTAAAATGTAAAGTGAGCATTGCACTCACCCCTCGACCATCCAAGGGTTAATATTGATCCAATTATTTTATTGGCTCCATTGTCCCCTCGACTCGGTCTCCCACTCACATTGCCAATAGTGAAAGCTGTGACCACGCTCTTTCTTGTTCTCTCTGTCTGCCTCGGTACTCTGGCAATGTATCGTCTATATCTCCCTCACAAGCCAGTTCAGCATTAACATATTCACGACATAGTGCGCCCGATCAGCGGGTGCTCCTTTGAAAGGCGGCATTGTACCCCATAGGGTACACTACTAAAGCCTGCGGTGCGCCCGACCGGGTACACTCGCTGTGTATTATAATGATAATTGATAACCAACATGGTCACACTTATAGCTGAAATGTGTTTCCGCACCCAGCAGAAGACCTTTAGTAGGTGGGTACCCGATTGGGTACATGTTCGCATACATTTGAGGCATAAAAAATATATATTGGGTAAGTTTTACATTTAAAAAATATATATAGGCCCTATAAACATAATAAAAAATAATTTTGGACAAAAACAGTGATAACAATATACTTTTTCATCAAAACAGAGCAAACTTTTTAAAAACCTTAAGTATGAATTTTGGTAATTTTTATATAAATTGGCTCAGCCAAGTAAAAAAGTCTGCATTTTCACTTTTGTCACGAATGTGTTAAATGCCACCAGACATCTAATGTCACTGTAATAAATAATTAAAGGGTCTTCATAAGCATTACTGGTATTAAACTTATGGTCTTATTTAAAGTATGTGTTTAAAGTTTCAAAACAAATTGAGCTGGTTGACAAGGTAAAAATCTATTTTTAATTTGGTCTATTCATCTCAGGAGCTATAGTTTTAAAATGATGAGCTAGGCTATAATGATTATAAAATTGAATCACTTATTACATTATAGAAATAAATTTGTAAAAATAATTAAATAATTGGGGCCTAATTAGTTAAAAAATAATTTCATGCTATAGGCCTAAGTCTATCTTTAGCTAGGGCCTATGTTAGAGAAATAATTTTTAGATTTTAACTTATTTCAACATTTAGAGATTATCAGTTACTTACACATTAACTTAGTAAAATATCAGAAATGATTTAATTTTTTTCTGACTGTTTCTGAATCGTCTGACTTTTCTTAGCATGTCCTTCTTCCTCAAACTTCAAGCCTTCAATGATTGATTGGATTCAATTGATTGGCGCAACATCTCAACTTCCTTTGTTTCCATAATTAGAAATAAAATAAATCTTTTTTTTCTTTTCTAACTTCCTCCGTAATTGGGATTTCTTACTACGGCCAACAAAACTCCTTGTATTATGCATACTTTATACTATAGTATTTATACAATAATATATATAATGATATTAATATGTTGTGCTTATTTTAAATCCCGAAGAAAATTTTTGCTTACTTAAATTATTTAAATAGGTTTCGAGGCTAATAACTACCAATCTCCTAACTTTCATAATCTTTGCTATTTTCTTTCTGAGACTAACCTAAATGTCATGATGCCCCATACGTTTGCGTTGTTTCTATTTTTTATTTGCCCTATTTTATCCACCCATCTTTTTTTCTTTTATATGCAATTTAGGTTAATATTAAATCCAATACAATAATACCATAGATGAACGGATACTTATAATCCGTTCCTCTCTGATAATACGAGTTTGTATGTGTATATATAAAGTCTACATACTTGCAGAACGTTCTGGATAACGGCTCTAACGAATTTCTTTATATTTTGGAAACAACTAATTTCCGAGTAGAAAATAAGTTCCAGACAGGTCCAATGTCCAGGAAAATCCTGGTTTTCTTGTAATTTAAAATCCAAAACATTAGTCTACGACTAACGGCTCCGGAGAAAAGTAGAATTTTATGTGCATTGTGAACGCAGTACAATGTCTTAGAAAGAATATTAAATAATCAGTTTTTCAACCGTTTCCACGAAACTTGATATGCAGTGTAACGTCACATATCACCTAACAAAATACACTTAAAAAGTCAGGCATTACCCGGGGTGGGAGGAGGATTACAACCCCGAACATTTGTAACAAATGTTTTAACTTGATTTCTCTTGTTGTTAGTTTAAGAAATCGGATGATAATATTCGTAACAATAAATAGTGTTTAAATGATATTTAATTAAACGTCGAAGTACATGATAGATTTAGATAGTAGTTTTGTTAATTTACTTAAGGGATAAAATATGTGTTAGTCCACTGATACCGTTTATTTTGAGTATTAATTTTCTATTTATTTTTCTTCATATTTTTCTATTAGAGTTTTCCTTTCGTCCCTATTCTAGGATACTAATCCATTCCCTCCAGTGGATTTCTAGCTGGTCTTTATTTTTCTCAACTGATACTGGGGTAAATATTAAAGAATCTTTCCACAATAGGCGATAGTTTTATATATTTGGTCAAACTGATATTATTTAATTCCCACCAGGCGAGGTTAGTGCGGGAGTATCGTTTCAGTAGATAGGGTTCAAGGACTAACTGCAAAACCTAGACTCCCTAGACTAGTCTAGAGCCTACCTCCCTAGCCCATCTAAACCATGCTGTACTTCCTATATCACTCATATATTAAAATGCACGTGGAGGTAATTAAGGGCACACTTCCCTTTTGGTGACCAGCACAATAATGTGAGTGCACACTTCCCTTCTGGTGACCATCAGCACAATAATGGGAGTGTCAACTTCCCTTCTGGTGACCAGCCCAACAATGAGTGTACACTTCCTTTCCGGTGACCAGCACAGTAATGGGAGTGCACACTTCCCTTCCGGTGACCAGCACAGTAATAAGAGTGCACATTTCCCTTCTGGTGACCGGCTTGGTAATGGGAGTGTACACTTCCCTTCCGGTGACCAGCACAGTAATGGGAGTGCACACTTACCTTCTGGTGACAGCACAGTAATGGGAGTTTACACTTCCCTTCTGGTGACCAGGCCAATAATGAGAGTGCACAATTCCCTTCTGGTGACCAGCACAATAATGGGAATACACACTTCCCTTCCGGTGACCAGCACAATAATGTGAGTGCACACTTCCCTTCTGGTGACCATCAGCACAATAATGGGAGTGTCAATTTCCCTTCTGGTGACCAGCCCAACAATGAGAGTGTACACTTCCTTTCCGGTGACCAGCACAGTAATGGGAGTGCACACTTCCCTTCCGGTGACCAGCACAGTAATAAGAGTGCACATTTCCCTTCTGGTGACCGGCATGGTAATGGGAGTGTACACTTCCCTTCCGGTGACCAGCACAGTAATGGGAGTGCACACTTACCTTCTGGTTAACAGCACAGTAATGGGAGTTTACACTTCCCTTCTGGTGACCAGGCCAATAATGAGAGTGCACAATTCCCTTCTGGTGACCAGCACAATAATGGGAATACACACTTCCCTTCCGGTGACCAGCACAATAATGTGAGTGCACACTTCCCTTCTGGTGACCATCAGCACAATAATGGGATTGTCAACTTCCCTTCCGGTGACCAGCCCAACAATGAGAGTGTACACTTCCTTTCCGGTGACCAGCACAGTAATGGGAGTGCACACTTCCCTTCCGGTGACCAGCACAGTAATAAGTGTGCACACTTCCCTTCTGGTGACCGGCATGGTAATGGGAGTGTACACTTCCCTTCCGGTGACCAGCACAGTAATGGGAGTGCACACTTACCTTCTGGTGAACAGCACAGTAATGGGAGTTTACACTTCCCTTCTGGTGACCAGGCCAATAATGAGAGTGCACAATTCCCTTCTGGTGACCAGCACAATAATGGGAATACACACCTCCCTTCTGGTAACCAGCACAGTAATGGGAGTGCACCTTATGGTGACGAACACAATATTGGGAGTGCATACTTCCCTTCCGGTGACCAGCACAACAATGGGAGTGAATAAATGAATGAAAATACTTTATTATTTTGAGGCGAATTTAGGACCACATGGTCCTCTTTCACAATTAACCTCAATTAATATAATAATAACATTAATGTCAATAATGATAATAATGAAATATAAAATATAAATAAAATAGCATTAGGTTCAAAGTAAACTAAAAGAAAATATTATTTATAAACTTTAAAAATTAAATATTAAACAAAACTAAAATATTAATAACACACAATCATCCTTTGCCCGCTACACCCAGGCCTAACCCACGCCCTCCCGCCATGCCTCAGTCATCCGGTCGAGATAGTACTGTTTCAACGCCACCATCAGCCGTGAACGAGTGTCTATTGATTTTATATTTTGAGGTATTGAGTTCCACAACCGGCAAGCAGTTACTGTGAAAGAACGATTAAACACCATGGTTTTGTATCGAGGAATACGAAGAGTTGACGAGCCAGAGTGGGTGTTTCTTGCACCTCCCCCACCCATTAATTCAAAATTAGCACCCAGATAATGCGGAAATCCAAGATTTCCAATGTTCGTTTAAAGTTAAAATATCTCAGTCATATTTTTGTAACCATATGTTTAACATGTAGAAGGAAGAAAGTGTACACTCCCATTACAGTACTGGTCACTCGAAGGAAAGTGTAAACTCCCATTACTGTGCTGGTCACCGGAAGGGAAGCGTACACTCCCATTACTTTACTGGTCACCAGAAGGGAAGTGTAAACTCACATTACGCTTCTTATTACACCTTTTATTAGGGGTGGAAGTGCCATTTTTGTTAAGGAAGATATAGATTTTTCTCAGTTTTGCACTAACTTTGCATTTGAGGTGACAGGTATGAGTATTCCAAAAAATAATATTATAGTGGTAATAAAATAAAATATATAAAATATATATTTATAGAAGGGATTATTCTGTCACAAAATTGCAAATGAACTAATTAAAAAAACCAAATTATAATAAAGTAAAATAAAATTATATCAAGAACCGTAACGCTTCTTGTTACGTTTAAGTCAAAGCAACTTAAACATTGATATGGCTCAGTCCACCTGACATTCAATATTTCGTCTTCCGTTTAGTTAATGGGTCGTCACAAAGTGTTGTAACACAAGTTACTGTAGAGTGTAGAGCTCGGGGAGTGTTGTGTTGTTTACCAGACAGGGAAGCTGTTCAACAATGGCGTCGCCCTTCACACATCTTCACTTCTCCCGACGACTGGGATGGTGGTGTCTGCCTGTAATCCAGTTACTTGGAGGTCAAGAATTGTGGATAGTTGTGAGCGATGGTCGGTGGATGTGATGTTTTGTTGTGTGGATTAACGTCCGCACTATTGAATACTACGTTAATCCGCAAAGACCATCATCATAATTAGACCAATTCGTAATTCAGAGGTTGTGGTTCGAATTCCACGTTAAACTGTAGATCCCTTAGTTGCCATCTACTGTTGGGCTATTAATTAACAGTCCTGTCTAAGGAACATGTCAGCCTTAGTCAGTAACCAGACTACAAGATCACGCCACAATCATCTTACATTCCATCCTCATTCATACTTGGTTTAAAATACCTACCTTGTGGTATGGTCGCCATTTCAATAATCTAATCTAATCATATTGCCATTTATTATTCTTGAAAAATCAATTTTTCAAAATGTTTACACAAGATACCCTTTGAGTTTTTTGACACGTACACGTAGGCTAGAAGTATGAAATCTATGATAGTTAGGAGTAACAATTAGAAGTTGGGATACCTAAAAATAGTTTTATTGGACAAACTGTGTATATTTACCATTTTTTCCTCCAGTTGGTATGACAAAGCTAGGCCGTGCCGTAGGAGTGGACGTGCTAAGCCCGCAGTAAATTAATGGTGTGGCGGTTGCGTGGACAGGCGAGGTAGGACACGGACCGTCTGCTACGGCAAGACTGAGCGTGAGTGACCAGCGACCACCCAAGGGGGTGGTGAGCTGGTGTGCTGGAGGAAGAAATATGCAGTCGGCGGTGGGTAGTTGTTTTTGAGGCTTGTATCGGGCCTACAGGTTCACTCACTCGTTAACCGAGGCTGAATATTGGGTTTTTGTACTGGTCACCGGAAGAAAGTGTACACTCCCATTACAGTACTGGTCACTCGAAGGAAAGTGTAAACTCCCCTTACTGTGCTGGTCACCGGAAGGGAAGCGTAGACTCCCATTACTTTACTGGTCACCAGAATGGAAGTGTAAACTCCCATTACTGTGCTAGTCACCGGAAGTGAAGTGTTCACTCCCATTACTGTGCTGGTCAGCGGAAGGGAAGTGTTCACTCCCATTACTGTGCTGGTCAGCGTAAGTGAAGTGTGCACTCCCATTATTGTGCTGGTCATCGGGAGCGAAGTGTGCACTCTCATTATTGTGCTGGTCACTCGAAGGAAAGTGTAAACTCCCCTTACTGTGCTGGTCACCGGAAGGGAAGCGTAGACTCCCATTACTTTACTGGTCACCAGAAGGGAAGTGTAAACTCCCATTACTGTGCTAGTCACCGGAAGGGAAGTGTTCACTCCCATTACTGTGCTGGTCAGCGGAAGGGAAGTGTTCACTCCCATTACTGTGCTGGTCAGCGTAAGTGAAGTGTGCACTCCCATTATTGTGCTGGTCATCGGGAGCGAAGTGTGCACTCTCATTATTGTGCTGGTCACCGGAAGGGAGGTGTACACTCTTATAACTGTTCTGGTCACTGGAAGGGAAGTGTGCACTCCCATTACTGTAGTGCTAAAAAAAGCTGTGCCGGAGAAAATACCCCCGTCGCAGCAGACCTGCGTACTCAGCGAATTTCCAAATCAATAATATAATAATAATAATATATGACAAGTTTTATAAAAATCTGTACATACACATGAGAATTATTTGCCTATTCTCCATAAGATCAACATGGGAAAGAGTTTGCAGGTTAGCTGCTGTGAGAAACACTGAAAGTAGGAATTTCTACCATAAATAATTTTTATCTTAACAATTATACCAACTTTCATCAACGTCTGTTCATAAACAAAGGAGTTTGCCTATTCCCTATATGATTAATATGGGAAAAGAGTATGCAGGTTAGCTGCCATGATAAACACATAAACTATGATTTTTAAGCATAAATGGATAGATCTCAACCACATGAAGCTAAATATCAAGTTTTTTCCAAAATTTTTGATCAATATGGGAAATATTAATTTTTTCCATCCTCCATAAGATTAACATATTGGAGCCCCACAATACAACGTACAGTGTTTAGATTTTTTAATATCTCTGGACCGTTGGAGATAGAGAAAAACTTAAAGGAACTTAATTGTGTAGTTTTTTAAGCTGATTCCAATGGTGAAATATAAAATTAGAAATTTTTAAAAATTACATGTGAAAGACACAAAAAACGCCATTTTGGGGTACAAACCCCCCCAAATTACCCTTTCCCATTGACCGATATGTCTGGTTTACGAACTCGTCCGAGCATTTGTAGGAATACACGTCTCTACCAAATTTGGTCTTGATCGGACCATTTTTACGAAAGTTATCGTGTTCACAGACACATATATATGTATATAAATTTTAACGACTATTGTTTTTGGACTCTGGGCACCTAAAGACAAAAAAAAATGGTCCCGGGCTTAAGTTTTACCATAAAACCTACGGTAATAGCTTCTTCCCTATGGGAATTTCGCTAAAAGAATGCCTCATCAATCAAACGAACTGAAACTGAAACTAAAAATAGATTTCACCTTCTAGAAGGACTCCATGAAGCTTCTGAAAAATATCTTCACAGTGATTCAGCCAAAGGAATATTTCAGTTTAAACCTACCTCCATAAACAAACAAAAATGTACATCAAGATAAAAAAAAACAAATAAAGAAAGCTCTGGGACTAATAATTTTGTGGTTACAGATGCTAATAAACCTGTAAGTGTGGAAATTATGGACAAACCACTTATTTCACCTAATGGGTGAAAATTAATTAACTCTATAAATCAAACCAAGGACTTATGAACCCCTACTAAAAGGGAAAATAAACCTCTCTTTCATATTGCAGGTGACAGCCATGCGAGAGATTTAACTCAAATTCTCACTCCGCTCATGCCCTATTACTCAGTCTCGTCTGTCTTTTACCCAGGTGCCTCACTGTTATATGTTGTCGAACAGTTGGAGAAATATAGTGACAGGTATAGGGAAAATGACTGTATTGTTCTCATTGATGGCTCCAATAGAACAGATCCAATTCACTTTAAAATTGCACTGTCCAAGACTGAAAGTCTTATAAAAAATACTAAGGCGAAAATCATACTGACTGAGATTCCCTATATTTACCAACAACCAGCAAATGGAGAACAATTCTTTGAGATTGAACAATGCAATTTGTGGCTACTATTACTTGACTTAGATTTCACTAAGTTACAATTTCATTAAGTTCATTTTATTTTATTAAGTTATAAAAAACATTACACTAAGAATGGACTTCATTTAAATAAAGCTGGAAAATTAGTAATAGGCAAAAGAATAGCAAGCTGGCTCTCTCAGTCCTTGAATGTTGGGTCTCAGCAAAAGCTAACACAGTTCCAAATACTGCTAAACCCAATTCTCAACAAGAAATAAATCTCATCACTGGAAAGAAGGTACCCTATATGGCCACCATACTACAAGATATACTGATGAGGAATGTAAAACTGCAGACATCTCCTACTTAATTCCACCCAGGATACTGCAGCAACAATAACAACAACAATCAGGTCTCGTCTGATGTTCACCACTCCAGCCAAAGTAACAGAAGTGACTCCAGTGTCTGGGTGTCTAGTGAAACAAATGGAGAATTTAGCATACATCATTCATACTTTATATCTATCTTGTGGTATGATCGCCATTTCATTAATCTAATTTACAGTTAAAGCCAACTAGCATGGAGCGCGGAGGGGAAGGTCGAATGTGTTTGACGGCTACCCATCCTCACATTTCCCCTCCGCGGCCGACCCCGGCTCGCTCATCACCCTGTACAGCCTGCCAAACATTTGCACCACATTCGCGGGAGAAGGGCCGCCCACTCTGTGGCCACATCGTGATTTTCCATGAGAATGCGCTTATTGGTTTTAGTTTTCCTCCACTTGAACCCAATTTTCTTTAGAATTCTTCTTGCACTAGTTTTAGATCTACAAAAATTTAGTTCCTGATTCAATTTAGTTTGAATTTTTACTACGGTAGGCAAACATTTATCCACTGTGTACATATTGTTAACAATCCGTCTTACAACCCCTAAATCAAAATCATCTAGGCCAGTTACTAGTTTTGGGCGTTTTCTTTTCTTATTTGGGGTTTCATAAGAAGTTGTTCCTCCATCCACCTGCAAAATTTTCCTTTCTGAATTGATTCTTATTTGCGTACTTTCAGAAGCACCTAATGCAGCCATTACTCTCTCGCACTTTTTTACAATCAATTATGAATCTATCAGCTCTAGCTTCTGCCTCCATAAAATCCATTACTTTAGAAATCATTTCTCTCGTTTGACTTTTATAAACTTTTCCTTTTAATTTTGAATGTATTTCTGCTTGGTTCTTCATCGCGAATCATATAGCACAAAAATTAAATTAATTCTGCACAAATAAAGTTACTCTTCACAAATAAAGAATTATCATTATCACAATAAATCACAAACAATACAAACTGACCAATCTGTCACTGTAAGACACACTGAGGCAGGCGAAGGATGTGAGCAGTGGCCTTGCGTTGACTGTGTGCGTGACGTCAGAGTCAAGTGGATGGAGAAAGCCCTAAGTGCGCATGCGTCAGCGATGCGTCGCCCTGACTGGTGCTAACTGTAATCTCCATACTAAAAATGTTCAACTTATTTTTTGTAACAGTTTATTATTTATTTTATTATTTATTATTATTATTATTTTATTATATTATTATTTTATTTATTATATAAAATTAGGAAGAAATTTCATTTTGAACAAAATCCAACTGTACCAGAAACTAAAATCCCATCATCTTTAGTAAAATTTAAAGAAAATATTTGGGAACCAGAAATACTCTCACCTGATCACCCTATTGAACAATTTGTCAATGTAATCATTACAAATCTAGCAGATCCCTCATTCCCTGACAGTTTACCTAAATCCAAAAATCTCACTAATTTTGAATACAGAGCCATCAAATCATTACAAAATAATGTAAATATTGTGATTCTCCCGGCCGACAAAGGGAATAGTATTGTCCTTCTCAACAAAACAGACTATATAGCTGAGTGTGAACGACAGTTAAACGATAACTTCACCTATCAAGAACTTGAAGAGGACCCTACTATCCATTTCAATGAAGAAATTAAAGAATTTTTAGATAAATGTGGTCCAGCAGAAGATTTATCTATGAAATCCATTGAACTTCTAAGTCCAAGAGTACCAACAGCGCCAGTATTTTACACCCTCCCAAAAATACATAAACCTTCAAGACCTCCACCTGGAAGACCCATTGTGTCAAGTATTGGCTCACCCACAGAGAGGATTTCTTCTCTTGTGGATGAAAACTTACAGCCTTTAGTTCAAAATTTACCATCTTACATTAAAGACACTAATGACTTCCTAAACAAAATTTCAAGTATTAACCTACCTCAAACTCCAAATTTATTTCTTGTAACAATTGATGTTGAGTCGTTATATACTAACATCCCTCATGACGGTGGTCTGAAGGCTGCCAAACACTTTCTAAATACTAGACCCATCCATTCTAAACCCTCCACTAGTTTTCTGACTACGTTGATTCATATGATTTTGACTATGAACAACTTTAAATTTTCAAACAAAAATTTCTTACAGATCAAAGGTACAGCGATGGGAACACGTATGGCCCCTTCCTATGCCAATCTATTTATGGGTCTAATAGAACAAAATTTTCTCCTAGGTTGTTCATTCACCCCTCTTGTTTGGCTTAGATATATTGATGACATTTTCATTGTTTGGCAGCATGGATTAGATTCCTTAAAAATTTTTTTGCAAAATTTGAATGATTTTTGCTGTTTGAAATTTACCTGGAACTATTCTTCGAAATTAGTCACGTTTTTAGACGTTGACGTATTTATTAGTAACAATAAATTGAAAACAAAAATTCATGTTAAAGATTCCAACAAAATGCAATACTTGCACTATCAGAGCTGTCACCCAATGTATATGAAAAAATCTATTCCAAAAAGTTTGTCGATTCGTGCAAAATCCCTATGTAGTGACAGGTCTGACTTTGAAAAATATATATCTAAATTAAATTCTGCTTTCATTGAAAGAGGTTACCCCCAAAAAATGTTAAATAGCCAATTTAGAAATCCAAAAAATGTAAACAAACATAACTACTCCAAAGACCCAAAATTTATAACAGAGTATTTTCCTGGACTTCATAAAATTAACACTGTAATGAAAGCAGCATTTAACGTTTTAAAATCTTCCCCTGTAACTCAAAATTTATTTACCAGACCACCTCGTGTTGTTTTCAAAAGGCCAAAAAATTTAAAAAACATGTTGGTGAGACCCAAAATTCAAAATTCCCGGCCTACAGAATTAGGTAATTGTCATGGCTGTGAACCATGCCACAAGCCCCGTTGTGGAATTTGCAAAATTATGTGTAATTCCACTGAATTTAAAAGCAGTGCGACTGACAAAGTTTATCCAATAGTTGGAAAGTCAACGTGTGAAACCCACAATGTGATTTACCAACTATCGTGTAAACATTGTCCAAAAGACTATATTGGTCAAACATTGAATTCACTTCGAGTTCGTATGACTGGCCATCGTTTTGATGTGGTACATGAAGATCAAAGGAAACCTATTTATAATCATGCTTCTCACCACAACCAAAATTTTGAAGGCTGCTATGAGCTTAAAGCCCTTCACAAAATTAAACCACATCAAAATGCAAAAAGTAACCAACTAATTTTGAGAAATTCTGAATTGGCACACCAGTTGGTTCTAAAATCAAAATTTCCATCCGGTTTAAATTTAAGATAAGTTGATAAAAAATGATAAAAAACCAATTCAACTCAATTGAAACTAACATTTTTAAAAATTACATGTATAAACCTCTATATTTATTTATTTTGAAATGTACCAAATCATATGTTCCATATTTAAAATTTGCTATCTAGACAATCGATCACCTGTTAAAATATTTAGTCACTGTTTGTTATTGTTATTGTTCTATCATCTCTATTTTCTAAATGCTTGAAAACGTTTACATATTTATTAAACGAAAATTCGCATAACTTTTCATTTTCATTTTTCATTTATACTATCAAAAACCAGTTGAATAATTGTATTAAGTCATTTGACACATTTCTACAAACATCAAGATATATATATATATATATATATATATATATATATATATATATATATATGAATGTTAGAAAATTGTGATACATAATAAATTAACATTACATATAGTAATTCAAAATTAGTCCTCAAGGCTCTAGATTAAGATTCAGTGACCATATCACCAACTATGCTCTTCAACAATGAGTGAGCTAGAAACAGGAAGAATAGAGAGTGTTCCACCAACTTTGGATAGTGATAATGACTGTAATAATGATCCAGTAGTGAAATGTTAAATTAAATATAAAGAAAAAGGACATAGTTCCTAGTGAAACTCCCCAATGTTGATTAGACAAGAGTAGCTCACATTGAAATCATATATTCCCTTTATTTGCTTTTATTATTACTGACAAGACTCAAGATAAATGTGAGCTGAAGATTGACTCCAAGTGGTAAACCCTCCATCTTGCTTTTACAAAGACTCTAAATTGTCCAAATATCAATTGAAGATATTATTTTATTAGATATTATTTTAATGTTATATAACATTATTATTTATAAAATGTTATATAAAAAACTGAACAGTATCATAAATATCTGAATTTCTTTTAATCAGATCAAGTCAACTTAACTACAATAAATTGGACTCCCTTAAAGGACAATTCCAAATTTAATTAAAAAACATTTTAGGCCTAAGCCAAGAATACCAATTATTGGATCCTATTTTATTTGACATTTATTTGACAGTAAAAATATTATTCAAGGCAGCACGACTACCCGAACCCTGAGATTAAGAATCCATGCAATTTAAAATTATTATTTTTTCATTAAAAATATTGTTAAAGGTTAATCATAATAGGCATATCCATGTATAATGTATATTAAAGGCATTTCCAGAATTGTATTATAATATTGTATTAATAATACAGAATTGTATTATTTCCGGTTTCATTTAATGAACATTGTATTTTAAAAATCAACAAGAGTTTTATCTGATTACATCCTTAACATAAGATTAGGAAAGTGATATTTAATCAAAAATTCATTAAAAAAATATATTTTACTTTATACTTTTACCTTTAATTTGCCCTTACTACAAGATGCTATAATTTCTAGCAGCCTTCTTCCCTGCCTGTCGGCATAGAGTTCCACTTTAATTTCCCTTTGGACACTAAATTTCACATTTGGTTTAGTTTTAGCGAATTTCCCATAGGGAAGAAGCTATTACCGTAGGTCTCATGGTAAGACTTAAGCCCGGAACCATGTTATTTTTTCTTCTTTAGGTGCCTAGAGACCAAAAACAATGGTCGTTAAAATTTATATATATATATGTGTATGTGTATATATATATACATTATATATAAACCATATATAAGACCACATATATATAAGACCACCTCGTGTTGTTTTCAAAAGGCCAAAAAATTTAAAAAACATGTTGGTGAGACCCAAAATTCAAAATTCCTGGCCTAAAGCATTAGGTAATTGTCATGGCTGTGAACCATGCCACAAGCCCCGTTGTGGCATTTGCAAAATTATGTGTAATTCCACTGAATTTAAAAGCAGTGTGACTGACAAAGTTTATCCAATGGTTGGAAAGTCAACGTGTGAAACCCACAATGTGATTTACCAACTATCATGTAAACATTGTCCAAAAAACTATATTGGTCAAACATCGAATTCACTTTGAGTTCGTATGACTGGCCATCGTTTTGATGTGGTACATGAAGATCAAAGAAAACCTATTTATAATCATGCTTCTCACCACAACCAAAACTTTGAAGGCTGCTATGAGCTTAAAGCCCTTCACAAATTAAACCAAATCAAAATGCAAAAAGTAACCAACTAATTTTGGGAAATTCTGAATTGGCACACCAATTGGTTCTAAAATCAAATTTTCCATCCGGTTTAAATTAAAAATAATTTGATAGAAAACTATTCAACTCAATTAAAATAACATTTAAAAATTAAATGTATAAACCTCTATATTTATTTATTTTAAAATGTACCAAATCATATGTTCCATATTTAAAATTTACTGTCAAGACAATCAATCACCTGTTTAAATATTTAGTCACTGTTTATTGTTGTATATTGATCTCTCATCTCTATTTTCTCAAATGCTTGAAAATGTTTATATTAATGAATATTATATATGATATAATATTATATATATACACATACATATATATATATATATATGATTATATATTATATAATATCATATATATCATATTATTATTATAATATTATATATTGTATTATTAATGAATATTACTGAATTTATTAAACAAAAATTCACATAACTATTCATTTTCATTTTTCATTTATTCTATCAAACTAGTTGAATAATTATATATGTATGTATATATATATTTGCAGAAAGATGTTGACAACGGCTCTATATTTTTTGACTTTCTTTATATTTTGGAAACTAATTTCTTATTTCTAATTTAAAATCTAAAAATTAACATTACGCTTATGGAGAATCAAAAGTAAACAATAAAAATCAAAACACCTGTTTATAACCGTTTGACAGTTGTTGATTGAAGATAGTCGTGAACAATATGTTCAATGTAGGATGTGAGAAGAAGTTTTGCATATTTATTTTATTTATGCAATAAAAAACTATCAATGAAATTAGTAAACAATTTGTAAAACAAAAGGGTCTAATAACTGTGCGAAATGAAAGCAGGGATTTTTCCCCAAAATCTTCCATGTTTTGATAAAAATCTTATTCGTTATATTGCAAGCAAGAAAAGCCAAATAACAGGAAAATATGATTACTTTTTCAATAACAGATCACAAACCCCTCATTTCAATTTTTGATCCTGCAAAAACTTTATCTTCAATGACAGCCTTGAGAATGTTTAACTATGCTCATTTTCTAACAGGATTTGATTACACAATTGAATATCGCAATACAAAAAAACACGCTAATGCAGACTTTTTATCTCGTTTTCCAGTTACTGAAGTCCCAGAAAACGCATATGATGATCATGAGCAGTATCTGATGAATCAAGTGGAAGCAATGCCAGTGACGAGAAAACAAATTGAAGAGAAAACAAATAAAGATGAAAATCTCAAAGTGATATAACACTATTTAAACACAGGCAAGAGCTTAAAAGAACTTGGATTAAATGACAATGAATTTTGTTTAATGAATGGTTGTGTGTTCAGAGGAAATAGAATCTGTGTACCTTTTACATTAAGAAAACAAGTTCTAAATGAGTTGCATGCTGGTTATATGGGCATGACCAAAATGAAACTTCTGGCTAGAAGTTAGTGTTATTGGAAAAATATTGATCAAGAGATTGAAAATTTAGTGAAACATTGCACTTCATGCCAACAAAAACTTAAGAATCCACCTAAGGAAACAATCCACCCGTGGGAACCTCCAGGCAGACCATGGTAACGTATTCATGTAGACTTTGCAGGACCACTGAAAGGTTGGAGTTACTTCATTGTTGTTGATGCTTTCAGTAAATGGGTCGAGGTGATTCCAACAAAATCGACAAAAACGTACTGGTGTATATGACAACTAGACAAACTATTTACAACATTTGGTTTCCCTCATGTACTTGTTTCTGACAATGGGACCCAGTTAACATCAACTATATTTGAAGACTATCTCAAGAAGTATCAAATAATACATAAAACCATTGCTCCCTTTTGTCCTAAATCTAATGGCCAAGCTGAAAGGCCATTTAAACTGTGAAGAACCTCCTAAAAGCTTGTGGGGGAGGACACATAGAGGATAAAATAAACACAATACAGAAACAGCTAAGAAAGACACACCGTTCGGCTACTGGACAATCTATACTTGCTTATGTTTGGGAGAAACATAAGAACCGAAATAGATTTTATGGTTGAGATGACACCTACCCCTCATAACAAACATCAAGTGATTTCTAAACAAAGTTTTTCAAGAGGCCAAAGTGTATTGATGAGGAATTACTCAAACACCTCAGAAGAAAAGTGGTCAGTAGGGACAATCGAAAGACCGCTTGGAAATGTGATGTACCTTATTAAATCAGAAGATGGACAGTTATTTAAGAGGCGTTGCGACCAACTAAGAGCAGCTCAATAGGGGGGAGGATTGTCATATGCTTAAATTATCAGCCGATTATTATTGTTATTTAATATTATTGTTTACATTTTTCTTGGTAATTAGTTTTGTTTTAAGAATAAAGAATTATCAATTAATTTATATATATTATATTATATTTATAAAGATATACCACCCTAAAACTTCTTTAAAAACCGGTAGTATGATACACTAGGACATAAACGACATTACAAAGTTTTTTTAAAAGGGCGTAACTCCACTAAAGTAAACTTTTCAACAAAAAACTGTTTAAATTAATCATTTTACAATAGTTATTTTTTTATATTTTTAGTATTATTTACACTTCTTGTTGTAAATTCAGTAAAAATATGGCTATAAAGTATGTATTATTGCTATTGTCAAATAGGCATAGATGCTTGGAAAATACACTTTTTTTAAAGGGCGTAACTCTAAAGTAAAAATGTTGTGATCAACTGAAAAAGATTGTTTTCATTGGCTCACAAGTATTACATAGTAATTGTTTGGAGTCAATACAAATATATATATGCTTAGGTATGTATTATATAAGTTAGTGCCAAAATTTTAGTAAATGAACTCGTCACAAGAAAAATGGTTTTTTTATCATCATAGTATTCTTAGGTGAGGTTCTTCTAAACCCAATTAATAACATACCTAGTAAATAAATAAATTGACTATGTAATAAATAAATAATTTACAATGAAACTAAAAATAGAGCTTGATCTTAGTCATCATCTTGATTATTTTCATCAGGCCTATCAACAGCTTCTCCTTGATCGCTATCATCGCCATCCGTTGTAGATTTTTTTTTATATTGAGCAAATATTCAAGTTTTGCCTTTATAGTTGGCATAAATCCTAGTGGATGAGCTGGCTGAGTTTGGTGGAAAAACGAGCTTAGATTTTCCCTTTGCGAAGCTATGACACCATCAATAATAATTGTAAATGCCAATATATTTCCTTTATTGCAAGAGTCATACTCAAAATGGTACAATATACTTTTTTGGAAGAACACTTTGCCCTTTTTTTGCTGTTTGCTTCCCCTTAATTTCTTTTGATATGTATGATTTTTTATAACATTTTTCTATCCAATGTTAAAGTTCCTCATATTCCTCTCCTTTGAGTCGAGCTTTTTGACTTTAAATTGAAGACATGCGTCTGGATTTATTTTCTTCTTTTTACTAGGACTAGGATTACCTGAAGGTTCACTCATTTTTCTTTCAACAATTTTTATCAACTGATCAGCAATTACACTCTTTTGCTACACAGGCTAACATATAACACAGGAAAAGGTAAAAATGTAAAATAACAAGATTGTTGTCAGCAACTGAGCCCCTCTTACATACTTTATTGTCTACGATGCACAGCAAAATAAAATTTTTCAAGAAACAGATGAAATACGATACTTCGACTGTTGTAGATTGTTGTGTTGTAGTCTTGTCGGTAAGAATTTATAGCTTCACTTTTTTCTACTACAGTAGAAGACGTCTTGAAGGAGTCTAGGTTTGAGACTTAGATTATGTAGGTCGGAGGGTTGGCCAATGTAAAAAAGTTGTACCTGTATGCTTCATACTGAAGGAAGTTTCTTAAAAGATTTTAACACTGATTTTTAATGATATCTTTGATTGGTGGGATTCCCATTTCCTTTTGAATTTGGATATTCCAGACATACCAAGAGCATTTTAGAATTATACGCAGAATTTTGTTTTTAAATGTTTCATGTTTTTTAATTGTGCCAGACGATGCAGTGCCCCCAACCGGGGAAAAGTACAATATCAATGGGCCCAAAATAAATTTATAAAGTAGAAGACCGTTATTAATAGATATAGTTGAGTTTTTATTTAGTAATGGAAATAATTTTGATAATCATGAGTTTTTTGTTTAAATGAAATTTCCAATTTAATTTGCGGTCCAAATACACAACGAAGGACTTAATCCCTTGACCCAGTGGGAGGATTCCACTGAATTTCTTCACCTAGTATTGCTAGTTTTTGAGGTTCATGAGGTCTACGAAGAGTGAAAATTTTTGCTTCGCTTTTGTTAGGGTTTATAGCAATTCTCCATCTAATAAACCAGTCTGTAAGATTGTCCAGTGATTTTTGTACATGCATTGTACAAATGTTGACATCACTGTGTGTTGAATAGATGAGGGTGTCATCAGCAAACACAGCTGATGACACCCTCATAGATTAGGAGACAGTATAGCTCACTGTGGTATTCCAGCATTTATGGATCTGGGTGTTGATGTTACACCACCAATTTCAACTGAGGAAGTTCTATCTTATATCTTAACGTTTTAGGATATTTTGTAAGTAAATGGGGAAACCGAATTCCCTTAGTTTTTAAATAGTAAGCTTTCATTATGTTACGACCTTGGACATTAGACATTAGACATTTTTATTGGCACAAAACGTACAGACAAGGTTTATACAATGTACAGGTGCTTCGTCAAGATATCTATAACTACATATACAGCTTATCAAGTGTTAAAATATGTTGTCTCATACAAATTTTCTAATAAGATTAACAATGATAAACTATGTCATAAAAAAAAACAAAAAAACTTAACAATAAATAAATTTTTTTACAATGTAACAGAGAGAATGACTAATAAAAACAAGTAACAATAAAAGATCAGCTTAAATATTACTATCATTCAAAAACTCATTAATTCTGTAGTAGGCCTTTCCGATCAACATTTGTTTAATTCCATCTCTAAACTGTGTTTGACTCAATGAAGTACTTTTCATGTTATTGGGCAGTTTGTTGTAAAGTTTGATCCCCATGTAATAAATTCCTTTCTCTATAGCAGAGGTCGAATGTTGGGGATATATGAGGAGAGCTTTGTTTCGTGTATTATATTTATGGTCAGTTTTCTCTTTAGAGTACCAGTTTAGATTATCTCTCACCTGACAAAGCACTTCGTAGATATATAAGCTAGGTGCTGTAAGTATTTCTAACTTTTTGAAAATTTCTTTGCATGAGTGTCTAGGTGGTTTCATTGTCATTATTCTCAGTATTTTCTTTTGGGTTGTTAATACTTCTTTTATAAGTTCAGTAGCACCCCATAAGGTAATTCCATATTTCATTATAAAGTAGAAGTAGCCATAATATACAGTTATTTTGGTTTCTATGCTTGTACAATGCGTTATGCAGCTCATGTTAAAGCATATGCTATTTAACCTCTTACATAGCCATGATATATGCTCGCCCCATTTTAATTTTTTATCACATATCAAACCTAAAAGTTTAACTGATTTCTGGCATTCCACAGCTTTATTACCAATTTCTATCTTCAGCTCCTCCTCTCCATATCGTCTGTTTTTAAAATGTACCAAATTTGTTTTTTCAGCATTTAATAATAGCCCGTTTATTTCAAACCAATATTCTAATTCCTTCATTGTTGTTTCTGTTGTGGATTTCAATTCTTCTAGTGTATTTTCCTTAATAATTGCTGTGGTATCATCTGCAAACATGATAATTTTTGTATTTATATTATTTGGGAGATCGTTTGAATATACCGTGAACAAGACTGGGCCCAGTATTGATCCTTGAGGCACTCCTGATCTAACGGTTTCATACTTAGATTCAAACTTTATATCATCAAAAAATAGGGATGTTTTCTGTTTTCTACCTGTTAAATAAGATTTAAACCACTGCCAAGTCAACCCTTTAATTCCATACAGCTTAAGTTTTTCTAACAGGACATAATGGTCTACACAGTCAAATGCCTTTGAAAGGTCGCAGCAGACTGCTACAGTAGTCATTGATTCATCCCATGCTTTGTATATGTCATTTGTTACTGATATCAAAGCCGAGCTAGTGGAGTAACCTTTTCTAAAACCGTGTTGGCTCTTAGTTAGCAGTTCATTTAACTCTAAATATTCCTTCAACTGTTGATTTACCACTTTTTCAAATATTTTAGAGAAAACTGGCAAAAGAGAAACTGGTCGGTAATTTTCAACAACATTTCTGCTGCCCTTTTTATAAATTGGTCTCACAATCGACATCTTCAAATTTGCGGGGAATTCACCTTGTGCCAATGACTGGTTGATTATTTCGCTGATTGGTTTGGCTATGTGTTCTTTGCACTCTTTAATTAAAGCAGATGGAATCTCATCCCAACCAGTGGACTTTTTATTTGGCAGTGATGCTATGATTTTTTCTATCTCTTTTACTGTTACCTTCCTAAAATTAAAACATGATTTTTGTGGTGCTACTACTTTCTTACAACTTTCAATTGCTCCCTCTGGCTTACTTCTAATATTTAGTTTATCCTGTATATTAAGGTAATGTCTATTAAATTGGGCTGTAATTTCTCTCGGGTTATTTATGACACGTTCTTCATTCACTATTTCTGTTATTTCATTACTTTTCTTTTGACTCATCCCTAATTCATTCTTCACAACTTTCCATGTTGCCCTACTCTTACACTTAGCCTGGTTTATAAACTTGTCATTAGCCATACGCTTTGCTGCCCTCACTACTTTAAAAAAAATTCTGCTATATGTTTTATAGTATTTTTTTAATTCAGCACTATTACTTTATTTTATTTCTCTATGAATTAGCCTCTTATTTCTGCTGGAGACTTTGATTCCTTCTGTTACCCACTGCACATATTTTACTTGTTTTGCTTTCTTATGCTTTAATGGAAAAAACTCATTCATATTTAGGATGAAATTTCTAAGAAAGTTATTGTAGTTTTCATTAACACTGTTATTACTACTAACACTCCACTCGGTTGTTTGGATTTGGTTCTTAAATTCTACTGTAGCATTTTGTGTGAAACTTCTCCTCGGTGCACATCTTTGTGGTTTCTTACCATGTTTTTGTTTAGGTAAGGCAAACCAGATTGCATTGTGGTCGGAAAGGCCTATATTTTCAACAATGACATTTGCCTCCACTTGAAACATCTGGTTTGTAATAATATTGTCAATACATGTGCGACTGATAGGTCTAGTCACCTCCCTAACATTGATTTTAAAGCCGTTAAAGTGTAAAATGTTTAAAAAACTCCTTTGAGACTATATTATCTAAGACATTAATATTACAATCTGTGGCTATTAATACATTTAGATTTTTCTTAGCTTTAAGTTTATTTAAAAGACCTTGAAGTTTTTTGAGGAAAAGATCTAAGGTAAAGTTGTAAGGTACCCTGTATAAAGAAATGATAATTGTTGGCTCTTTAAAGTTCAAAATTTCTATTACTGAACCTTCAAAATAAAAATCTTCGTTAAATACTTTCAGGTCCTCTCTTACTTTATATTTTATATTTGACTCTTCTTTTAAAAGAATAGCCGAGCCTCCTCTCTTGATATTTTCTCTTACATAGCAGTCAACTAAGGAAAAACCTTTAATTTTATTTAGCAAACAGATATTTTCTTTACTAAGCCAGTGTTCATTTAAGCATATAATTGAAGTTTGTCTACCAAAAACTTCTAAAATTAAATTTAAACTGTCAAACTTTTCTTTTATTCCCTGAATATTTATATGCATTAAAAATTCTAGGTCATTCTCTCTACTAAAGTTACTAACTAACCTAATGCTACCTAAGCTGGGATGGCCGGTATTGTCGGTTGCTCGTCGTTTCCCTGTAGAGCAGAGGTCCTTTCTTCTTCTTCGTTCGTCCCTGGTGCTGCTAGACTTGGTTCTTCTACGTGAATTGACACCTCATCTACGGCTGTCGCTTCTGGTAGCCGCTCCATACACTCTGATGAGGGAGCTCTTTTTTCATCTACAGATGTGGTAACCGCTGCTTCATATATCTTCTTTGCTAACCAGTGTTTGCCTATTTTATTGAAGTGCTGACCATGGCGTGTATGAAGGTAACGTACGGCAGAGCTTACTTCAACTAAATAAACGTTGCTGTATTGCTCACTTAGTTTTTTTAAGGCAATATTCGTCTTCCTTATCTCTAGATTTACATAGGACCAATCAACCAAATCATGTCTCATTGGGATATCAACTACTATAATATTTTTATCCTGGTATTTCTTGATGGTTTCGGCTATTTCGAATAAGGCACTTTGAGCTTCATTTTTGGCAACGTCATTTGAGCCAGCCATGATTACCAAAACATCTCTTTCTTTAAGCTGTTCACCGTTGATATTATGTTCCATTAGAATTTGTTTAGCACATCCTCCAGGTTTCACAAAATTCACGGCATCAAATCTGTCACTAATGTTGTTTATATGGAAAGAAAGATCTCTCCCGTGGCTGTCTGTGCAGAGAAGTATTTTAGACTTGTTGCACCTTCTTTCTTGTATAATGTTGTTTTCTTGTTTTTTTCCTCGAGATCTTGTGCCTTTCAACTGTTTAGGGTTTTTTTTCTTAACAGACTCTTCTTCTTCCCTGTCTTCACTACTACCAGCTTCTTCTTCTTCACTACCCTCAACTTCATCTTCGCCTGAAGAATTGGACTTTTATGGACTTATAGCCAAGCTCAGTGCCTGCCTCTATATCCAATATGGTTGATTGTTTAATATTTGGAACATATGTTTTTTATTATTGTTTATTATTGTTGTTGTCTCTCATGTTTAGTGTGTTTAAAATGTATTAAAAGGTTTGGCAAGCTAAAAGTAACTTTTATTGTGTGTGTTGTATTGTTTTCATGGAAACTTGAACAAGGTAAAAAAAGTACACATGCCAGATCCGATTAAAAGCTTGATGTATATCCAAGAATACTGCAGTTGTATGAAACTTCTTATCGAATCCTTTTATAATGTCTTTAGAGACCCTTAGGAGTTTGTGGCAGGTGAGGTGCTGAGAGCGAAATCCAAATTATTGAGGGAGTATAAGAGATGTGTCTCTAATAAATTTGTCAAGCCGATTTTTTATCACCTTTTCAAATAACTTAGGCAAGGTTGGAAGAAGGCTAATTGGACGATAACTACTCACTTGTGATGAAGGTTTGGCAGGCTTATGGATGACAATTTTGACGGAATGTTTCCACAATGATGGGAAATACAAAATATTCAAACATGCATTGAAAAGGGAAGCGATTAAGGCAATATCTTTTTTGGTAAATTTTTAGTACCACATTGGGTATTCCGTCATGGCCGGGAGATTTCTTATTTTGGAATTATTTTTAAATGACTTGATATTTCAGATGGAGGCGTGTATTCGACATTCAACAGAAATACAAGGAGAATAACTTACATTTTTGATATTTTTGGAGAAATCAGGAATTTGAAAATCTTCATTTGGTTGGAATGTTGCCTCAAAGTAGTCACTCAGCGCATTTGCCTTGTCTTCTTTCGTTTCATACACAATGTTGTTATGCAGTTAGCTATGAATTGCCGTGCTTTCTTTCAGTATTCTTGGCGTCACCAACCACAGAGAATGATCATTGGGTGACAAACCTTGTATAGCCAAAGGTCATCTATTCCAATTTACAAAGCTAAAGAACAATTTAGAACATTAAAAAAATACTTTAAAGAAATTAACAAGGTTACTTGTTTATTTTATTTACATTACATTTTAACAGTTGAAAATCACACAATGTACAAATACACAAGTGTAACATTTAAATCTAAAATCACAGCCTTCTTACTTGGATTTCAACTTCTATGTTATAAAAAAAATTAAGTAAATGACACATTTCACATTTCCAAAAAAACTCTTGGAATTTTACTTAGATTAAAAGAAAAAGAAATCAATGTTGGTGAAAGTATAAAAATCAAATAGACTGAGTCTTTTTGCGGTATGTTTTCAAAATATTTTAAATTAGTAATGAATTTTACCCAACATGACTAAATTCAACATTCAACAAACAACAATAATTGACACTTATTGTAATTTCATACTTGGCTTAAACTACCTACCTTGTGGTAGTGAAACCATTTCAATAATCTAACCTAATCTAATCCATTATTGAGATTTAGAATCAGTTTGGACATTGATTGATTAAAAAAATTGATGATCGATATCTAAAAAAATATTTTAAGTTTGAATTTATTAATGAAGAGGAGGTGAGAAAAACAATAGGTTTACTAAAAAATAAAAACTCATGTGGACATGATGAAATTCCCATTAAAGTTTTAAAACATGCAAAGAATTGTTTAAGTGGAATATTAAGTCATTTGATAAATTCATCATTTGTCTCAGGAATTTTCCCTGACCAATTAAAAATTTCAAAGGTAATCCCAATTCATAAAAAAAATAATCTTAAAATGTATCAAACTATCGTCCAATTTCAATCCTTCCGTCTATCTCAAAAATTTATGAACAAATTGTAAATAACCAGTTATTAAAATTTCTTGAAAATTCCAAATTAATAACTAATTGTCAGCATGGCTTTCGACCTGGAAGATCGGTAATAACTGCCATGTTATCTTTTATAGAATCAATAATAGAAGGGTGGGTTTCACAAAACCGAGTTTTCACTACGCCGAGTAAGGCTAAAAATCTAATAAATATCGAAATTTCACTACGCCGAGGTTTCACAAAACCGAGTACATTATAAAATTCAACTGTTTCACTAACCCAAGTTTCACAAAACCGAGTAAGGGGCTAGGTACCGTCCGCTCTAGAAGTGAGTTCGAACCAAGAGGACGTCGGCCGGCAGGCCAACATCGTGCAGTATCATGCGCTTTGAAGGCATTCACTGCCTGAAATCTGTGTAAATGACATTATTGATCTAATAACTTAAGCTACTTTATACTGTTTTAATATATTATACAGAAACAAAATTGTCCATGGATGAATGTTAAAAAGAAAATTATAGAAAATAGTAAACGAAAATAATTGTATGCTCCAAAGCAGAGAGAATTTAATTGTTTATAAGAATGATTTTTTTATTTAGAACAATTCAGTTTTTTCTTGCCTGTAAAAGATAGAACTTATCACAATAACAAGCTATAAGTAATTGATAAAAGAAAATTTTCTGGAGATTATTATTCTCTGGAGATGATTGTATGCTCCAAAGCAGAGAGAATTGCATTGTTAATTTGAACGACTTTTTTATTCAGAACAGTTCAATTTTTCTTTTCCTGTATAAAATATAGCTTATCACAAAAAAGGTATAGGATGAAGTAGTAGATAAAAAACCAGAAACATAAGTCCAATCGACACGTTTTTCCCATGTTATTCGTATAGGGATTATTTTTGCGCAGATTAAACAATTTATAAAAATCCCGCCTTTATTCATTACCAATCTACTGTATGACGCTATACAACGTCATTTTCATTAAAAATAAACAAATATTTTTCAAAGCACGCACCTTACAGGGTCCGAAATCCTAGACTCCCGCGCAGCGGTTCATAACACTGACACACACTACAAGAGCAAACAATTTGTAAAACTTCCGCCTTTATTCATATCCAATCTATTGTCTAATACTATACAACATCATTTTCATGAAAAATAAACAAATATTTCACAAAACACAAACCTTACAGGGTCCCAAATCCTAGACCCCTGCGTAATGATTCATAACACTGACACACACTACAGGAGCAAACAATTTGTAAATCTCCCATCCTTATTCATATCCAATCTATTGCCTAATACTATACAACAAGATTTTCATGAAAAATAAACAAAAATTTCACAAAACACATATCTTACAGAGTTTCAAAATCCCAAGTCCCGCGCACCGCAGCGTGCCGCGTTCCGACTCATTCCGCCACAAGACTCAAACCTGCATTTAGCATGACTATTAATTTTTGCTATAGTGTCCATCTATCTTACTATTATTATTAGCATTAATCCATGACCTACTTAAAAATCCTAACCACTTAAAACTCAACAACACTCCTTTCTGTTTAATCGCTTCCTCCACTAAATAAGTCTGTATATTTCGTCTTTAATAATTCATAATTATAAAATCCAATTCTTATTATATTACCTCTAGGTCTCATATTCTTTACTTTTGCACCTGGTCCTTTCAATCAATTTTGGAAGCAGAAAATTCTCGAAATAACCGATCATTCTGCAATTGCAGTTTTGGTAGTAGAAATGGTGTGATAGTGATTAATCTTAACTCTTTCACGAGGGATTGAAACATTCTTTAACGTTATCAGGTTGAACATTCTAGACACCAGCTAGAAGGATTGTTTTAATCTTATCTCTCTTAGAAAAAGTATATACGTGCACATGCACCCAACACATACATCACACATGTATCCACACTCACTTGTACTCAGCTATATACGTAACTGTTACGATTTAACTAAAACATACAACAAGAAAATGAAAAATTATGCCACAGAGGAGGGTTGATGTTGTAGTCAAGTTCTTCATTCTTTAACGGCAATGCGCGCCAAACATGTTTTATATGCTTAATTTTTAAACGATGCCATCTGGTTTTTGGACAGTTCAAAATGGCCCTTATTCATATCCAATCTACTGCCTTATATTATAAAACATCATTTTTATGAAAAATGAAACCACATGCACGAGACCTAGGCCTACTTTGCGCCAAGTCCTACTGTTGTAAAACGGCCAGGTTTTTTGCAAAATAATTTTGGCTTACTATTTTTCAGAAAAAAATGTGCCAATCGATGCGCCTTGGTAAGATCGGACATAATTAGGAAGTGTTGATATCAAAAGATTCTTAGTTTCCGAGATATCTACGATTTTCTATTCTTAAATGCACTGTACCACGTAATGCGCAAGACTCACACCAGCATCAATACCTGCACCTAGTATGATTATTTTTTGCTATAGTGTCCATCTATCTCAATACATCACTAACATTAATCCATGACCTACTTATAAATCTTTACCCCTTAACATACAACTCTCATTTCTGTTTCATTACCTTATAAAATCCACCTCTAGGTCTTGTATTCTTTACTTCTGCACGACATGTCCATTTGGACACATGTTTATATCTCCCACTTTAATTTTTTATTTTCAGGCTTATTTTCATACAATTGACTCAACCTCCTATATACAGCCTCTGACAGTATTTGGTTTCATACCTATTGTCCAATCAACTTTAGAAGCAGACAATTCTTGAAATAACCAACACATGCGACATGCACTCGAGGTCCTCACTCTTGTACTTGTATATGTTTTTGGCTATATATTGACCTAACTAAAACATACAACAATAAAGTGAATAAAATGGTTGATGTTGTAGTCAGGTTCTTTATTCTTTGAGTCGTCTGTGCCCCAAATACGTTTTTTAAATTGCCTATGTATTAATTGATAGAAATATTTTGTTTAGCTATGAACTATAAAGTGCCAAATTTCAATATTTTACCAATGTCATTATGTCAGTCAGTGAGTCAATCGGATGTGGCTTTTATAGGTATAGATACTTATCTTATCTTATATATTTAATACACTAGGCCTATTTTTGTGATAATTGTTTTGGAGCGGTGGTGCTACCAATCACCACGTCCAAGGTGTCGTTATAAAGGTCTTAGTATGTAATTTTGCCATCAATTTAAAAAATTTGAAAATTCATAGTGGACATGGAAAATAATGGGGTCAAAGTCGCAATTTTTCCCATAAACTTAATATGGAGGTAAACACCGACGATCGAGAAATCAGCTGTTTTTTTAAGGAAGTGGTTAAATAAACAAATCAAATCTGACAGTTAAACATGGTTCTTTCTTTTTTCTAACCAGCGCACACAGTTCCCGATTATTGTGGCATTTGCTATGACCATAAACAAATCTCAGGGCCAATCTTTGGGTAAGGTTGGAGAAGTTCTCCCATAATCAGTGTTTGGTCACGGCCAACTGTATGACGCAGCAAGTAGAGCCCGATCATTTGATGGACTCAAAGTCTATATAAAAGATGGAGAACACCAAGGTCGACTTCGTCGAGACAACCGTATTTATACTCGGAATATTGTTTATAGAGAAATTTTATAAGGTTTATTAATAAAATAATTTTTATCATGATTAAATTGACTTGATTTTTTTATATAGCAACACTTAAGATTGACTGCCTACACGCATTGGTGGACAGATTGTCTCCTTGACAGCGCACGATTTCGTGCACCAGGTACGCTAGTTATATCATATATTGTCTATAACGAACGATATGTTTGATATCTGTGGACCTTAAAACGAAAATAATCATCTCAAGTTTAAGTCTTGTCACGACAATCACGGTAATAACTCCACTGTATTGGAAATAAAAGACAACTGACCATATATGCAGAAAATCTAACTGATTCGTCATTTGTATGAATTCAATAGAATAATTACATAAGGTCCCTAGTACAAGTGAGAGCTTATTTTTTTTATTATTCAACTGTTAATATTTTCAAATTATCTTAAATAATGCCACTAAAGTCCTAAACGAATAGGCATTGAGAAATGCTGGTTTGAGAAATTTTAATAGGTTAAGATGAGGAGTTCATTGTAAAATTATTTTGAAAACTTTGTCTGGAATATATACAATTCTGTACTTAAAAATGTATTTGATTAGGCTATTTATGTTCACTATGGGAAAATAGCACAAAGTTGCGATGGGTATGACTAGTCCTGTTGTGTATTGGAAATTACAACTTAAACTAGGTTGATGAATGACACCGGACGCTCATAAAGGACAATACAAGGATTACTAGATATGTCAAATTGTCTTTTCAGAAGGGACAGTTCAAAACTGTGAGACTTCAAAGCTGTAAACCGCCGACACCGGATGCCCGTAGAACAAAAAATGGGATTATTGGAAAGATATATCGGCCTTTCGAGAAGGGTCAGTTCTGAATGCTTATGTTTGGTCGTCGTCGTCGTCTTCTTACAAGGATTAGGCAAGAATACCCTACACGTCTTTAAAGTTACCATATTAAATAAACGGTACCAGTGGACTGACACATACTTTCTCCCTTAAGTAAATTTAAAAAAGACAATCTGTAATAAAACTATCATGTTCTACAAAGTTAATCTAAATATCATTTAATAATTAATTGTTTCAAAAATAATCATCCAATTTCTAAAAATAAAAACAAGAGAGACAAAGTTAAATTAACTTTTCAAATTGTATGGGGGGGACACCCCCCCCCCATAACACCAAGCTTTTTTGAGCTGGTTTTGTTTGGTGATTTGACCTTACGCTTCATACCAAGTTTCATGGAAAACGGTTGGAAAGTAAGGAAGAAATTGATTTTTTCATATTCTCCATAAGAATAACATTGGGCGCTTTCAGACAACGTACTGCGTTTATCGTAGACAGTAAATTTAACTTTTCTCTGGAACCGTTAGTCGTAGACAAATAATTCCAGATACTAATTTGTTTAGTTTTTTAAGCTGGTTTCAATGGTACCAGTCAAGTTATACTTTATTTTTATTGTTTTCGCTGAAAATTTAAAAATTTGATTTTTTTGACATTTAAAAGCCCATAACTTTTGAACCGTCATTTTTACAGATATGCGGGTGGTGTCAAATTATTTAGTACTCTGTACACTATAAACTGTCAAATTTTAATCAAAATCGTTAGAGCCGTTTTTGAGAAAATTGGATTTTTCACGTTTTTTAAGGGTTTTTAGGGGTGAACTACCCTTAAAAATCAAAAATTCAAAAAAATGAAAAAAACGCCTGGAGATACGGTGACTATATATATACATGCCAAATTTCATCTAAATCGGACCAACGGGGTAGGCTGTGGCACTGTACACATCCAGACACACACACGGACGGACAGACATCACGTCAAAACCCACTTTTTTGGATTCAGGGGACCCCAAAACGGATATATCCACCCACAACTCAAATTCGAAAATTTTGACGAAAACAATACTTTCTCCATATACTATGTATAAGGGGAGAAAGTAAAAGCAAGTGTTTGAACTTTATCATTGAGTCAACCCAAAAAAGCAAGCAAAACATACAGTAAACCACCAATACAAAGACATAAATACTATATGAATATAATATTAATTTATTTTAAAAAAAGATAGTAATAACAATAATTTAATATTGTAATTTTAGAGTCAATTTAGATTGTATTTTGAACTATTTAAATAAACGTTATAATGGACTAGGTATAAAAAAAGCATTCATATAAAACAATTAATTGTATTAAGATAATCTATTTTATTTATTACTGTCAAACTTCAACATACAACTGGTTTTATTGGTTTGTTTATGTTTTTTTTTATTTACTTTGATACGGTGACAGTTTAAATTGTGATCTTTGACCTTTAAACATTTTAGTGATTTTCGTAGCGTTGTCTTATTGTTTATACATTATTTTAAACATAACATTTTTTTCAATATTTTATTAAAATCTTTTGAAATGGATAGTGGAACAGTATTTTACAGAGAAAAAAATTCTCTGTTTAGTGTTGTTCGACTGCCCCCAGATGGGTCATGTCTTTTTCACGCAATATGCTATCTACTTCATGGAAATCATTAGTTCACAAATGAAATCAGGAAAAAATTGTAACCTACGTTTCGGCTAATTGGCATAAATTTCAAATTTTAAATCATGATTCAAAAGGAGAAAATTATACCTCACCTGAACACTATCGGATTGAGATGCTAAAACCAACCACATATTGTTCAGAATGCGGGTTATTGCAGCTTCTGACATTTACCGCTGCGTATTTAGAGTGCGCCACAATGGTATTTTACTTGATTTTACTTTGGAAGAGAGGGTTTAGCTTCAGAGTACCATATATTGTTTAGTGGAAATCTTAGTAGTGGGCACTTTGACGTTCTCGAGGCAATACCTGCCAAAATGATTGGAAGATCACCAAGCAATGGAAGTGAGATGGTAAACTTTGATGAACACGGCACCGAACAAACAGTGCAACTAACACCTGAGGGATTAAAATGACAACTTTCTTAACAACCTGAAGAACCTCCCTATGAAGGAAGACAATGTAGATGTAAAAATGTTTGTATTTATATCCCTGTGGAAAATAGGTTAGATCATGGATATGTCTAATGGGAATGTTTTTATTTCATCTAAACAGCCGTTCTTATTCTTCTGTAATAAATATTCAATACAATAACCCTGATAGTTTCTATGGATGTTTGCCATCTTAAAAATCACCAACACCCCCTCAGAGCTAAGACAAGATGTCAACAAGAAAAGAACCAAGCGGAGAGGGCGATTCTCGAATTTTCCACGTTTATAACAACTACGTGAGTCTGCAGCTAAGTATAAAAAAATACACATCCTGAAGTCAGCCAAGCTGCAGTTAAGAAGTACACGCAAGAAAACCCTTAGGTATTTGAGTGGCTATTAAAAGATACACACACAAAAGTCCAAAAGGATAAAGGGTTGAGTTTCAAAATATGTCAGAAATAACAAAAAATGCCAGCATCGTAAACACAAACTGTAGACTGCAAACACCAACTCTGGATTCAAATATGACCATGACATCTGTTATGAATCAGACAAGATTATTGCGATTAGAACCCTGAATAATGTATGAGTTATTTTAAGGCATTAAAATGGAAAAACGAGTCATATGGGTTGTGTTGCAGCAGTGGGAGAGTTTGCGTAAGCCATATTGAAAAGCGACCTGAACCACTTCATAGCCTCAAAACCATCCCGAAAGTAAGCATTTCCGTAACAACTCCATAAAATACAACAGTGCTTTTCAAATTATATATTTTGGAGCTAAGCAAATCGTTGAAAGTGGCTTTATGCCAATGATTATGTATTTATATTTTTATTTTCTGTCTGATTAAAAGTCACGTGTTTATAATTATTCCGGCCAAATAAAAAATAATTACAGTGTTTATACATATTACGTTTGTTATGATAACCAGCTGTTGGATATCTTTCCTATAAAAGTCATATTACAGTTAGGTTTTGTTTGGTTTTAGGTTGGATTAGAAAGATTGTGACTCAATCCACTCAGATTTATTTGTTTTGTGGGAATGTTATTAATATGTCTTATCGTTTCAGTATTGTTAACTATGTCGCGACCCTAATGCGGCGAGATTATGCCGCGAATATCTCATTTTTCACAACGAAGTCATAATGCTATTCGACTTCAGAACATGGTCAATCTGAAAGTTAACACGTATTTACTGTTAGGCGTTACGAAGTTCGCCGGGTCAGCTAGTCTTCAATATAAATTATGTGTCAAGCGTTATGTTCACTACACGACTGGACAGTGAGTGCCTGCAAAGCACGTAATACTGCACGCTACACAGGCTTCTACAGTCACTTCTAGAGCGGACGGTACCCAGCCCTTTACTCGGTTTTGTGAAACTCGGGTTAGTGAAACAGTTGAATTTTATAACGTACTCGGTTTTGTGACACCTCGGCGTAGTGAAATTTCGATATTTATTAGTTACTCGGCGTAGTGAAAACTCAGGTTTGTGAAACGCTCCCTAATAGAATCAGTAGATAAAGGGGAATGTACAATTGGCATATTTATGGACCTTTCAAAAGCTTTTGACAGTGTAAATCACGATCTTTTATTAAATAAATTAAAATCCTTAGACATTTCAGAAAATTCAATAAAAAGGTTTGAATCATATCTAAAAAATCGGTCCCAATATGTTGAAATCACTCACCTAACAGATGACAGAAAAATTACAAAAGTAAACTCTAAAACTGGCTTTATTAAATATGGAGTCCACCAGGGCTCAATACTGGGCCCCCTTTTATTTATATGTTACATAAATGATGCAGCTAATTCACTTTCGTGTATGTCACAGCAAAATGTTTGTTTTTATGCAGATGATACAAATTTAAAAGTGTCAGCCAACACAGTACAACAAGTTGAAATTTTAAGCTCTATAGGGCTATAAAATATTGGATATTATTTACAACAACATAACTTAATGCTAAACCCCCAAAAAACTAATTTAACTAATTTTATTAGATTCAGAACTCATAAAAATATTAAATCACATGAACCCATAATAAATTATGGCATGCAAGAAATTGAAATTAAAAACAATACTAATTTTTTAGGGTTAACAATTGATCAGAATTTTAGTTGGGATAAACACGTGGAAAAGGTTGTTTTTAAGTTGAGCTCGGGACTTTATTCTCTTTACAGGATGTCATCTTTTTGTAATAAAAAAACCTTAAGGGACATCTATTTTGCTAATATTCATTCACATCTGTCATTTGGTATTTGTTTTTACGGCTCAACCTCAAAAGCTAATATGGATAGAATCCTTAAACAACAAAAAAATCCATTTGAATCATAATGAAATTAGATCACCAAACAAAGTGTAAAAAGCAAATTTAAAGACTTAAATATTTTAACTGTATATGGGCAATACATTTTCGACACAATCCTAATAGCTAAAAATAATACTAACAACTCTCCATCGTCAGTTATCCACCCATATAATACCAGAAATAAAATCTTTATAACCCAAAACCATCATAATTTGAAGTTCTATGAAAAAAAACCATCATATGTTGGACTTAAGTACCTTAAACAATTACCAACTCGTATAAGAGATAAAAAAATTTCTAATAAATTCAAAGTTAAACTTAAAAACTTTTTAATAGAAAGGTCCCTATAATCCCTGGAGGAGTTTTTCTCTACCTCCTCTTGGCTATTGTATTAGGTATATTTTAATATGTAATGCTTTAGAAAATGATATGTAAATTTGCTAAGGAAAATTTATGACGCTATTCAGATATATATGTATGTATATTTGATGAATAAAGATATTGATTGATTGATTGATTGATTGATTAGCTCCACTAAAACACATGGTCAATTTTACTGATAAATCTGTACAAACACACAAATTGAATATTGTACTGAACAATATTAATTATATCCACTCAATTGGAGTTTACTAGTGGTGTGTTGCACGGGGTAATAAAAGTGATCAGAACAAGAACAATCCTATTTGAAACAAAAATTTATTTATCAGCACACCTCTTGTGTGTACCGCCTAAACCCCCTCCCCCAAAGCCCCAAAACCTCCCTTAACCTGTTGAGGAGTAACGACAAATGGGCCCATTTGAGTACGCCCGTCATATGATGTGTGTTCCCCCGCAAGGATCCATGTCATATGACGGCATATTTGATATTTTTTTAAATATTACTAATAAATTAAATATTTATAATAGTTTATTACACCTGAAAATATTTGAGTAAAATAATATTATTTAAAAACCAATAATTAAGAATTGTTGGGTAATTTACTAGGCGCGGTAAATTGTGTTTATCAGGTTGGTATCGTCGATATTTCTCGAGAATTGGCTTGGCGCCAATGTGGTGCGTGCGCTACTTAGTGTTCAACTGATCTTCTATCTGTTAGGTTATCCTAGAGATTTTTGTTGCCATTTAGCTATTGACTCCTTTGTAATGGCCAATAATGGGTGATTACCGCTATACCCGCATAACTGTTTTGAAATATATCACACCCAAAACATGTTCTAAGAGATTTAAATAATATGAAAATTGTAAAAATGTGTTTGTAATATGCTTTTTTATCCATTTAATTTAGTAATAAATTATATTTAAAGAAATCCATTTTTTTCTTACACCTGGGGGCACTGTTTGTGGCAATACACATACTCTACGTGGCCCTGCTATAAGCCATGTCACATGAGGGGCATACTCCTCAACAGGTTAATAAAGCTGACCAAAAACTTAACTACTTACGTTTTCCAAGAGCCATCTCCAAACTACCTAAATTAATGTTAATTTTTTTTAATTTTGAGGTTTGGAAATAAAATTTAAAGAATATCTTCACTTAATAAAAAAAGTTGCAACAGCTACAAATGTTAGAGTGGAATAAGTGTCCTCCTGTACGGTTACAGATGAGTAGAGCTGGTGGAGTGACAGAGAGGACAGACTTCGCGCTGGCCCATCTCATGGTAGAGAACGCTGTGATGGCAGCTAGAGCACGACCATGCCTCACCCAGGTTGCTAATGGGCCGGCCTGAGGCGACACATGCAGGGTAGCGAACCCCACAGCTCGGGCACACTCCTGACCTGAACCAGAATATATAATTAAGTAATCCCTCCGTATCCGTGGCAGTTTGGTTTTGGCAGGTTACCGCGGACAATCATATAAAAAGGTCCTATTTTATATGATAAAATGAGGGTTAGGTTCTGAGAAAAAACTATCAAGGCAAATATACATTTTAAGTGTACAGTCTAGTACTTTATATAACATCTAAGAAGATTCCAACAAATAATATAGTAGAGGTCTAATATTTAAGAATCTTTAATACAAAAAAAATTACAATAAATCTTTGTAAACGTATTTCTGCATGCCAAATTTAGTTCGGCTTGAGCTGCTTGTGAACTTATTCATTTGTTAGTATCAGTTTTTGTAGTTCTCTTTTAAAATGACGCGCCCTTACCACTAGAGGATCTGTCCCCAACACAGTTGTGTTGCCATACGGAGAACTTAACTGATGGATTTAGAAGTAAAACTTGGTATTATTCCAGAATCATCATCATCATCATCAATCTGTTCAGCTACTTCATTTTGGGACATCATCAATTCCTCTAACCCTTACACAGTCAGTTCTTGGTTGGTGGGAGTGCAGCAACGTGCCATTGCTGTCTCAGTTGGCTGTCAACTGTTGACAAGAACGTTTAGGCAACGCTGAACTGCCTATTGTGACCTACGCTCCTAATTATTATAATTAGGATTATTGAAACCTGCAGATGCCAAACACATGGATATGGAGGGATTACTGTATAGGTAATACTACATTTAAATATGACCACTTGTTATTACTTGCATGTAAAAAAGTGCAAAGTTTGTCATGAAAACATTTTGAGCAACTAAGTCAATTTGGTTACAGTATGCTATTATTTTTGTGGTTGTGTTCCAATTTTTGTTCTGAGCGCATGCTATCTTGTGTCGTCCCACTAGCTCGGAGGTGTTGTGGTTATATGTTGATTTATCAATATAGTTTTTGTGTTGTGCATGATAGATAACTATATTATTATTGACAACATGATATAATTAATATCTGTAACTTAAACATTCAATTTTTCAATGTAAATTATTAGGTAATCACTTGAAAACGAGAGGAGTTTCTCCACCTCCAGAAACGTTGTGTATTTTAAAACACAAGCACGATATGAAAAGTCCAAATAAATGTAAAATAAATAATTACAGTAGACTCCCGATTATCTGCGGTAATGGGTGGCTGAGCGATCGCATATAATCGAAATCGCAGATAATGCAAACCTGACCTAAAATACACAGGAATTAGTTCAAAACAACCGTGAGAGCTAAATAAGTCCTTATTACCTTTACTGATTGTTAGGTTTAATAATGTGAAAGACATCAAGTAAAAGATTATCTTTTTGTAAACAAACAATTTTTTCTTTCGTAGACATTATTTTCTCATCGGTTAAAAAAACAGTCCAATACATGAGTGCAATCAGGGTGTCCAGCGATTGGGCTTTCCAAAATTCCCGTACATATCACGAATTTCTTTCACTTTTTCCCGCACTTTTAATATGCTGCAAAGCGATCAATGATTTCATTATCCGTGGTTTACCTATCACTTACATAGATCAAACCGCTAATTCAACTATTGAAGATCTAAACTGGAAGAAAAAACAGACATGCGACTCGAAAACCACGTTATGGCAAAGGGAAATGTGACACAAAAAGCAGACGACACATCTTCTTAGTTTTTTTAAATCATTGTGGCGCTTTTCTAGTGATGAGTAGAGTTTAAAGTTAACTTGAACATATTGTGCGTCCTACACCTAGTTTTCTAAGTCAGATCGTCGGCGTCGATCGAGTCATACACGGCAAGCTTTTTGTTCGTTACTAGTAAACGGAAGTGACCACAGTGCACCTGCGCCTCTCAGACTCAGAAGTGTGACAGGCAATCAGACTCAGATTTTTACCAGAATGAATTGTTCATTCTGGTTTCAGATAACATTCCAATCGGACTGTAGTTTTTGTTCTTGTGTTAAGAGTATTGAAGTGTTTTTCCATTAAGTTAACTATGAATATCAGTCGTAATCAGTCGCTCGAGCCGAGAGGAGCGTGCCCTGTACTACTACGTTAATACGCCCACGTGTTTCGTTCGAGTTATAGGTTAGGTTACACTACCAGTAGTGCAGTGTGATTTGATCAATAATTATATGAACTAACAAAATGAGCGAGTGTGGTGTGTGTTTTAAATTGTGCACCGTTGAAAAAGATCAATTAAAGTGTACTGGAGCTTGTCAGAAGATATTTCATCTATCGTGTTTGCCAACTGAATCTGTGAAAACGCGAGGTGCTGTGAAGGACTGGATTTGTGAAAACTGCAAAAAAGGCAAGGGACCATCTGTAAGTAGTAATAAGTCATCAAATTCAGCATCTATGAATATAACTAAAGCTTTCTTTATTGAGTCTCTGGAGGCATTGAAAAAGGAAGTCTTCTCTGAAATGAAATCTTATAAAACAGATTTTGAAGATTTTAGAAAATCGTTAGAATACTTTTCTGATAAGCTTGACCAGTCTAATAAACTGATGGAAGAAACCAATAAAAACTATAAAGAAGTCAAACAGGAAAATGAACAGCTAAGGCAGAACTGCGTTGCCTTGAAGCAGGAAGTAGGCGAGCTCCGTGTTCGACTTCGTAATATAGAACAATATTCTAGCAAAACAAATGTAGAGATCGCTGGTTTGCCTATTACTAAAGGAGAAGATATCCTCAGCATACTGAGAGACGTCGGGACCGCTATAGGAGTAGAGCTCAAGTCGGAGGAGGTGATGGCAGCCCATCGTGTTCCTGCATACAACTCCAACAGACCACCCCCAATGATCGTCCAATTCGACACCAGAAGGACAAGAGACACTTGGTTACAGAGCTTCAAGAAAAGGAAGAACCTTACAGCACAAGACATCCATCCTTCATTCCAAAGGGGACGTGTATACATCGGTGAGCACTTAACCCCCGAGAATAAGCTGCTGCTTAAATGCACTAAGGACACATGTAAGGTAGCAAACTACAAATATGTTTGGTTCAGGGAGGGAAAGATTTTCGTAAGAAAATCAGATGGTGAGAAATGTTTTAAAATTGAAAGTAACGAGGATCTGGCAAAAATTAAGTAGAGAATCACACCTTGAACAAACATAACTAATAAAAGATTTATATTGCAATGTTTTTGTAAATAGTAGTATAGTAATATAACACGGATAGTACTAACATAATATCAGTTTGGCCAGAGTTTAATGATTGTAAAAGTGCATTTTATTTTCCAGAAAGAGGAGATAGCTTATCGTTTGTTGTTTTTAATATTAGGAGTGTAAGGAATAAATTCTGTTACTTTGAGGCTATGCTAAATTTGATTGATTACAAAGTTAATGTAATAGTTTTAACTGAAGTTTGGATAAACAGCGATGAAAAAGATTTATATAAGTTAAATGGTTATAATATGTATACTAAATGCAATGATGATTATGCGGCCGGAGGTGTTATAGTTTATGTAGACGATAAATTGGAGGTTAGACTAATTGATTGTAATTTAACCTCTGTTGATAGTGTGTTCCTAGAGGTGAAAATTGATAATACATTCTTTAGTTTTGTAGCAGTTTATAGGCTACATGCTTTTCCAAGAAAATTATTTATTGATGAATTGGAAAGAGTAATTGCTATGTGCAAGCCCAATTCAATTATATTGGGAGACATGAATTTAAATACCTTAATTGATAGCGTAGACAGTAAGGAATACTCAGAATGTATAGAAAATAATAGTTTTGTTTCACTAATTAACCAAACCACTAGAGAAAGTTCAGGGATTAAATCTTGTCTCGATCATCTGTTAGTTAGACATAAAAAAATTAATTCGTTTAGAATTAATGTTTTGAATACTGGTATATCTGACCATTATATGTTAGTTATCCTTTTAAAGAAATCCATTTCAGACAATAAATTATTTAATGATTACACAAAAACAATTATTGATTATGATAACCTAGTTAGTGATATCAAATCCAGCAGTTGGCATGACATTTTTAGTTGTAGTGATGTTAATTTATGCATGGTTAAATTATATGAAATAATAAATCAATGTATAAATAAAAATAGTAGCCATAAACATTTTCCAATAAAATTAGCTAAAGCTAAACATAAAAGCCCATGGATGACGCCTATTCTATTGAAAAAGTTAAATATAAGAGATAAACTTTTCAAAACAGTACAGCGTAGACCATATGATACTAATTTCAAAAAAATATTTTCTATCATATCAGGCTAAAATAGCTACTCTTATTGACAACACTAAGAGCGAGTACTATTCTGGGCTTATCATAAATGCTCAAGGTGATACGAGTGGTCAGTGGAGGGTTATTAATCAGATAACAGGAAGTTATAAGTCAAGTGAGTTATGTAAACTAGTTTTGGATGATGGATCTGAAGTTGTTGACCCTGCAAAGATGGCTGAAGAAACAAACATATATTTTACGAATCATTGTAATGATCAGCATATTTTACAAGCCAATATAGTATATCATAACAGTATTTGCCAATTCTTCTTTATATTGAAAATTCAAGAATCGGAAATAATAAATGTTATTAATAATTTAAAAAATAAAAAATCTGTTGGTATTGATAATCTGTCAGTAAAAATCATAAAACTTGTAGCAGCAGATATTGCACCTGTTCTGACCCATATATTTAATTTAAGTTTTATATCTGGAATATTTCCTGATAGTTTAAAAAAAAGTATTGTTGTTCCAATACCAAAGAAAAATGGGGCTGACCGATTAGATCAACTTAGACCGATAAGCTTGCTTCCCGTACTGTCAAAGGTACTTGAAAAATTAATGAATAGCAGATTACTAAATTTTTTAAATAGGATAAAATTTTTTAATAAAAATCAGTATGGGTTTACGCAGGGCAAATCGACGGAGGATGCTTTAACTGACTTTGTTGAGGCCCTGTATAAAACCATGAATTCTAAAAACAAAGCCACTTCTCTTTTTATAGATTTCAGAAAAGCATTTGATATGGTGAACCATGAACTATTGTTAAACAAACTTAAACGAATTGGTATAAGAGGGGTTGCGCTTAATTGGTTCCAATCATATCTAACCGACCGTGAGCAAAGAGTTAGAATAAAAAATTCTATTAGTCAGCCTATGGTGGTGACTAGGGGTGTGCCACAGGGATCGGTGACGTCAGCCACACTGTTCTTAATATTTATTAATGATCTTCTGAACTTTAGTTTTAAAGGGGATATTACTGCTTTTGCGGACGATGTTGCATTTTTTTATTCAGACATTAACAGCGAAAATATTTTTGAAAAGATTTCTTTTGATATAAAACTACTAAAGGATTGGTGTGGTGCAAATCATATGTTCGTTAATGTTTCAAAAACAAAATATATAAACTTTGGCCCAAGGAGTTTTGATTTCAACAGTAAAATAGTGTTCCATAATAATTGTAGTGATGCTGCTAATTGTAATTGTGAATTCTTAAAAAAATTCGAGTCTTTCAAATATTTAGGGATTTATATTGATCAAAAATTGGAATGGAAAAAACATGTTGAATTGCTTAACGCATCTATAAGAAGTCATATTCGTAAATTTTATTATTTAAGAAATATTCTGCAAAGAGATGTTCTGAGGACGATTTATTTTGCTTTAATAAACTCACGCTTGCAATATGCAGTGCATTGTTGGGGAGGAACTTATAAATTTTTAGTTGACAAATTAAGAATAACACAGAATCATTATATTAGAATTATAACAAATAAAGGGATACGAGAACATTCTTTTCCTCTTTTTAAGAAATTAAATATTCTTCCAATAAAACACCTTTATATTTTTAAAGTTCTAAGAATTTTTTACAATCGTAGTGGGCAAACAATAGTTAATGAGATTTTATATGGACAAACATACCTAACAAGAAATGTAATAAAGAAAATTTTTAAGAGACCAAACGTCTGGAAAACTTGTTTCGAGAAAAGCTTTGTATTTCTAGGCCCAAAATGTTTTAATGACATTCCAACGGAAATTAAAAACACAAAATCCCTGTCTAAATTTTCACTAGAATAAAAAAAGTGGCTCTTTGGCAAAGAAAATGTATATAACTTTTTAGAAATATTACGGTAAGAGTTCATTAGATTTAATTTTTTTTTTCAAGTACCTATAGTTGGTTTCATTATGTTCATAGTTGTTTCAATACAATAGTAATATAAGTAAGTAAGCGGTGTATCAAGTGAAAGTGAACTGTAACCACTCTCACTCTCGCTAACATTATCAGTGAAGTGGACGACTGAAAACACCGGACAATGAACTTGTAAATACCATCAGAACCGGATAGGATGGTAAAATGATTCCTGAGAAATTTTATTTTTGTTATGTACTGTTCTGTAAATGGATTGAGGGTAATAAATTTTCATTTTCATTTTCAATATCGACGAATTGACAGAATTTAATCGCTTATGAAATTTAATTCCCATTTCACCATCTCACTCAAATGAATTTTGGCCTCAACTCGAATCGGAACCGAACTCGCCCAATGTTTGACGACTGTCGCCGACTTGTCGATGTCGAGTCGAAGCAAACCTCGTCCGAAGACAGATTTGCCGATTAAGAAAAGGTTTAAATTTTGGTTTGATTTAATTGTTTAACTTTTCAATCTTTTAGTCACAATTAAAACTACTCAGCCTGACAGAGTCCTTCTCTTTGATTTGTAAATATTACTAATTATTATGAACACATTTGTTTGGCTTTGATACATAATAATAATAAATAAATAATACTAATAAAAATAATGATAATAAATATAATAAGCTCAATTAATTCATCCAATACAATCGTTGCAGACATCTAGGATGAGGCAAACTGACCTAAAAAACATTGGCTTGTTTCGAGGCTGGACTGTGAGTCACTAAGACACTTGTACTTCGACACATTGTTCGGGGAGACGAGACCAAACTCCCGCGGAAGAGGCCGAAAATTCTCGAACACAGTGCTCTTTTGTTAAAGGAGAGGAACTGGCAGATCTACCTGGAGATCTCGAGAACTACCTTGACGGTGCTCTCGGGTGTGGGGTTTGTACCTTCAGGCAATGATACTAAACCTCCTCCAGGCAAATCTGCAACACAGTAAGGCTGCAACGGCAGTCTTACACAAGGCCAAAGCTAGAGAAGTTGTGGATGTTGCTCTCATTCAGGAACCGTGAGTTCGGAATGGGAGACTTTCAGGATTAGGTGCCCTTGGGGGGCAACTAATGTCTTGTTCTGCTTTTAACTCGCGGGCTAGTGTATGGGTCAGGAATGGCCTGGCCCATATGCCAAGGTGCACTTTTCTGCATGCATCATCAGTGAAGATACTGATGAGTCAGGTGAGTCTGCGTCGCGGAGGGCCTGTGCAACCAGGTGGAGCGCCGCTAGCAGAATCGTCACCTTCAGCAGGATAAAGTGGGCTATGGGCTCTCTGAGTCCTTTTAAGTCACCAGGTCCAGATGGAGTTCGGCCGGTTTTTCTACAGCAGGGCATTCAGAGATCATTCTCCCGGCTCTCTGTAGTATTTTCAGGGCGAGCTTGGCCCTAGGACATGTTCCTGCTGCATGGAGGACTTCCAGGATAGCATTTACCTTAAACCGGGTAAGACACAGACCCAAAATCCTTTCGGCTGATTTCATTGTCTTCTTTCTTGTTGAAGACTCTGGAGAAGTTAGTGGTAAGGTATATCTGGGACTCTTCGCTGAAGGCTACCCCTCTACATCCAAACCAGCATGTCTACATTCAGGGTAGGTCCTACGAGTCGGCCATGCACCAGTTGGTGTGCAGAATTGAAGGAGCTATTGACCATAAAGAGATGGCACTTGGAGCGTTCCTGGACATTCAGGGAGCCTTCGAGAACACGGCTATGGATACCATGTTGAACACCGTTAAGTCTAGAGGATTCAGCTATGTCATCTGCCGATGGATTGAGGCACTGTTACGCAATAAGTATGTGAAACTTTCTCATACTAAGTTTAAAGGATATGTGCAACAGACCTGGCAACAATCTCTACAGGTTGTTGCCAGGTCAACAAGGGGTTTTCCAATCCTTTTATGGAACCTGGTGGTAGAAGGCTTAACGACAGTGGTGTCTTTGCTCAAGGATACGCTGACGATATTGCCATCCTTGTGATAGGTAAGTTTAATAGTACAGTCACTGACCTCATGAACTCTGCACTAAGGCTTGTGGATGGTTGGTGCAATGAGGTCGGTCTCTCTGTGAATCCCTCTAAAGTGGTTGCTGTACCATTCACCAAGGGGAAAAAGCTGACAGGGGTTGGTCCGCTAAAACTACAGGGGAGTTTGATCAACCTGCAAGACCAGGTGAAGTATCTTGGGATCATTCTGGATCGGACACTTTGCTGGGAACCTCAGTTACAACGGGTTATTGACCGGGGTAAGTGGTCTCGGTTTGCATGCAGGCATATGGTCGGCGCAGCATGGGGACTTAAACCAGGGCTAATGTATTGGCTCTATGTTTCAGTAGTTAGACCAACTAGGTATCGTCACTAGTCACGGTAATCTGAGGAAGCATCAACTACACATGGGGGTCTTTAACAGTAACCCTCTGTGTAGGAAATGTTATCTGCAGGAGGAAACTGTGGATCATCTACTCTTTGATTGTTTTTGTAGGGTTGACAGAGGTGAGGTCTTCCATCCTAGGCAATTTGGTAAGGGGTAGTTTTCTGCCTCTGGACAAGCTCGTCGAAAGGCTGTTGCAGTTCTCCATGTCTCTTCACTTGGAATATTCTTGATTCTCCAGGAGAGAGAAGTTCAGGGTTGCGCAAAAAGCCGCTACGCCTGAAGTGCCTTGGGAGAAATCCGCCCCTTGGAATGAATGAATGAAGGGAGGCTAAGTGAATGTAGGTAACTTTGTGTTAGGCGCATCACGGAAGGCAGGCCCACCTCCGGGTTATCAGTTTCATCTTATTTAGCGTCCATGAGTGTTGACCTCATGACCTCTGCTGGTGACTCATGGCTTTGCTAGAATCTATATCAACCATGTACAACCCACAAACTGTGTTTAGATATAAATCAGCAGGTAAAATGTTGATAAGGGGACTGACCTTAATGTTATAAATACGACCTAGTAACCTTGTAAACATGATAAATAATACTTTAGGTCCAAGTTATTTTTTTTACGATTTCGACATTATGTTTTATATGATTACAAATACTGTTCACATTGCTGAACAAAATTTTCTATTATATTATAACTTCTGTTGTAACTGAGCACCTTTTTATTTTTCTTAAATCGATGTGCTGAAAGGTTAAGGCTGATAAATAGTTCTTATGAGCAATGTCTGTTTACAAGAAATTGTAAACAGAGATTAAATAATATTGTTTTACACTAACATAACAAATCATTTAAACAATAAATATTATTTAATCATTACAGTATAACAGGCAATGGATGAAGTACTAACCACAGGGGCACAGAGGTGTTGCAAGATGTACATAGATTGGTGTTGGAATGAGAGTCTTTTGTAACATACTTGGTGAAGATTTCCATTGCCAGGTCAGCGTACTCCTCACGTTTGTTCTCCGGCACCTAAGGAGACATCATATGAATAACTAAATGTTAAGAAAAGTGAGTTCTCTACAATATGCTACAGAGGATTCGCTAGAAAAAGAATTATTTAACCATATAGAAAGAAAGGTGAAATTTCAACAACACCCTGAAATGGATCTGATGGGAAAAAACTCTCTCTCGAGAGAGACATTAACATAAAATGATAGGCTAGCTCAAGGGGAACGCTCTGGCACAGAAAGTCAAAAGTAGCTGGATCAAAACCGGTGGCCAGTGACTTCTGTCAGACCATGAGCGGTCACCCCTGGCTAGCCTCTGTGACCATGAAACGGTACTTGTTGTACTCAATTCACCGCAAAGGTCCTAGGCCCATGGTGATGGGCAGTTGAGGTTTTCATTTAACCCAGGAGGCGGATCTTTATGTTTTGTCATGCCAGCAAAATCGTGCCTAGCTGCCATCACAATGGCTTGGTTACATTTGGCTTGGGACACATATTTCTGCTAATTTCTCCCTAATTTGTACTTATTTAAATGTTTTTAAGCATATTCATTCTAACTAACATTGCAGAGAGTAAAATTAGATGCCAAGTAACAAAAAATTCCAACTCGTCCCTGTTAGAAATTAAAAAAAGAATAAAAATATTCCGGAGCCATTTAAATACCATGAAAGGTTTCAAGCTGGAACCAGTACTGTTCAATTGAAGGCTAATAAATATGAATGCAAAGATTTGATTACACTGGACACAAATTTTGATCCAACAAATGTATTTCATTATTACTCTCATTTATTAAAATAAATAGAGAGACCAGGTTGATCTGGATGAAAGGATCTTAACCCATGAGGAAACTTGCTAGACAATCACTCTAACTTGTGTTATTATGTTAAATTATGTTAATTATGTTAAATTTTGACAGTAAAAAATCAGTAAAAGAACATTTCTCTCAACTAAATATTAAGACAGTTTATGGAAAATACATTTTTCAAACAATTATGTGTGCAAAGGCTTCCGAAGATGCGCTTCCTCAATTAGGCACACACCATGACTATAATACGCGACACAAAAATTACCCAGCCATAAATATACATAACCTGGAGTTTTATAATAAAAAACCAACTGCCGCTGGAGTAAAATTTTTAAACAAATTACCCAGGGTCATAAAACAGATCAATGAAATAAATATTTTCAAAAGAAAATTGAAAAATTACCTAATTAGTAAATCATTTTATTCGTTTGATGAATATTTAATTGCTTGACTATGTTAGGAACTTAACTTTATTTTATATATATATTTATATGGGATATTAAGTGTGACGCCATTCTGATCCTGTAATTGATTGTGATATAATGAAAAAAGATTGTCTGATTCTGATAGTAAAACTCACTGATTCAAGGCTCTCGAGTTTCATGAAAGCGCGAGAACAGGTTCCAAATGCTTTACAAGCTGCACTGGCACATGCCAACAGACAGAAAACATCTTCTGTGTTTAGAATATCTTCGTAGTTCTTGAGGTGCAGAGTTGTCAGCATTGCTGCTTCTGCATGACCTGGAATTAATTGTTACCATTCAAAGAATCATAACATAAAAGTTAATTTTCCATACATTTTTAGAAATCAAACTATTTTAATCAGATTTATTGAAGGTATAGTTAAGAACAGTTTTCCAAACTGATGAAGGGGGGAATGTTCTTTAATGAAAACTCATTAGCATGTTTCTATTTTTAAAGTTTCATTCAAGCTTTTATTCATCATCTGTGTAATCTATGTATTAGCTTATTATAATATTTTTGTAGTATTTTAGATTTTTGATTTGTTATTTCTTTTGGGGATTGTTATGTTTTACAACACCTAAATACTCATAAATTAAAATACATATACAAAAATTTCCTTGGGATTTACAATACCCCGGATCCCCTGTTTCCTTGAATTCCTCTGTATTCTATTTCTTCTGGTACATTTGATATAACTTACCATATTTTTCAAAAATTTCAAAGCATGTAAAACTAATATACAGTCTGTGTATTAAAACTTATAATGAAACATATTTTTAAAATGTAAAGAAAACCATAAGGTCAATTTGACTATGTTTTACTGGTGTTTTGTGTGTTTATTATTGTTTTTATGTATCACTTGGCACTCACATGAGTAGAAATTATGTTTTACATAATTTTATGACAAATAATATTTATTACACAAAAATCATGTGACAGGAAAAAAAACTTCAAACTTCACGCTCCAAGACCACCTTCTCTGGCCTTGGGAAAAAATCTGTATAGGATGGTTGCCCAAGGCTGGTGGTCTCATAGCGGGTAATCTAGTTGTTATTATATTTCTAGCAGGTGTTCTCCTTCATCAACAGACAAAACATAGTCCGGATCGGCATTAGAATTATCAACTTCATTGATGTCACTATCATTTTCACTGTCGTCTGTCATCAATCTATGTATCTGATCACTAAAATCTGAGTCATCAGTTTGTACGCCCTGCCTAGGGCCACCACTAGCCATCTTGACTCACTAGGTGTTAAGTTCCGTACAAGAATAGCAAATCACAAAACGTTTCACCACAACCTTTTACCGAAACATAAGGTATATTTGATCGACGTTTGCCAGCCAGTAAGCAAAACACGTGGTAAATATGACCGACCGTATTCACACAATGCATCTAATATCTACAACAACGTCGCACCAAATAATTGGAAATGGTCAAATATGACGGAGAGGGGTTTGGGGGGAAGGTACTAGGGGTGACAGCCGTCAAGCGGTTTACTATTACGTAGTAAAATTACCGATTGGTCAATTGACCAGTGTTTAGTTTTAAGAGTTAAAAATATTACTGTTACTATTCCTTTCCAAGGGGAGCGTGCTGGTCTAGGGGTAGGGTGCGGGACTTTGTTGCCAAAAGTCCCGGGTTCAAATCTCGCCAATCACCAATGGCTTTTCGTTAAGTGATAATGTCACCACCTACTAGGTCTAGCCTGAAGTAATGTGCAAAACGGTTCCGGCCGATGAACTAGTTCAAAAAGTCCTGGGATGAGAAGGTGGGGCATAAAAAAAAACTATTCCTTTCCTGTTCCAATTCCTAACCTTTCTGGTATGACGACCTAACCAGATAGGTATTTTAAGCCAAGTATGATTGAGAACTGAACGTAAGATGATTGTAGGGTTACTTGTAGTCTCGTTACTGAATAAGACAGACATGAGACAGAACTTTTAATTAACACTTTGAGGAGAGATAACGTATCAGTATGTCACAGATAGGTGTACCTCCAGCAGTAGGCTGATATTACATAAAAAGTGCTCTCAGAATTAAAAATGCCCCTGTCACAAAAGACCTGCGTACTCAACAAATTTCCAAAGCAATAACATTTTTTATTTTTATTTTATTTATTTCAATTACATTCTTTACATAATGGCCTCGATAAGTGAAACAAATACTTAACATCGAGGACCATGTTAACTTAAACACTATGAATAAATTAGAAAAAAAAACAATTCTCCTACAATAATTACAAAATTGAACTTATCTAAAATATTAATATGTGGCATGAGGTGGGCTTAATTGATGTAACTACAGGAAAAAAGGTGGCAAAATATTCCTGTACATATACTGTATAAAGAAAAGAAAAATGCATTGAATATTAATTTGTCACAGTGGCAGCCCTGCAGCTGCCACCTACATAAAATTTTACTCTCTCTCACACACACCCAATCACAGTTGAAACTTGAAAATCAACTCTAACCACAAAGTAGTTGACATGTCATGCCAATTTTACTGAATTTACTTAATGCATATTCATCAATAACAAATACAACACAACCTGATGGCTCATGCTACATTAAATAAATAATAAATCATTTAGAAGAAATTTGAACCTACTCTATGTGGAATGTTTTTTCCTAGGCCTATATTTGGTGTTGTAACTAGTGAAACTGATTTACTAATATCTAACAAATTTTTATCTAACAACTAATACTAATTTATGTGTGTTGGTGAGTAACTAATAACTAAAAGCTAATTCCTATGTGGTGGTTGGTAACTAACAATTTAAACTAAAACCACTTTCCTAAGGTGTAAGAAGTGGTGAGTGCAGTTTGCAGACTGCAACCATCAAAACATCAAATCATATACATGATCAGAACATTATACAAAAAGAGAGACAATTGGATGTAATCAGGCCCAACCAATATCACACAGAAATAAAAAGAGAAAGAGTAATTATTACTTCAGCTTATTGGTAGGTATGGCAACACTAGGCTAGAGCAGCAAGGAGGATGGGCCATACATAGCTGCAAGATTCAACTCAATTGAACGCTATGACTAGACACGAAATATAAATGAATAACCGGCTAACAACAATAACAACCATAAACTATATGTAAAATATAACAACAGCACTACCCATAGCAAATAAATAATTTAGGCTTTTTCAACAAAAATAGGCCAGAACATAGATCAACAATAACAATATTTCAGTTTTTAAATAAAATAAAAATTAAAGATGCCAACAAGTATAGGCCTTCCAACTGCCACAAACCATTGACACTTTTCTATAGGCCTAGCTGTTTCTAGGCAGGACTGAGAGACTTCATATTTTAATCCTAATAATATATAATTCTTTTTATAACTCTACACTCATAAGCCAGTTATAGACTAATATTTTAATTTTTTTTTAATTTGGCTCATTGTAAATATAATTTGGAAGTTGATTAAATAAGGAAGGAACTATATGCTGAGGTAACCTCTCTGCAAAAACTGTCCAAGCTTTAGTTGGCTATAAACGGCTGTACCTCTCAGGGTCACATTACTTAATTTAACATTGTGAACTTTAAATGGGCTTACTCCAAAGTGACTTGTAATAACTTTGTAAAGACAATACTTTCTAGACAGAGTCCTCGCCAACCCAAACAAATCTGCCTTGTTCATCCCTTCTTCATCTTCAATCAGACCCCTCAGACATTTTTCTTGCAATCTTTAAATCTCATTTAGGTGATACCTTGCGCCAGTTCCATACAAAATGACTCCATACAAAATCTGTGATTCAACCAAGGCTTTATATACTTGTATTTTTTGTTCTAAGCATAACACATTTTTTAATTTATAAACAGTAGCAGCACACATGTTCAATTTCTTTTGTAGCTTAAATGTATGTTCTTTCCAAGATAATCGAGAATCTATAGTCACACCTAAATAATCAAAAGTTTCAACTAAATTTACTGTAGGGCAATTGCAATTTATTGTAGTAGGTACTTGAGGTAATGTTGGAATTAAAGTTCTATGTAGACACAAGCAATTGTGACACTTAATTAAACATAATAATAATTTATGAAAAGTTTTATCAATATCTGTTGATATATATGATAATTACAGTATTTGCCTATACTCTTTAAGATTAACATGGGAAAGAGTGTGCAGGTTCGCTGCTGTGAGGAACACTGAAAGTAGTTATTTCTACCATAAACCATTTTTATTTTGACCATTCATACCAACTTACATCAACATCTGTCCATAAATAAAGGAGTTTCCGATTACCTATATGATTAACATGGGAAAAGAGTATGCAGGTTAGTTGCGATGATAAACACATGAACTATGATTTTTAAGCATAAATGGATGAACCTCAACCACATGAAGCTAAATATCAAGTTTCGTCCAAAAATATTGGTTAGTAAGTGAAATATTAATTTTTCCTTATCCTCCATAAGATTAACATTGGAGCCTCAGAATACAACGTACTGTGTTTAGATTTTTTTATATCTCCGTAACCATTGGAGATAGAGAAAAAATTTAAGGAACTAAATTGTGTAGTTTTTGAAGCTGAATTAAATGGTGAAAGATAAAATCTAAAAAATTTTAAATTACATATGAAAAACGCAAAAAACCCAATTTGTGAGTACAAAATCCCCCCAAACTACAAGCTCCCATTGACCGATATGTTTGGTTTACGAACTCATCCGAGCAAATGCAGAAATACACGTCTCAACCAAATTTGGTCTTGATCGGACCATTTTTTATGAGAGTTATCGTGTTCACAGACATATATAGATATGTCTGTAGTAATGAACATAGAAGATTATATTAAAGAAGCAAAAACCCAACTAGATGATACATCAACATACAAATTATTACATAAAGATTTAACTCGTAAATTTTCAAATGAAATAAACAAATATGTTAAAACTTACGGTCAAAAAGAGGGACTTAACGAAGACTCTATCAAATTACTTATCCAAAAAAATCCTAAAACTCCTGTTTTCTATATACTGCCAAAAATTCATAAAGATATTATCCCTCCTCCAGGACCTCCTATAGTTTAATCAATTGGGGCCCCTACTGTCAATCAATCAATCAATCATAAATTTTTTATTGGTAAAATATTTACAGCTTATTACATGGTTTATACATACAAATAGTCACACATGGGTCACAAAGGACCTGTGCGTGTGACGCGTTCAATCTGGCTGCACCAAGTAGCAGTACAATAAAAAAAAAACTATATCTAAATAAAAATTATTACATTGAAATAAAACAAAAAAGAAGAAAATAATAGTTAAAAAAAATAAATTACAATGCCCTAAATATAAAATATATAAATAATGGAAAACCATATTCCTGTAAATACTAATAGCATATTAAAAAACTAAATATTCAAACACTAAGAAAATAATGTAAAAAAAAACACATAAATAGAGGAAGACGGTAAAGTTGAAAGTCAAGTTGTGTACAGTAGCGAAGTACAGTGAAGTAAAGTGGAGTTCAAGTCGATATAGGTAGTCACTCACGATATTTCGGGCCGATAAGCGACTCAGTGCTGTCGGGGCCGATGTCCAACAACCAGGCAGCGACGACCCTCTTATAAGCGCTAGGAGAGACCCGCAGGTCCCGGATCTCAGGCGGAATCTTATGTAACAAAAAATTTGCTATGTAGTAACCGTTCGTTATATTGATCGTCTTTAATACTTTAGGAACCTGTAGCCCGACACCCAGCGCATTACAGGTTCTATAATTGTGTGAGACTGGAGTGGCTACCACCAGGTCCATGTGACTGTAGGTATAGGCTAATAAGTCCCTAACAAATAGCTGTCGAACAGAAAGTAAACCAGTCTCTTTAAATAATAGCTCAGTTGAAAAAACCCGTGGTTTCTTAAAGGCAGTTTTTATTATTGATTTTTGGATGACAAACAATGGATCAATTAAAGATGAAAAAGCCCCTCCCCATGCAATCAGTCCGTACTGTAGATAAGATTGTACAAATGCAAAATATATCGTTTTAATGTATTTAAAATTTAATATTTGACTTAACTGGTGAAAGATATATATCATTCTTCTCAGTTTTGATGTAAGCAAATTAATGTGATTTTCCCATCTTAACTTTGAGTCGATGATAACCCCCAAGTACCTGTAGTGACTAACCCTCTCAATAACCTGACAGTCACAGACGCTGCCGGCCTGGTCTCCGCACGAGTGCAGGGCCAGCCTCAGCTCTGCTGACGGCTCGCTCATGGGGCGCAGCGCTATTGGTAAACATTTCGTTTTACTAATATTAATTGTTAATATATTATTTGAAAACCACTTTCTCACAATCTGTAATTCTGCTGATGCGATATTAAAAACATCATCCCAGCTACGCGCTCTAAAAATTACCGCAGTGTCATCAGCAAAAAGAAATAGTTTACCAGAAATATTTAGTTTATCAATATTATTGATGTACATCAAGAATAAAAGAGGCCCAAGCGTACTGCCTTGAATAATTCCAAAGTTAACTCCCGACTCGTCACTAGCTGTACCATTTTTGATACCACTTGGGTTCTGTTACTTAAATAGCTTTTAAACCAATTGAGCGCTACGCCCCTAACCCCTAGGTGTTCTAATTTAGAAAACAAAACCTCTCTATCAATTGAATCAAAGGCTTTTGCAAGATCAATGAATGTAATTAGTAATTTATCGTTGTTATTTAGCGAGTTCATTATTATCTTGTTCATTGAGAAGAAAGCGTCACTAGTGTTTTTGCCTCTTCTGAAGCCAAACTGTCGTTCAGATAGAATATTGTTTTGTTCTAGATAGCTCTGCAATTGAATTTTCACACACTTCTCCAGTACCTTAGACAACACACTCAGCAAAGAAATCGGCCTGAAATTATTCATGTCACTTTTTTGCCCTGATTTAAAAATAGGAATTACCTTTGCGACTTTAAATTTATCCGGAAATACCCCTTGTGATATACTAAGATTGATTAGATGTGTCAAAGGTAACAAAATATTTTGAAGATTATCTTTTAGAATTTTGGCAGTAAACCCGTCAAGTCCAGGGGCGGAGCCGCCACGCATTGCCATCACACAATCCGCCACCTGATCACCAGACACCGGCCCCAGATGCAGCTCGTGCTCAACCCTGTATAACGCGTCGTCCACCAGCGGCGGGCCGACGGACGGCCCGCCAACTTGCTCCCTACATTAGAAAAAAATTATTAAAAGAGTTAGCCACCGACCTAACCCACCCCCCGCCGGCGTCCGACTGCCGCAGGAAATGGGAGATAGGAAAATCTTCCCTCCTACCACCACCTCCATTGAACTCATTAACATTTCTCCAAAACAATCTAGGATTGCTAGCTGACGAAGTGATTTTTTCTCTGTAATAATTTTGTTTAGTGACCTTAATTTTGCGGGAAACAGTGTTTTAATTTTTTAAAGCGCGTAGAAGATTTTTTCGGGCGTATTGATCTGTTTTTCAAGTCTGAAAATGTGTTGAGAAATGAGTCGCAACACGCATTGACATCTTGTTGAGCCAAAACGCAATCCCACGACTGTGTCGCCACCAAGTCGCCCAAAATATCTGAGTCCAAGTAAGTTTTTTCAGTGTCGTAGTTCGGTTTGCGGATGTGGGTGTCAATTTTTCCCATAGTAGCATAGTGATCAGTGATGTCAGTCTTAAGTACGCAAGAAGAAACCGTTGTGAGGTCAAAGTGTTTTAGAAAAATATGATCAATGCAAGATGAAGATTCATTTGTTTCTCGGGTCGGTATATTGATCAAATCTAAAAAACCCGCTGAATACATTATATTCAGATATATATTTTTAAAATGTGATTCTTTACTACTCGGCAATATATCAATGTTAATGTCCCCCATGAAAATATGTGTATGTTTATTGTTGTTTATGATATTCGATATACTGAAAGGATTTCTGCATATGTAGATGCTAACCTTCAATAAATAGTGAAAAATTTACCATCATATGTAAAAAACTCCAAAGAGTTCTTGGATCAGTTAAAAGATTTTACCCAACCTCTTCCACAAAACTGCTATATGGTAACAATAGATGTCACTTCACTATATACTAACATAGAACATACTGATGGAATAAAAGCATCAAAACACTACTTGAATCAACGCACAACACAAATTCCATCAACAAATTTCTTAACAACCCTCATTCACTTCATATTAACCATGAATTGTTTTAGATTCCAAGACACTTTTTACTTACAAGAAAAAGAAACAGCTATGGGAACGAGAATGGCACCTTCTTATGCCAACTTATTTATGGCTAAATTAGAAACAGATTTTCTTGATTCTCAAAAAATTAAACCTGTATTTTGGAAAAGATATATCGATGACATTTTCATGATATGGACTGAAAGCCGTGAAAATCTTAATTATTTCTTAGACGCATTAAATAATTTTAGTAATTTAAAATTTACATGGACCATATCAACAAAATTAGCGACTTTCTTAGATGTTAATATATATAACGAAGATGGGTTTTTAAAAAGCAAAATTAACATTAAAACAACAAACACTTTCCAGTACCTACACTATGAAAGTTGTCATCCTCCACATGTAAAGAAAGCTGTTTCAAGAAACTTGGCAGTCAGAGGTATGGAACTCAACAGTGAAAAGAAGAATTAAGAAAATTATATAGACAATTTACAGACAGCATTTTCAAAAAGGGGCTATCCAAGAAAATTACTGAACACAAAACTTAACATTAAAAATCTGAAAAACAAAAAACAATCGATCTTTGAAAAGGATGATCCAAAATTTATCACAACATACCATCCTGGCCTATACAAAATTAACAACATTCTGAGAGTAGCTTTTAATGTTTTACAACAGTCATCTTCTACAAGCTCAACATTCAAACAAACACCAAGAATAATTTTCAGAAGACCTCCCATATTAAAAGAGATTCTATCAAAACCAAAACTACCACATAAAATTGAACACACAAACAAAAAACAAAAAAGAAGAGTAGAACCATGTAACAAAACCAAGATGCCAAGTATGTAAATTAATGCCATGCACATCAACATTCACAAGTAACACAACTAATAAAACATACCCCATGAAAAATAACCTATCCTGCGACTCATCAAACATAGTTTCTATTGTATGTGACCTAGGTTTCGAACACATAGGTTCATTTTCAAACAAATGTCATTGTTTACTCCATTGGAGGTCGTTCTGTTCTCTTCAATACATCAACACATTTAGACAAACAGTACAAACAGTACATTTAAAACAAACAGTACATTTTGATAGTGTTTTGATAGTGAAAACCGGCCGGCAAACACGTTATTTAGTTAACCAAATTTTAAAGTTTTAAATGTATAAATGTACTGTTTGTTTTAAATGTACTGTTTGTACTGTTTGTCTAAATGTGTTGATGTATTGAAGAGAACAGAACGACCTCCAATGGAGTAAACAATGACATTTGTTTGAAAATAAACATAGTTTACCAAATTAAATGTAACGAATGTCCTAAAGAATACATTGGTTCCACAATTAATACACTAAGAACAAGGATCACAGGACATAGATTTGCTTGCAAACACAACAAAATAGAACAACCACTAGTAAAACATGCAAATGAACACAAGGAAAGTTTTGAAAAATTATACCAAGTCAAACCAATACACGCCAGTTACAAGAAAATTCCACTACAAAAGAATTAAGATACATGGAACAAGCACACCAAATGGTTTTGAAATCAAAAGTTCCTCATGGCCTAAATTTAAGATAAGAGTGATAACCAGCTGGAGCAGAATTATTATTGTTTATATCTACATTTTTATTTTTATTTCTGTTGTTATTATTGTCACCTGAAGACGCGGAAAGCGAAATATAGTGATGAATACATAATTATTTCTAATTTTTTGAAATATATATATGAAATGAAAAATGAAATGAAATGAAATAATGCTTTATTGACACTGAAGTTAACAGCAGAACATTTCCATACAAAAAAAAAAAAAGTTAACCCTAGAAATGGCAAAGTCGTAATTTACGACGCATTTACATATTCAATAAGAATTGGCAGGTGGAGGCATCTGTCGTCAGTTTTGTGGAATTGTTAGACACTATCGCCTACGCGACCGTGTTTCCCTCTGGGGGCCAACAACCGAAACTGCTCTTTTAGTACACGAGCCTGCCACCGGGCAGGTCTATAACCAAGTAAGCGCTTTCTTTTCCTAGGCACTGGATGGCCGTGGTGGCTAAAGCGCTGCGCTGATGAGCGTAACGTTTTAGCCATTTGGAAGTGCTAGGGTTCGAATCCCGACCATGAGCAATCCCAATTTGGCTTGCAAATGTGTGGTGTAGCGGAGTGGAGGGCCCACCTTAAATAAACGGTGACCGGCTTGGGTGGAAGCTGACGGCATTTGTAGGCTTAATTGGGATTGCAGTGGACACCTGTTTTGCTTTTGTGGTTAGTGGTTATAAGGGGGGGGCATGTTTTAAGCTTTTTTTGTTTAAACTTTGATATTTCATGAAGATATTAGTAATTATATTTATGTAACAGTTAAGAGTAAAAAGCTTGCCACTTCTAGGGTTAATTTACAGTCATAATGGTAGTTTCCTACTATAAGTTTAATTTTTTTTCCTAAGTATAGAATTGAGTGCTTTGAAAAACCATAAAAAATTAGAACATTAAAATTTATTATAAATTAGTAATTGTATGGTTTTTTTTTAAGCTTAGACGTTGTACTCCTGTATTAACTGCCACCGCAACTGCCACGCTTGCCGCAGATATCGGGCGAGCCGCCACCAGTCAAGGCCATTTAAAAATGTTTGAAAAACCTCCCAGGAAATCTCAGGAGTTCTAAGCCACTTAACTCTAAATTCACGTAGAATCGGGCATTTAGCAACAAAATGGTAGGTATCTTCGATTTCGTTTAGATTACAAAGTGAGCAATTTAAGTTTTGGTTTGGGTCCCAGGGTTTATAATTTAATTGGAGCAAATCACCTCTACATTTAAAAATCAATCTAACGAGATTTAGATCCAGACAAAAAATGTAATTTCTCTCTGCCAGCTGAAAATCAAGAGTTTTGTATGTGTTGTGATAACGAGCATCCAAGGCCGCCTGGACGTACCGGTGCCGAGCGTTATCACGAACTGCACTCAGTAACTGGCTCAGCTGTTCCTTTGTCTCGTCGAATGCCCCTTGCTCCACTGATAACCGGACCGAGACTCTGTCCGCCAACCGCCGCCACTCGCTAAACCAGGAAACTTGCCTGCGAATAACTTCTTTTGCTAGTAGTTTTGGCAACCGGGAATCTGGCATATTCAGAACTTTTAAAATATAGTTAAAATGTAACTTTAATGTAAATATAAAAATAGGATCTGTATCTGTTTCTAAATACAACATATAATTTGGTGTACCTCTTGGTAAACCAATTATCTTCTTTACAAAAAAACGAAATATCTGCTCAACAGTGTCATATTGTTGGTAACCCCATACTTGCGCCGAGTAACACATAACGGATCTGATAACTGAATTGAAACACTCCATTTTTAATTTAAAAGAAATATGCTTGTTAGTAAAAACATTTGACCACATCGAATTAATTGCATTTTTTGAAACGCATAATTTTTCCTCAAAATGGGTCTGCCAAGACAATTTTGATGAGAGAACAACCCCAAGATATTTATAGCTATTTACACACTCAACTCGTTGCCCCTGATAACGCCACTGTTCATTTCTTCCTAATTTCCCTCCGTTTCTGAAAACTACAATTTTTGATTTTTCAAGGTTTACTTTTAAATTCCATGTTCCGCAATAAGTTTGAAGATCATTAATCATATACTGTAAACCAGCTGCAGACGGTGAGACTAGTAGTATATATATAAATTGTAACGACTATTGTTTTTGGTCCCTGGGCACCTAAAGACTAAAAAATAACATGGTCCCGGGCTTAAATCTTACCATGAGACTATAAGGTGATAGCTTCTTCCCTATGGGAAATTCACTAAAAATTATTTTAAAATGGGTTATTAGTGAATATAATTGGTTACAAAACTAATACTACTCATAAAAAATTACATATTTCGTTTTAAAGGTTTCGCATTTCATATCAACGAATATTGTTTGTTCATTAAAACTCATGGTATAATACTGACTGAAAGTAATGAAGAAATTTATTGCAGCATGTAAAGCATTTGATCCTGTACAATACAGATAATCCCAAGAACTAAACTACTGCACCGCACATACCTGGCGGACATTCTTTACAACAACTGTGACCGTGACAGAATTAACCTCTATGCCTAATCAGATTAACACTCACCACTCCTTTACCAGATCAGCCATGATGACGTTTCAACCAATCCCTACCCATCCCATACATCTCAGATCACAAACCATCCATGATATACTCTGTTAAGTATTCAAAAATGTAGTAATATAATAAATTATATTAACCCTAGAAGTGGCAAGCTTTTTACTCTTAACTGTACCATAAAAATAATTACTAATATCTTCTTGAAATATCAAAGTTTAAACAAAAAAAACTTAAAACATGCCCCCCCCCTATAACCACTAACCACAAAAGCAAAACAGGTGTCCACTGCAATCCCAATTAAGCCTACAAATGCCGTCAACTTCCACCCAAGCCGGTCACCGTTTATTTAAGGTGGGCCCCCCACTTTGCTTTATGTTAAAACTATTAATAAATATTAACTAAAGAAAATCAAGTTTTAAAAATTCATACTTATTCTCTTTAATTGCTCAATTCAAATTAGCAACCCAAAACAAAAACATAACTTCCACAACTGTAGAAAATAAAAAATATCAATAACAGCTGATTGAGAAAGTAAAGAAAAAAAACACTGACAGTTACATAACAAAACAAATATTTCAGCACTATAACAGTCCTCCCTCCTTATTTTGAAACAGGTCTGCACGCCACAGTCAGTTTGATTTGGTCAACGTGCCGTTTATGGATTCCATCATCACATTTAACCAGATATAACACGTTTCCCAGTCTCTTCATGATGATACCTTTGATCCAGCGGATGCCTCTGTTGCTGTAATTCCTTATCAATACCTTGTCTCCTTCACCAAAGTTCCTTCTTGAATTACTGTTGCTGTGATTTTGGTTTTGAACTGGCTTAACCAAGTCTATCAGAGATCTAACACGTCGTCCCATCATTAGCTCTGAAGGAGACACTCCTGTTGTAGCGTGGGGCGCTCTTCGATATGCCAGTAAGAATTGACAAAGTTTCTTGTTTAAATTTCCGTCATCATGCGCCAACTTTTTCAAACTGGTCTTCACTGATTGAACATAACGTTCTGCTTGGCCATTTGAGGACGGGTGGTATGGAGCTATGGTTCTGAAACTAACATTATTAAGGTTCATAAATTCAAAAAACTCTTTTGATTTGAAAACCGATGCATTGTCAGAGACGACAGTGCAGGGTATTCCAAAACGTGCAAACATTTCTCGTAACATCTCAATTGTCTTCTGTGAGGAAATTGTTTTTACAGGAACAACCTCTAACCATTTGCTAAAAGAGTCAACTACGATAAAAAAATAATTGTTCATAAATGGACCTGCATAGTCAATGTGGATTCTTGTCCAAGGATCCTGCGCCTCCTCCCATGGATGATCAACAGTCTTGGCAGGTGCCTTATTGTACTGCACACATGTTTCACAGGAGGCACACAACTCTTCAATACTTTTATCGATTGCCGGCCACCACACAAAATTTCTTGCTAACATCTTCATTTTGGTTATCCCGATATGAGCAGAGTGCAGTTCTTGTAAGATTTCACTTTGAAGAGATGTTGGTATTACTACTCGGGAACCTCTAAATATACATCCATTGTGAATTGTCAGCTCGGCTTGCATATTTTTAAATCCATTGACACTAACGTCATTTCCTTTCATCAAATCAAATAAAACAAGTTTTAGAACTTCATCTTGTTTTGTTTCATGACTAATTTTTTCATTAGTAATTGCTAAATGTTTTAACTGTTCTACTTGATATAAAGCACTTTCATCGGATACTTCTGAACAATTTTCTTCTAAAGGAAGTCTTGATAGAGCATCAGCATTACTGTGTTCCTTTGTTGATCGATACTCAATGTCATAATCAAACACTTGGAGAAACACTGCGTATCGCAACAATCTATGCGCTACTAGAGTAGGAAGGTTTGAATTACTCCCAAAAATTGCTACGAGTGGTTTATGGTCTGTAACAAGTATAAACCGTCTGCCATAACAAAAGTTGAAAAACTTGTGTACTGCCCAGTAAATTGCCGTAGCCTCTTTATCAATCTGACTGTAATTCTTCTCCGCTGATGTTAAAGATCTAGAGGCGTAGGCAATAGGTCTTTCATCTCCATTTGGTAGTCTGTGAGATAAAACAGCTCCTAGGCCATAGGGACTCGCATCAGTTGCCAATATCAATGGTAATTTTTCATCATATGTTTTCAAAATTTTGTCAGATGTCATGTCTTCCTTCACTTTCTGGAAGCTTTTCTCAGCTTCTGATGACCAAATAAACCGTATATTTTTCATTAATAACTTATGCAAAGGTGCCAGTTTACTGGCCAAGTTGGGGACAAATTTTCCATAATAATTTACCAAACCTAGCCAACTTTTTAGTTCTGTCACATTCTTTGGTTGAGGAGCCTCTACTATAGCCCTAACCTTTTCTTCACACTTAGTAATCCCTTTGTTTGATATCTTGTGGCCCAGGTACACTACCTCTTCTTGGAAAAATTTACATTTATCCTTATTCAAACGGAGATTTTTTTCTTTCAGCCTCTCCATAACTTGTGTCACTCTTTGCATATTTTCTTCAATGTCTCGCCCTTGAATAATTATATCGTCATAGAAAACTGCTACACCAGGTATTCCTTCTAGTGTTTCTGTCATCACCCTTTGCCAGATCGCTGGTGCCACCTTTATTCCAAACATCAAGCGATTCACTTTATAAACACCCTTTGTTGTAGATATGGCTTGAATCTTAGAACTTTCCTCATCCATTTCAATATGAAGGTATGCTTTTTTAATGTCAAGAGTAGTAAAAATAGCACCATTTGTCATTTTTACAAATATGTCTTCTTGCCTTGGTATAGGATAGCTTAAGTCTTGAGTCATATTATTCACAGTAACCTTATAATCAGCACATAATCTAATCGCTCCACCAGGTTTTATGATCGGAACCACAGGTGTTCCCCAGTCTGAGTAACTGATTTTTGTTATAACTCCATCTCGTTCAAGTTTATCTATTTCTGACTCAACTTTTTCTTTTATGGCCAGTGGAAGATTACGTGCTGGCTTGAATATTGGTCTAGCATCTTGTTTAAGTTGTAAGTGCCCTTTAAAGCCTGGAAATTTTCCCAAATTACTTGCAAAAATATCAGAAAATTCATTTTCTAGTTTAGTAATCATTCTAGACCTAACTTCATTACTAACTCTAATATGTGAAATGTTGATTTTTTTTAATTTGTCATCTAACTTCATCCACTCACGTCCCATTATTGGATGTACAGGCCCATCAATAATGTAGATATTACCAGTTAACTTAACGTTTTCATATTCAATATTTACTGTTGCATAGCCGACAGGTTTTATCAACTCCCCAGTATATGTGGCAAGTTTCAATTTAGTTTCATTAATACTTTTGTTCAGGTACATCTTCCTAAACAAATTTAAAGATATGGTCGTTACTGCCGCCCCCGTATCATATTCAAATGTTATTGGGCAACCATCTAAGGAACACATAACTAGAATTTTCTCAGGTTTCTTAGTAACTTCCGGCAAAATAATCTGATTTACATTAACAAGTTCATCGTTGAACTGCTCACCTGACTCTGGAGTTTCATCAATGACCACCTGGTTTTGACGTGATCTACAAGCCCTCTTGATATGTCCTACCTTCTCGCATATCTCACATTTAGACGTCTTGTAACGGCAGGTGTTAGCTAAGTGTGTGTCAGAGTCACAGCGATAGCACCTGCGGCTCCCTTTTGATCTCCGCTCAACACTTAGTACTCCTTCTGGACTTTTGCTTAGCATCGTGCGTGACTCGTTTGTAGATTTTTCAATCGCTTCTGCCATTGTAATACAATCCTTAAGTGACATGTTTTCATGACTTTGTAGTAGCTTTTGCAAAATATTGAAATCCCTTATTCCAGTGATGAATTGTTGGCGTACATGAGCTTCCATTGTTGAGGCCTGACATTTAATGCACTGAAACTTACAATAATTTGCCATCTTTTTAAGTTCACTAACATACTGCCTGATACTTTCACCTTCTAATTGCTTGCGTAATGTGAAATTATGCTGTTCTACAATTTGGCTAGGCCTAGGATCAACAATGTGTTCAATAGCTTCAATCAATTCCTCGTAACTTAGTGACCTAGGCTTTCTTGGATTTAAGTAGTCAGTTACTTCTTGAAATAATCTTATTCCCATACATTGCACTAGAATCTGGGCTTTCCTTTTATCATCATTTGAAACAGCAATCAAGTCAAAATAGTTTTCTAATCTGTCAATGAAGCAACTCCAATTTTCAACTTCTTTGTCATATTTATCGAAAGTAATGTTGCCACATTGTTTTGAACTTACATTAGATATTACCTTGCTTGTTTCAGTGTCTTCATAGTTTTTGTTCTTATTCTTTGGCATGACTACTATCCTTTTTCCTCGTCGCCACTGTTAAAACTATTAATAAATATTAACTAAAGAAAATCAAGTTTTAAAAATTCATACTTATTCTCTTTAATTGCTCAATTCAAATTAGCAACCCAAAACAAAAACATAACTTCCACAACTGTAGAAAATAAAAAATATCAATAACAGCTGATTGAGAAAGTAAAGAAAAAAAACACTGACAGTTACATAACAAAATAAATATTTCAGCACTATAACACTTTACCACACATTTGCAAGCCAAATTGGGATTGCTCATGGTCGGGATTCGAACCCTAGCACTTCCGAATGGCTAGAATGTTACGCTCGTCAGCGTAGCGTGTTAGCCGGCTCGGCCAATCAGTGCCTAGGAATAGAAAGCGCTTACTTGGTTATACACCTGCCCGGGGGCAGGCTTGTGTACTATACAAGAGCAGTTTCGGTTGTTTGCCCCCAGAGGGAAACATGGTCACATAGGCTATTGTGTCTAACAAGTACACTAAATTCACTAGAAGTGGCAAAGTCGTAATTTACGACACATTTAAATATTCAATAAGAAGTGGCAGGTGGATGCATCTGTCTTCAGTTTAGTGAACTTGTTAGACACTAGCGGCTACGTGACCGTATTGCCATCTGGGGGCAAACAACTGAACCTGTTCTCGTAGTGCACTAGACTGCCACCGGGCAGGTCTTATAACCAAGTAAGCGCTTACAACTCCTATGCACTGGTGGCCTAACCGGCTAAAGCGCTGTGCTGACGAGCGTAACGTTCTAGCCATTCAGAAGTGCTAGGGTTCGAATCCCGACCATGAGTAATCCCAATTTGGCTTGTAAATGTGTGGTAGAGCGGAGAGGAGGGCCCACCTTAAATAAACGGTGACCCGCATGGGTGGAAGTTGACGGCATTTGTAGGCTTAATTGGGATTGCAGTGGACACCTGTTTTGCTTTTTTGGTTAGTGGTTATAAGGGGGGCATGTTTTATGCTTTTTTTGTTTAAAATTTGATATTTCAAGAAGATATTAGTAATTATTTTTATGTTACAGTTAAGAGTAAAAAGCTTGCCACTTCTAGGGTTAATCCACACCAGAGAATATCACATCCACCGACTATGGTTTATAACTATCAACAACTCGTGACCTCCAAGTAGCTGGATTACAGGACACACCACTATACCAATCTACACCAAAGTGTCAACAATTAGTTTTATTACCATTGTACAGTTGCCGATGTGCCAACATGAGAAAGTGATACGCCTCAGCTCCCCTCCAAGCAGAGTCCAAGATTCTCATATCCGTGCTAACGTCACCGAACAATGCTGAACTCTTTCCTCCTAGAATTTTTCCAAAAAATAAACAAGGTACAAGGTTTAATCTTGTATTTATTTATCAAATTTTAACCTTTTATAGGCAGATAAAACTTTTTCAGTAGATAAGATTAAAATCGAATGCACACAAGGACCTGCAGGTTTACATATCCGGTTACATAAAAAATCTTGGCAAAATAAACTGATATGAGCTATGAGAGATGATATCAATCTATAATATACGTATTTAATAGATATAAACATTTTAGTTAAATGGAAAGGAGATAAATTCACTACAGTCACATTTCAGATGCAGTACTCCGTTGAGTAACTGTGACAGCTTTAAATTTGCTGTGAATTAAATTGCTGTAAATTGAAAATGCTGTGAATTAAGGTGCATGGAGTAACAGTGCTTCTGACTGCAAAAAAATTAAAAAAAGATTTATCGGTAGCTTTGAGAAAACTAAGGAGACATTTTCAGTGAAGGCGGAGTGTGTTATAAAATTTAACCCTTCATTGATGACTTTGATTTCTAAACAGGAATGGTGACTCATAGAGTTTTTTCCAGGTATTGAAATAATAGAAAAACAGTGTAGTTTTATACATATATTGAAAAAAGGTTGTGAAAACACTGTATAATGAATTCTAAATAATAAAAAACCTACTTGACATTTTATAGTGAAATTCTATATGGTACAAATAATTGGAAAAAGGTTGTAAGAAAAAAATGTATAATGAATACCTATTAAACAATTAAAAAAATATTTGACATATAATGAAGCTCTAAACGGCACAAACGGTGGGTATACATCATCGTCATCACTTTTCTCCATGTTGTTATCCTTATTTTGAGACTTGGTGACACCCAGTAGCGGGGTCCATGCTACGTGACTCTTGGGCTTCAACTGAATAGGAGGGGTAGGTAGAGGGGGTTGGAAGAGAAAAATGAGGTCACACCGGTTTCTAAAAAACCGTGCATGAGGTACAGTGACATATTTTTTACAGAAATAAAAGTGCCCTGAGGCAAACTCCGTTGTATCACCAATGAAGGGTTAAGAATGGCCTAATGTTGTGAGAATAAATCAACCAATCATTATTCACATTCCTGAAGTAGTACAAATGAATAGTACCGGTGAAATGTACAATGTATTATATACATTTATTTTTAGTAAAGAACTCCTCAAAGCTATATAATGAATTTTTTGTTAGGAACTCCGTTAACACATTTTCAAATTTATTAAATCCTTTCTCTATCATAACCCTTTAAAGAGTATCGTATTTTGCGTCAAAATAATGAAGTTTTATTAGACCTGTTATTTATTAGCACTGAATAAAAGTGAAAGCGTTCTACACTCCCCTATATTGACATCTGTGTCTCTGTTACTGAGAGTTATTCGTTTGCTAAACATCACTCGGTGCTTTCTTTAGCTATACTTTATTGAAAAATTGATTGAAAAAAGTTCTAAAATGTTTAGTTTAGGGCATTTTGAACTCAAAATACTAACTATATTTTCTAACTATATTTACTCCATGTTGGAATGTATTTTAGTGAAAATTTAAAAAATAAATTTTTACCCTTTTGAGGTGTGTTTTGAGTTTTACCCTTACTCCTTAACAGCTCTCAAATAATGACGTTTTAAAACGTCGTTACTTCTTAAAGGAATATTTCATTCCAGCATAAGTTGATTTTTTCTTAAAGAATTCTGAGCTATGTTTTTGGAAAGTAAAATCTCTTATTACGGGTGTTGTAGCTGTGGATTTGACTATTTGCAGGCTTTATTAGATTTATTTTGTATATATAAAATAGTTTTGTATATATATAAAGCATATACTGTCAAAATTCCCAGCTCAGAAAAATGTTTTTTACAAGACTCATTGATATCAAGGCTTAAGATAATCCTGATTGCTGATTTTTGAATTCTTAAAATTTTGTCTAAATTAATTTTAGTTGTTTCTCCATAAACCTTTAAGCCATATGATATATTAGAGTGAATAAGGGCAAAATAAACGTTTTTAAACATATTTAGAGAACATAACAACATCCTTAACATATTTAAGAGTGTTAAGGATGTTGTTAAGAATGTTGTTGTATTAAGATACAACAACATTCTTAATATCCTTAGTGCAAATATTCCTAAACTAATCTTCTTACAATCTTTGTTCACATGCTCTGACCAGTTTAAAATACCCCCGTCGCAGCAGATCTGCGTACTCAGCAAATTTCCAAATTAATAATATAATAATAATATACGACAAGTTTGGTCAAAATCTGTCAATAAACATGATAATTATTTGCCTATTCTCCTTACGATTAACATGGGAAAGAGTGTGCAGGTTTGCTGCTGTGAGGAACACTGAGAGTAGGCATTTATACTATCAAAAAATTTTATTTTTAACATTTATGTAAACTTTCATCATCTGTCCATAAATAAAGGAGTTTGCCTATTCTCCATATGATTAACATAGGAAAAGAGTATGCAGGTTTGCTGCCATGATAAACACATAAACTATAATTTTTACGCATAAACGGATGAACCTCAACCACATGAAGCTAAATATTAAGTTTTATCCAAAAATATTGGTTAATAAGTGAAATATTAATTTTTCTTATTCTTCATAAGATTAACATTGGAGCCTCAAAATACAACATACTGTGTTTAGATTTTTTTATATCTCAGTAACCGTTGGAGATAGAGAAAAACTTTAAAGAACTAAATTGTGTAGTTTTTTAAGCTGACACTATTTGCGAGAAAATGGTGACGGCCAGTACAGCTGGACATCCGAGTGCACAGGACAAGTTATAAAAACTCATCCGAGCACAAAGGGTTAAGAATCAATCTGTGTCAGGTTATATATGTATTTGAACAAATTTTGTCAAATGACGTTTTAAAATATCGCTACTCCTTTTTGCGGAACCATTAAAATGAAGTTTTTAAACGTCAATACTGTTGACGCAAAATACGGTACTCTTTAATGGGTTAAAATTATTACTGTCAGAATTTACATAGATTCCTGAAAATTCAACATTATTATTAGGGCCGAGAGAATGACCATTGAAAGCAAAATAAATTTGGGAGAAAAAGTTGGGAAGGGATCTCCTCAACTTTAGGATAGCCCAGGTAAACCTTCATCATGCCAAGGGAGCCTCGGCCTTGGTCTTGAGAAGATTTTCCCGGGAGGGACAGATGGTGGTGCTGATCCAGGAACCCTGGGTCCTCAGAAAGAAGATTATGGGCCTCCAGAGCAAGGATGCAAAGGTAATTTGGGACACTAGGGAGGGTAAACCTAGGGCTTGCATTCTGGTAAGGAATTATACGAGGTGTATGTGTGTCACAGAGTACCTATCACGGGACCTAGTGCCAATTAGAACCTGTCTAAGCATAGGGGGCACCGACCGTGATGTGATCCTGGCCTCTGGATATTTTGATGCTGAGAGGGAATGCCCTCCTCCAGAAGTCCAGGGCCTGGTAGAGTACTGCGACAGGATGGGACTGCCGCTGATCTTGGGATGTGACGCAAATGCGCACCACACTGTGTGGGCCAGCAGCAACATCAACAGGAGAGGTGAGAATCTTCTGGAATTTATTGTAAGATCTAATCTAGAGATTATGCATGTAGGGAGTAAACCTACATTCGTAACGAAGAACAGAAGGGAGGTGCTAGACCTCACACTGGCTAGTAACAGTGTGAGGGGTAACATCGAAAGGTGGAGGGTGTCTGATGAGCCCTCTCTTTCTGATCATAGGATTATAGAATTTAGTCTAGTGGGGACGATCACGGGTACTACCCATGGCAGAAACCCCAGAAATACGGACTGGGAGAAGTATAGGTCGATATTAGGCTGCAATATGGACCAATTGAGCTCTCAGGTTTCTAGCAACTTTGAGGTGGAAGAGGCTGTGGAGAGTCTGAACACAGCCATTATGGACGCATATGTCTCTAGCTGTCGGGTCAAAAAGGAACCAGCCAGTCGGGATGTCCCCTGGTGGAACAACCGACTATCAGAACTAAGGGTGGAAACTAGAAGGCTGTTCAATAGGGCAAAAACAGATGGAGGGTGGCAAAGGTACTCCAAGGCCCTTACTCTGTACAACAAAGAGATAAGGCGAGCAAAAAGGGACAGCTTCAGGAGGTTTTGTGGGCAAATTACCTCTATTCCAGAGGGGGCCAGATTGCACAAGACCTTGGTTAGGGACTGTACTTATGGGACAATGTCACTAAAAACCCCGGCGGGGGGCTATACAGAGGATGAGGCTCAGCGCACTCTCCTTCTCCTGGAGACGCATTTTCCAGGGTGCAGACCGCTGGGGGGGGTGACAACAGAACCAAGAGCAGTTAGATCTCAAAAGGATGACTGGAAAGTGGCTAAAGCAGTCATTTCACCAGGTAGGTTAGAATGGGCCATCAACTCTTTCGAGCCCTTCAAGTCGCCGGGAATAGATAGCATTCTCCCGGCACTACTACTCCAAGAGGGGAAAAGGGAGATACTGCCCTACCTCTTAGGGGTGATGAGATGTAGTTTAGCAACGGGGTACATACCCTCGAAATGGAGGAGGGCAAGGGTAACCTTCATTCCAAAAGCAGGCAAAAAGGACAATAGTCAACCTAAGTCCTACCGTCCCATAAGTCTAACCTCTTTTCTGTTGAAAACAATGGAAAAGATGGTGGACAACCACATAAGGTCAGAAGTGCTGAGGGATTACCCTCTACATCAGCAACAGCACGCATATCGGGCGGGAAGATCAACAGATACTGCCCTATATGAGCTGACAAAAGTGATCAGGCTAGCACTGGACGGGAAAGAGACCGTTCTATGTGCCTTCCTGGACATAACAGGAGCCTTTGATAACACCTCTCATTTATCAATAGAGGGGGTACTGGAAGGTAGAGGGGTTGACAAGACCACAACCCGTTGGATTAGGAATATGCTGTCCACAAGAACGGTGGAAACACACGTAGGAAATAGAATTATTCAAATGGGTACAGTGAGGGGGTGCCCTCAGGGCGGGGTATTATCACCCCTCCTTTGGAGTCTGGTAGTCGATGAGCTTCTTGGGAAACTAACCAGGAAGGGCTTGCGATGCATCGGATATGCAGATGATGTGGTCATCATCGCAAGAGGGAGGTTCGAAAACACTCTCTGCGATCTAATTCAGGGGGGGCTTGACTGTACAGAGGCTTGGTGTGAGTCTGTGGGGCTGTCAGTCAACCATAAGAAGACATCACTTGTGCATTTCACAAGAAAGAGGAGACTTGAGCATCTGAAGACCACCAGGCTTGGGGGGGAGGAGCTTGAGTGGAAATCAGAAGTGAAATTTCTAGGGTTAATACTAGATAAGAAACTTATGTGGAATAGACACATAGAGGAGGTGACCAACAGGGCTAGTAATAACCTGATGACATGCAGGAGGTATGCGGGGAAGATGTGGGGTTGTAACCCATATATACTAAGAAGTATGTATACCCTGTTAGTAAGGCCTATCATTACATATGGGTGCGTGGTCTGGGCTGGTAGAACCAAAGTTGAAGCAACAAAGAAAGCCCTGGAGAAAGTACAGAGACTGGCATGCGTTATTATTACAGGAGCTATGAGATCCTGTCCTACTGCTGCCCTGGAGGTGATCTTGAATCTGACACCCCTACACTTTGTGGTAGAGAGAACAGCAAGGGAGACCTTGCTTAGAATGGAGAAGAGTGGCTTGGACACTTCCTCCACAATTTGCGGGGAGCTACTTCCGCCAGGCCTAAGGGACCTGATGAAACGACCAAGGGATTCCATGGTAAGAAAGTATAACTTTGAAAGGAAATTCCATGTGGAGCTAGGAAATAAACTTAGCTGGGACGGGAAAACCCTAAATTCCCTCGGGAATCAGGTCATCAGGTGGTATACTGATGGCTCCAAGACCGAGGAGGGGACTGGTGTAGGGGTATTTGGTCCCAGGATCAAATACAACGAATCACTGGGGCGTTCCCCCAGCATATTCCAAGCAGAGGTCAAGGCCATAGAAAGGTGTGCACACTTCAACCTAAGCAGAGGATACCTGAAAAGGGAGATTGTGATCCTCTCAGATAGCCAGGCTGCCATTGGAGCCTTGAGCTCAGCAGCCTTCAGATCCAAGATGGTCTGGGACTGTCGGAGCAGTCTAGATCAATTGGGGAAGAGCAACAAGTTGTCACTACTTTGGGTACCTGGGCACCAAGGTGTCCAGGGGAATGAAGTAGCAGACAAACTGGCTAGGGTAGGGGCAGCCACCCCCTTTGTTGGACCGGAGCCAGGTTGTGCACTGGAGGACTCCTTTTTCAAAAAGAAATTAAAGGAGGAAGAGAAGGAAGCCAGAGGGAAAGCCTGGACTGTTCATTCAGGATGCCGACAGGCTAAGGAAATGCTTGGAGTGCATAATATAAGAAGGTCTGAGACCATGATCAGGCTTAAGAAAAACGATCTAAGGATACTGACGGGATTTCTAACCGGACACTGTAGGCTCAGGGGTCATCTGAGCAAGATGGGCATTGTCCAAGAGGGTGAATGCCGCTTCTGCCAATCTGGGGAGGAAACACCTAGACACCTATTGGCTGAGTGTGACGCGATACGTCAGAAGAGAGCCAGAATCTTGGGAACACACCAGGTGGCGGTGGAGGATTTTCCAAAGTTAGAACCCCTCGTTATACTAAACTTTATTAAGGCATTAGGACTAGAGGGGGTTCTCTAGGCAAGAACTAGAGACTAGTCTGGGGGGCACAATAGATCTCAGGTCGCAGTGCAATCTTTCCCCTAGATTTTATCAAGTATCAAGTATCAAGTAGGGCCGAGAGAATGACCATTGAAAGCAAAATAAATTTTTTGTTATGATTAATTAGTTTAGAGATTTATCGGGTGTAGAACATTCACGGACTCACAATCAATACATTTTGCTGAACAATTACTATCGCAATAAGCCTTACATTTAGTACAATTACTCTTGAAACCTCTTGAATTTCTCAAATCTTTTAAATAAGAGTTGATTCCTTAGCCGCTGTACAGTCCCGACCTGGCACTGAGCAACTTCTATTTATTCACAGCAATGAAGAAGTGGCTGACTATCAATGTTTTGATGACGATGCAAATCTCTCTTAATTAATGGCCACAGTGCCAACCTCTTGTGTCACCGAGCCGTCGTGCCTGTCTCCACTGCTTCGTCCTCTTCAACAACCCCTGGTGTTCTTCATCCCCTGTGGTAAGTAATCTCGCCTAGTGTGCACACTATTCCCCCAGCATGGTACCTGATGTGCCCTCTAGCCTATGGGACACCCTGATGTCTCTGTTGCTGACAGCCCACGGGTCCATAGTCTACGCTGGGATCCTCTAACTCAACCCAAACACCCTATGAAACAATGGTGAGTCATTCAATCCAATATTTGTGTGTTCACATCAGTGTGTGTCCAGGTATATCCTAATCAATACAACTGAGATTTATCTCCTTACATTAACAAATTATTCAGGCCTAATAGCCTTTGTAGTTAGATTCTGCAATAACTAACTACAACATGGACTATTTCATTAAATAAGTTATTTATAATTATGATATATTACAGGTTTTACCAACTGATCCAATAATAGTCTGTCTGTTGGAGTTGAACTCCTCCACCAGCAGTGCTGCCAACACAAACAGTTTTTTCATCATCAACGGTTTTGCTCTCTTTTGTCCCTCTTCTTCAGCCATCTAAAGAAACCAAAAACATGTTAACTCATTAAACTGTATTTTTATACAAAACTAAAAAAACACAGTTTTGGTAGTATCAACTTATGATCCAATTCTCTACCACTTATAATAAAAACATTGAAAACATACAATAAATATTGCAAACAAGACTCATTTTCTTCTGTTAATTAAAAGTATATTTGTGTATAAATCTAAAACATAAGACACAAAACTGTGGATGACTTTATTCGTTTAACACAAGCCTACAACTTTTTTGAGAGCACTACCTTTTAAATACTCTTAAAGAGACTTCTACTTTAGAGCAGTTCAAATTTCTGTGTAAATAAATATGCAGGTCAATAGCGATAACTTTACGAATACAGGAATTTCTCAACCAACACCGGTTAGGTTAGGTTTGGAGATAATGGAGACGTGTTGTTGGTGAGGCCAGAAACCATCTGGGGTTTTACATGGCCACAGGAGTAAGTAAGTAATAAACATAAAAATAAATTATACGCTAAAGTCACTGTAAAATTATAGTTATTATACTCTGCTTCCAAGACAGAGGGATAGGAACCGTGTTGCAAACACATGACGCACATGGAAAAAGTGGTTTTCAGACTGATGTCTGTCTGTTATTGTACAAACCCTGATACCATACTGATAGTCCGATTTTTATGAAATTTGGTACACTTTGGCTATATATCTAGGCCATTTATTTTTATTTCTAAGGGTAGTTTAACTCTAAAAATACAAATTGGCTGACGCGCCTATGGACTTGTCTCCACCCCACCATGTAATGTAATGAAATAATAACCCTTAGCTATTTGAGGTCGAATGGCGAGTATAGGTTGCCGGACGCCATTTACCTGAAAACTTGAAAGGCAACCTATACTGCCGTGATGTATAATCCCATACAACACTCTCAAAGTAAATATAAGACGAGTATTTTATGTTTATTTACTAACCTGTCTATTAAACCTATGGTTCAAAAGTTATGTACGCTTTACGAAAACTGTCAAAATTGTGTGCGGAAGAGACATTAAAAATGGTGTATTTTTCTCTAATCCATTCTCATATATCATTTGGATTAGTTTTGTATGGTGGGACAGCTAGTAAAAATTTAAATAAAATTCTCATCTTACAAAAACAAGCTCTAAGAATTATACTTGGTTTGCCAAGAATAGACTCTGTTCAAAAATATTTTTCAAAATTAGGAATTTTAACAGTTTATTCCCAGTACATATTCGAAGTAATATTACACGTTAGGAAAAATATATTAAATATACCAAGTTTGGGTACCTGCCATAGCTATTCAACAAGAAATAGGAGTAAGATGGCTTTCCAAATACACAAATTAAGTTTCCTGGAGAAAAAACCATCTTACGCGGGTATAAAATTCTATAATAACCTGCCACCAACCTTAATACAAATTGGTAACTATAATAAATTTAAAAAACATTTAAAACAGTTTCTTTTGAGCAAACCTATGTACTCATTTTATGAATATTTTGTTTGATATTTTTATTTATTGATATATACATATTTTTTTATCTACAAAAATAATATAACATTTAGTATGTAATTTTATTTTAATTGGTGGATAAGTGTGACACCATTTATGTTCATTCTATATGAAATTTTATAATAAAGTATTTTTGACTATTGACTATGGACTTTTATATGTCAAAAAACAAATCTTATAGCTAATTCACAGTTTTGTTTTAGAGTTGGTCGTTCAACAACAACTGCTGTAGTAATGGAGGTAGTGAACAGCTCTCTTGATGCACTTGATAAAAGAGAATCTGTTGCCTTATCATTAATGGATCTCAGCAAAGCCTTTGATTGTGTCTCTTTAATATTATTTTAGAAAAACTAAAATTTTATGGAGTTTCTGAACATGCATGCAACCTTATTTTGTCTTACTTGACAAACAGGAGGCAATTTGTCAAGGTTAAGGGTGTACATTCTGCAGTATCAAAAATTACATTGGGAGTGCCTCAGGGTCAAATATTTACAATTCATCTATAAAATCATTTCTTTAATTCCTTTTTTGAAGTAGACAAGACTCAACTCCTCAGTCACATGCCCGGATCTGGTCAGTGTGGTGCCTTCAGAGCCGGGGGGACAGTGATCCACCTCCACGAGGCCAAAAAACAGAGATCATGGAGAGCTGATAACCATTTGACCTGGTTTCCCAAGAAAGATATTTGAATCTTTCTTAAAAAAGACAACTGAAAGGAGTGGACACGCCCACTCCTTTCAGTTGTCTTTGAGTCTCCGTGACGAGTGGACGTGTTTGATTTCTTATGTAAAAAAAAAGTAAAAAAACTTACAAACAAACCATACACTAAACTAACTTATTAGCATAATTAACATATAATCTGGACCAAACCGGTATAATGCTGAAATCATAAAAGTTTAAAGCAGTCTTTTTTGACTGCTTTAAACTTTCATGTTAATTGTACTATCAAATCAAATCAAATCAAATCTCTTTATTCCATGGACAACATGTTAGTTATAAAACATACATAGTTGTATAGGCTGCGTCAGTTAAAAACTAATTTTATCACATATTATATAACCAGAAATAATACAATCATGTCCAGTTACATATAGGTTATTTGTACACTACTCAAATCAAAATGATTATGTAAACAAATCATGTATCAAAAAATTCTTTTAAATTGTAAAAACAGTTTTTGAGCAAAAAATTTTTTAAGGCTAATTTAAATTTAGGCAGGGGCAAAACTTTAAATTCATTTGGTAAATGATTGAATAATCTAATGGCAGTATATCTAAAACTATCTTGAGTAAGACTAAAATGACACAAATCAGTTCTTAATTTGGAGCGGTTTCTTGTTTCATAACTATGAAATTCACCATTTGTGGTTGTAAGATTTAAATTACTCTTAATGTATATAAGACATTGAAATATAAAAATACAGGCTATGTTTTAGATATTAGTTTACCTGAGGAAGGGATCAGATTCCAGGTCTCGAAACGTCATGAAACTTTGATTTACATAAAATCTTGATGGAAAATGTCCGAAATGCTGCATATTTGTACATTGAGTTCGCAGCAGTTTCGTGTCTCGTATAAAATTTTCTGATAGTTATCAGACCTATATATACCGGCAGGTATATCTTATGGTAGTTACCATAAGATAGTAATTATAACTGGTTTCCATTATTTTCGTTGTCAAAGGGCCTAAGGATATTTAAGTTTAATTATGTTACGTTATCACCCTTGTCCACCATCACATTTAAATCAAGACTCTGAAATGCTGCGTAAGTTCGAGTTTTTCACAGCAGTTTGGTGACACGTAGAAAACCCAAATAGAATTAATATAAAGATCGTGATTATAACTGGTTTCCATTACTTTCGTTTTCAAAGGTCGTAAGGATATTTAAGTTTAAGTATGTAACGTTATCACCCTTGTCAACAATCACATTTAAATCTTTACTCCAAAATGCTGCGTATTTGTACATCCAGTTCACAGCAGTTTGACGTCACGTAGATAATTCACTGATAATTAACATAAAGATCCCCACATAAAGATCAACCCAAATGGATTACTGATGAAATTATAGAAGCCAGAAATGAAATGTTTTATTGTTACTCAAATTGGAAACTCACAGTTGCGATAAGAGCGCCGATGAGGAAGGAACTCTTATCTCGTCGTTCATGGCTTAACTGAACGCGTGCCTAGTCCTGCTCAGTGCCTACAGTACCGTCTTTGAGGTTACGTAAATCTTTGATAATAATCTATTTAACTATTTATATTTCCTATCAGTTCATTTTCGGCTTGCAGTATGAGTAAGTGTGGGAAGTGCGATGTTCTATTATCGTCAAGTGATACGACCGCCAAGTGTACCACGTGCAAGACGTCGTTCCACGCCACGTGCGTGCGCGGACTTTCTAAATCAAAGACTCGTTCGTGGAAGTGCGAGGTGTGCAGTGATGAGGCGACATCAGTGTCATCTCTTGATAAAGACTCCAGTGATGATAAGTCATGGTTTCTCAGTGCATTGGAGGACCTAAAATCTAATATTAACTCTAACACAGACAATAGGGTGTCCGCTCTTCAACAACAGTTGTCGGAGTTTAAACTGCAGCTGGACAGCATAGTCCGACGTACGGACGCCGTGGAGACGTCGCAGCAACACCTGCAAGTGAGATGTACACTGTTGGAGGAGGATAATGCGCGGCTTCACAACGAGCTTCAGGCGACGCGCACGCAGCTGGCTAATGTCGAGCAGTACACCAGAGTCAATAATCTGGAGATCTCAGGCATACCAGTCACGGCGGAAGAGGACATTTACACCTGTCTGGAGATGTTAGCCAATGTTATTGGCGTCACATATAGGAGGACGGACATCTCCATCGCTCATCGCCTGCGTTTGTTTTCTGCCAAACTCCGCCACCCTCCTATCATCGTACAATTCACTTCGAGAACTGCGAAGGATGCCTGGCTGTCAGCGGCGAGGCGCAAGAAAAGCATCGAGACCAGGGAAATTGCCGCAACCCCTACATCCAGGGAGGTGTACCTAAATGAGCATCTTACACCTCTGAACAAATTCATACTGGGGCATGCGAGACGCCTGCAGAAGGCTGGGAAGCTGTTCTACGCAGGATATGTCAACGGCAAAATCCTCATAAAGACATCTGAGAAATCTGCCGCCATCCGGGTCCAGCAGAAGTCCGATTTGGATAGATTCGATAAGTAGCAGTATTAGGTAAAACAGTCTTCCTCTTACTCTTAGTTAATGCATCTTAACATGCTATTATTTTAAATTATTTATCCGCACTACAATGAGCTACTAAGTTGCATTTCTAAATGTCTGTACAGTTTAAAGATAAATCTATTTAAAGTCCAGTTAGTTGTAACAGATCAATGTATAATTATTTTTTTTTAATCCTTTTTAATTTGTTGAAATTTCAAAAATAAATATATTTTAGTAACGTACTTTTTAAAGTAACATTTATAAATATCCTCTGTTTTTATAAATTATGATTTTCACAACTCTTCAGTTATTTATTTATTTGATAGGGCTGATGTACCTTAATGATTGTTATTGCGTAAAACAAATGGCCATCCTTATAACTGCTGCATGTAATTGTATTTATTAATCATTATGCCAGTCATTATTTGCAATAACCTTGTAGCTTTTATAGTATATCTTAACATATATTCTTGTATTTGCAAACAATCCAAGCATGATACTATTTGGTTTTACCAAATTTAATTTAAACTAGTCTAGTGATTTGGGCAATGGCATGTTAGTTGCATGAAAAATAATTTATTTTCTGTTTATTAATATACTTAGATGAGTCTGAGGCGTTAATAAGGCCATAAATAATTAAATTTATTTAATTGTTTTAAATTAAACTCCATCAGATTATCATTTATATTTCTTTTTAAAAGCCATTGCCTAGTTTACAGTATTGTTTAAGTTATGTATACCTCTTTTCACAATCTTTTAAAGGCATGCATAAAAAAGAAGAGTTTTAACATTATTTTATTGAAGCATAGTTAGTTTTGTCATGTTAATTTAATTTAATTATTTAAGTTATTTAGAGTAGGCACAGGCAGGGTGGGCCTGGGCGGGACGATGTTTGCTAACACAGACACAAACACATTTTTTTCTTACGATTCATGCCTGGAACTGGATAATGTTTTGGAATGTGAGAAATTTTTCAGTGAAATTACGATAAATTGTACTCTTAAAATATTCCACGTAAACATCAGAAGTTTCTCTAAAAATTTTGACAATTTATCAGTTTATTTACAGTCTCTGAATGTCAATCTTGATATCATAGTATTATCAGAGTGTTGGTTGAGCGGGGGGGAGGTGGGTCACATAGACGGATTTGACTGTACCATGACTGACACACAGAACAACAGAAATGACGGAGTAATTGTTTTTTCCAGCAAGTGCCTATCAGCTACTGTAACTCAAGTTGATATTAACAGAGTTTTTGGAATTTCTTTAGAATTTAGTTTATCAAATAAAACGTTCAACGTATTAGCTGTTTATAGGACATTTGACAGCGATATTGATTGTTTCATAGAAGGTTTGGAATGCTATTATAATCACTTAAGCAAGGACACTAACTGTGTAATTTTAGGTGATATAAACATAGACTTACTCAAAACAGAAGCAAAAACTGACGATTACCTTAACTGTTTACTGGGTGCTGGACTGGTCCAGTGCATTGACAAGCCGACCAGAGTGACACACAACACTTCTACTTGTATTTACCACATTTTTGTCCGTTTCCAAGATATGAGATGAGTCAGATCTGCCGTCATCCACTCCCACGTCACTGACCATTACAGCACGGCTCTGACAATCACTAACACCTTGTCCACATCTACAGGCGTTGACTCTTTACCGCGGAATCGGACTCGCACTTGCATTGACCACGCATTACTTTCTACACTCATTACGCAAACAGACTGGAGTCCAATCATTGGTAATCGCGAGGTTGATCAGTGCACAACACGTTTCTGTTCAACACTGAGTAACTGTATTGAGGTCTCAACAAAAACAATGAACCTTCATTCAACAAGATTAAAAAAAATTAAACCTTGGATTACCATGGATCTAATTAAATTAATACGCAAACGAGACAAGTTAAGCAAAAAGATAAAAACCCAACCTTTAAATAAATTATTACAAGATAGATTCAAGGCCCTGCACCTAACTTTAAATCTAACCATCAAAATTGCTAAGAAAAATTACTATAGGGGCAAAATTTTAGAATCTAACCAGGATCCAAAATTATTTTGGGGCATTGTCAATGAATTATCTGGCAGGAACTGTTCTAAGGGTTCTACAAGTAATATTATTATGAAAAATGAAATAGCAAACGATTTCAACAGTTTTTTTACTTCAGTAGGTGCTAAATTAGCTAACTCTATCAATTCAGCTGGGGCTCCAGTCGTAAATGACGCCGACTATTCACTCGATACGAACTTTACATTTAACACTGTCACACACGCGGACATTGTACGTTACGTTCAGGGTCTGCGAGGAGGGTCCGCGCCCGGCCATGATGGAATCCCGGCTTTTGTTCTTAAGGAAAACATCATTACTTTATCTGCTCCTCTTTTACATATCGTCAATCTTAGTTTAACATCTGGTATATTCCCACACGAGTTAAAATTGGCCAAAATTATTCCATTGCACAAGTCTAACGATTTCACAGACATGAATAACTATCGACCTATTTCTTTGTTAAGTATGATTGCTAAGTTATTAGAGAAAATTGTTAAGGATCAACTTGTTTTCTACCTCCACCAGTGCAAAATTTTAAGTGAAAATCAGTATGGGTTTAGGCGTGACAAAAGTATATCCGATGCGTTATTTGATATTAATAAATGCATTAACGAGGCAATATATAGTAATAAACGAAGTATGATAATATTCTTAGGCTTAAAAAAGCCTTTGACTCAGTGGACAGGAATCGATTGCTGCGGAAACTCAAGCTTGTCGGGGTTCGCGCAGCTATCTTTCTGATCGGCTGCAGACTGTTTCACTTGGCGATGTGTCAAGTGATGTCTTGCCAGTAGAATATGGTGTGGTACAAGGTTTGAATCTTGGTCCTGTTCTATTCCTTATTTATATTAATAATATTTCTAAAATTCCGACACAGGGAAATTAACTTTATTCGCTGATGATACTCTAATATTTACCACCGGATCATCCTGGGAGGAGGTAAAAAATAGGGCAGAATCAGACCTTGAATTACTAAAAAATTGGCTTGACCAAAATGTTCTGTCTCTAAATATATCTAAAACCAAATTCATGCCGATTTCATTACGCAAGAGAACCGAACACAATCTTGAAAACCTTACTATTCATGTCTGTGGAAGTCACTCAAATAACTCGTGTCTTTGTTGTAAAATTGGAAAAGTCGAGTCATACAAATATCTTGGTATTATTTTCAATTCTAAAATAAATTGGTCTGTACATGTAGAATATCTGAATAATAAATTACGTAAATATATTTATGCATTTAGACAACTTAATGACGTTCTCGAAGTACAAGAAATTAAGATTGCATACTATGCGTATGTTCAATCATTGTTGTCTTTCGGAATTATTGCATTTGGTGGCGCATACAAAACCATCTTGCAACCACTTTTTGTCGTACAGAAAAATATTCTTAAAGTTGCTTTTAAAAAACATCGTAGATATTCAACTAACGATCTATTTATGGAATTAGGAATTTTGACAGTCCGGCAGTTATTTGTAAAATTTATTTTAGTACACATATACAAAAACTTTAATAATATTTTTGAAAAAACAACCCATTCGCACAACACACGCTTCTCGCGAAATGAAGGTATAAACGTCCCACAAACATTAAAATCATTTTCACAAACAAATTGTTTTCACTTAACCCAAATCATTTATCGCAATCTGTGTGACAGATACAAATTAATCAACATTCTATATTCACCATCGCTTTCCCTATTTAAGAAGCGCGTTACGGAGTGGCTTGTGGGCCTGAGTTCAGAGGATACCGAGGCGGTTATCACGCTGGGCTGACCTGACCGTTGACCATATACTTCACTATACAACAACTGATACACCACCTTAACTGACTGACTAATACACCAACACACATACTGTACTTTCTCCTCCTCACCCTTTCAGCCATTTACCTGGTAATAATAAATTAACTTTGTTTTTTGTTTTTTTTTTTGTTTTTTTAATTTATAATTTTAAATTGTTTTATTATATATCATTTTAGTCCAAAATTTGTTTAGCTCAGTTCCATGGCAAATTAATTCGTTACTCATTTTATTAATAGTACCTGGTGACCGAGCTTTGCTCGTTTAGAATAAGACATGTATTATAAAAATTAATTAGAAAAATTAAAACACATTTATTACTCAATGAAAACATTTATGTGGTTGAAATAAAACCAATTTAATACACCATAATTAATATAGCACTGAACAAGAAGTATCACCCCTGGTGGGGATGGAACTCGCGGCCTATCTATAGTTCTTGAGGCCGACACGCTACAACTCGGCTACGACGTTAGTCAATTGAGCGATGCCGTTTAACGTCTTTTAGCCAAAGCCGATCATTTACTGTTTAATTATCCATACTGTTATTATGAGCCTGTGATCAACTGATTTTGTTATAAACGGAATGAGGATTGAAAAGCAAAAGAGAAATTTAATTTACATCAATTAATTGGTTTGTTACAGTGGCTTCAAGCAATACAACGAATACGTTTTCTATCAAAACACGGAAGATTTTGAAAATACTTTTTTCTGCTTTTATTTCGCACACCTATGTTATCCTTATGTTTTTACAAATTGTTTAGTGACCTGATAATTTGGCATTTATCTAATTCATAAAATAAATATTAATGCATAACCTCTATATTGTTCCCTGCAGTCTTCAATCAAGAACTGTCAAACGGTTATAAACAGCTGTTTGGTTTGTATTGTTTACATTTTATCCTCCATAAGCGTAATGTTAAATTTTTAGATTTTAAACTTAATATTACAATAAAACACGAATTTTCCTGGACATTAGACCTATCTAGAACTTATTTTCTACTCGGAAATTAGTTATTTCCAAAATTTAAAGAAATTCCTCGGTGCCGTTTTCAAGATCCGTGTGCAAATATATATATATATATATATATATATATATATATATATATATATATACAAACCTTGCTCGTATTATAGTATTGGATTATTATACGATATTCTATATCTCCCATTTAAAATTTCAGCTTTTGTTGCAACCCGAGTCTACGCACAGGACCTGCCTATGTAGACTTTTTCCTTGCTCACTAAAGTTATTTTTAATATTTTACTTTATTCTTTAGTGTTACAAGTACATACATTTTTTTCTTTTTTATGTATAAACCAGCGTTATAATTAAGGTATGTAAAAATTGTATCATTACATGTATAATTAATTATTGGAATAAATAATAATTCATTCAATAATTCATTCATTCATTCACTGGTTGCCAGTTTGATAAAGCTAAATATAATGATAAGAGGTTGTACTATAGAAAAAAGATCCCAACTGGAAAATCCAAATGGGCAATTGATACAATAACTAAAGCAAAAAATAAATTAAAAGAATCTTGGACTAACAGTGTTAGAACTCAGGATGTGAAAAATGAAAATAACATAGCTCTAAAAGTAAATAATGAACAAATAGATGACCCATTCTTAGTAGCAGAGGCCTTTAACAGATACTTTATTAATGTTTCGAATCATTATCTCCGGAATCCCTAAAACACAGCCTGAAGGACAAATACTGAATAAATTTAGTCAAATCACCATGAATGCCTTACTAAAAATAATTTCAAAAACTGCTTCTAAAAATCATGTGGTATAGAAGGATTAGTATGCAAGTACTTAAGCACTGCAAGGAAGAATTAGCAATTCCCCTATTGCATTTGGTAAATTTTTCTCTGGAGAGTGGACTTTTTCCTTCTAATTGTAAAATTGCACCTCTAGATATACAGCATTTTGGCATCACTTATTGGCGTCACTTATTAAACAGTTTATTGACATCGTTGGATTATCGGCGTCAGACGCCGAACTGCTGTCAAATGATGCAAAGACCACTTTTTGGCGTCGCTTTCCAGCGCCTTGATTTGACGCCAAAAATCCGTGAAATAATGCAAAGTGACGCCGATAAGCGATGAATAAAAATATATATATATGTGTATAATTCTTCTTTTGTGCCCATCTTTTTTCTTTTTTTCGTAGTTTAGAATTTTTCTATTTTCTTTAATCACCTTATATGTGTGGTCGGTTTCTAATATATGTTCTGCAAAAGATGATTTCCGATTTGTTAGATTATTGGATTTTATAGCTTTAATATGTTCATTGTATCTTGATTTGAATGTTCTTCCAATATGGCCAATGTAGTATTTGTTACAGTCACTGCAATTTATATTATATATTCCTGATCGTTCATAATTGTCAGTTTGTTGTTTTTTTGGAATTTTTTAATTTATCTATTATGATGAATGTGTTGTTTCTGGTTTTAAAGCCTATTTTCAGGAATATATAACACACAGGAATATATGAAATAGTAAATAAAATAGATTGATTTTGAATTGAGAGTAGCAACTCATTGACTAGCACCTGATACATGAGTTTAGCAGCATCCAAGTAGCGGCCGGCCTTCCTGTATAGTTGGACCACCTCCAGCGACGTGCCATGGTCCATGAGGGAGCTGGCGTACTTGTCCAGGAGGCGTCCGATGTCAGCCAACATGTTGTGGCGCTCAGCTAGAGCGATGGCCTGATCCCACTGGTTCAGGGTCACACTCGCCTCCACCGCCTGCTGCACTGACCCACTCTAACAAAAAATAACAGGGCAATGCATTATAATTAGCAAATTTTTCTATGGAAAAGTGAGCTATTTACATGACCTGTATGGTCATGGTTAAGCCCCAGGACCGTGGTAGAAGTTCATAATTCAACCCATTGAATATATTTCGGGGGTCATTCAAAATGTTATTATATATATGAGGGCTATTTTTTCTACCTCCAGTTAATTAATTTTTATTTATTGAAAATTTTAAGACTATTCATATAGTCATGAAACCTACCTCCATAAAATGCTGTCTAACAGTCTCATCCCAACTTTAGCCCCAAAATAATTCATATACTATACTTTTACTAGCTATTTTTAAAGCATGGTCAAAAATGTAAGACAGGTAGCCACAATTTTTTAGATGATCTTTAATCTGTTTAGATTCATTTCTTAATATATTTTCAGAACTACAAATTGGTGCATGTTTTATTAGACTAACCACCAAGCCCACTTTTACATGCCAAGGATGATTGGAGTCAAAATTAAGGTACTTCCCAGTTGAGGTAGGTTTCCTATGAATACTCTTTTGCCAGCCATGAATGTATTTTTTAATCACTACGTCCAGGAACGGAAATGTTCACTATCATTTTCCAGCTCTATAGTAAACTTAATAGAGTCAAACTGGCTATTTAAATGTTCTTTAAACCTAATTAAATCTGATGTGGACTTTTCCCTCATACAAAATACATCATTGACATAATGCAGCCAAAGTCTAAGTTTAGTATCAAATGAATCTCTCTCAAAGCTTTTTATCGATAGATCTGGAACTTATTTTAAACAATGCAAATCAGCTTAAATCCATTTACAACCCCTTTGACTAGTAGCTCTACATTTTAATTTAGGAAAAAATGAATTAAAATTAAAGACTGGGACGGTGGGGACGTCCGGAAATCCAGCTACTTGGAGGTCACGAATTGTGGATAGTTGTGAGAGATTGTCTATGGATGTACTGTTCTCTTGTGTGGATTAACGTCCACAATATTGAATACTACGTTAATCCATAAAGGCAATCCTCATAATTAGACCAATTTGTAATTCTTAGGCCGTGGTTTGGATTCCACGTTAAACTGTAGGGCCATTATTTGCCATCGGCTGTTGGGCTATTAATTATCAGTCCTGTCTAATGAACATGTTAGCCTTAGTCAGTAACAAGACTACAAGATCGCGCCACAATCATCCTACACTCAATCCTCATTCATACTTGGCTTAAAATACCTACATTGTAGTATGGTTGCCATTTCAAATCAAATCTCTTTATTCCATGGACAACATGTTAGTTATAAAACATACATAGTTGTATAGGGTTATTTGTACACTACTCAAATCAAAATGATTATGTAAACAAATCATCTATCAAAAAATTCTTTTAAATTGTAAAAACAGTTTTTGAGCAAAAAAATTTTTAAGGCTAATTTAAATTTAGGCAGGGGCAAAACTTTAAAGTCATTTGGTAAATGATTGAATAATCTAATGGCAGTATATCTAAAACTATCTTGAGTATAAGAAATAATACAATCATATCAAGTTATTATTCCATGAACAACATGTTAGTTATAAAACATACATAGTTGTATAGGCTGCGTCAGTTGTTAAAAACTAACTTTACCACATGTTACATAACCAGAAATAATACAATCATGTCCAGTTACATATAGGTTATTTGTACACTACTCAAATCAAAATGATTATGTAAACAAATCATGTATCAAAAAATTCTTTTAAATTGTAAAAACAGTTTTGGAGCAAAAAAATTTGTAAGGCTAATTTAAATTTAGGCAGGGGCAAAACTCTAAATTCATTTGGTAAATGATTGCAGTGTGTAATAAAGTTGTAGAGGAGAATGAAAAAGGACTAAATTGTGACGGTTTCTGTGACAAATGGTTCCACATAGCCTGTATAAATATTAGAATTACTAAATACAAGTCTATAATTAAGCTAGAAGATATTTTGTTGTGGTTCTGTGCACCATGCAAAGTAAGCTGAACGTAATGAAAAAGTCTTGGAAAATTAGTGAGGACAGTTTTGACATGCATAATTTAGTGTGTAAAACCTTTGACCTAGTTAGCGACATATCGAAAATGAAAGGTAAGTGTTGCGAAACTCAAAATCTACCATCTATTGTACCCATCAAAGAAGTAAGGTTAACTGCAAATGTAAGCAGAAATAATGTCAGTTTTCTAACGTCAGCAGACGACACAATACATGACGAGATACAAACGGCTGGGGACATTTCCGGTCAAACTTCAAGCCCAGATGCTACTAGACTGAGGACACATAGGATCGAAATAGCTCGATCCGATCATTCTGAATGTCGACAACCGATCGATCCAAAAATCGATTGTCAAACCGGAACGAGTATCGAGGCGAATACAAGATACAAAATGCCTTTATTCAGTTATATACATAGTATACATGAATGGTGTCACTTTTACAAATTTTTCAAGTTGTACTTAAAAAGCTAACAGAGCAGACTGACAACATATATTTATAAAAAAGTCAAGAAAGATAGAAAACGAAAAAGCAAAAAACACAGTCTACAAAAGAGTTGAGGTTACTGAAAAAATTCATTAAATGAATATAAAGGCTTACTACTCAAAAATTGTTTAAGCTTATTTTTAAAAACGCAAAAATTATCTATTGATTTTATGTCAGGAGGAAGACGGTTGAAGAATCTAATGCCAGCATATGAAGGTTTTTTTTCATAAAATCTAAGATTATGACAGTAGAAAGCAAAATTAGAATTGTTTCTTGTGTTTTAATTGTGATTTTGGCCTAAAGTAGGTAGATGTAATGAATTATTTTTCAAGAACAAAACTAACTCAAAGATATACAGGCCATAAACAGTCAAGAAACCTAGCTCCACAAAACGCTGTCTAATAGTCTCATCCCAATTTAGCCCCAAAATAATTTGTATTGCTTTTTTTTTAAAAATAAGTATTTTATTTAAGTTTAAAATTGAAGTGCTCCCATATAAACTTATACCAAAAATGATATGAGATTGAACAAATGCAAAATAAATATTTCTAAGAGTTGAAAAGTCAGTGTAATTAGACATTTTCTTTAATGCAAATAACCCAGATGCTAATTTTTTTGTAATATGTAAACCATGACTGTCCCAATTTAAATGTTTATCAATGATTAAACCCAGAAATTTCGACTCCTCCACTTCCTCTATGACGTGATTATTTAAGAAAATATTTAATTCATCAGGAGATCTGCTTTTCGAAGTAGAAAAAATTGTAAATTTAGTTTTGGAAGGATTAAGTAGCAAACCCTTATCATTCAATACTTGTTCTAGTCATGGACCACAACGAAACTCCAGTAGTCTTCAGTAATAACACCTCAACACCAAACATGATGAACTCAGCGCAGCCTAAGGATAATTTACCTTGGCAACAAGTTGAAGTGTGAAGGAGTGAACAACGTGAACAAGTGTGAACAACGAAGTGTGAAGGAGAAATCCTATTCTACAGTAACAAAAAACAACGCAAATTTGAAGCAAAGAAATAACCATTCGGGCAATGATAGGTTAGCCTCACTGAAAACAAATCTGCAATAGCAGAAAAGTAATATGGATAAAATGAATAAAACATCCACAGAAGATCGAACAAGGGATACTCCTCGACGAGATCGTGATTTGCACAATGGAAATGGTCGCAGAAATTGTGTAATTATTGGCACGGGAAATAGCAATAATATCTTGTCCGGAACTAAACGTGCGTGGTTCCATCTTGGAAAAGTCAAAAAGGGAACAACGGTAGAATCAGTGAAAGAATTTCTTGATTCCAGCTTCCCAAATGTTCATTTTGACATTGAAAAATTAGAAACTAGAGGATTTAATGAAAGCTTTAAACTGGGCGTGGACTTCGAGCTGAAGGACAAGATACTGGAAAGCTCGCTATGGCCTAAAAATGTCACCATCAAACGTTTTTTATTCAGAAGAGCCTCGGAAATACAGATAAATTGAACCTGGATATAGACTGTGGTAGTGTGGTAACCTCGGAGCCACCTAGTGGGACTTTGTTTAGAAATGTGCTCTGTTATCTAAATGTACAGTGTTTAAGAACTAAAATCAATGTAATCTCTCTGTTTTGTGATGAAAACAAAATAAACATCCTTTGTGCTTGTGAACACTGGATGAGCTGTGAAGAAAGTGAATACTTTCATATTATTAATGGAAAACTGTTAACAGGTTTTTTTAGGCATGAACACAGAAATGGTGGTGTAGCCATTTATGCTGATTGTAGCGTTGAGTGTAAGGTTATTTGTCTGACACAGTTTTGTTCTGAACGTGTCTAAGAGGTTGTGGCAGTCGAACTTGTGGAGACTGACACAAGTGACTAGAGATTTCGCCAACCTGTTGCGCAGCTATGGCCTCTTCCTCACCAACCTACTACCCACCAGAGGGACGCGGTGCCTCAATAGTGTTGCAACCGACCTAGACTCGTGGGATTACAACTCCTGGGTAACAGAGGCTTTTGTGGCGGACCACAAGGTTGTCATGGTCCAAACAAACTTCAGTTCGGTAAGTACCACTTCAGACATTCCTGCATGGCTTAGCAACTATGATAGAAAGGTTAGGGTTATTAAAGAGGACTTGATCCCTTCATTCAAACAGGCTCTCTCTGAAGTTACCTGGTTAGACTTTATTGAGAATAAACAGCCTGAAGATGCTTTTGAATCACTTTTTGACATGCTTAATGACTTGTTAAATTTTTTTAATTTTTTAAAAAAATTTTTTCCCATTGCAAGTTAAGTGATCTAATTTTGCCTCCAAAATTGCTAGACATAGACAAAGTAAGGTTGATAAACCATGGTGTATTGAAGAGTAAGCTAGATTGAAGATGTATATTCTGACTTTTAGGGACCTGTATATGAATGCTACTGAGAACACAACCAGGGATCACTTACACTCATTATATGTTAGCCCAAAGAAGCAGTATAGAGTTAAGGTGGATGAGGCAAAAAAATTAGTTAATGCCCAGTCTATTGAGAATTCACTGAATCCATGCAAGGTCCTTTGGAACCTTGTTAATAGTAGTAAAAAAAACATTAAAACCTCCAACCTCAAAATGTTCTGCAAATTCAGACGATTTTAACAATTATCTTATCAATAAAGTGTCCATTATTGCAAATAGTTTTAGTAGTAATGACAAAGGGCAGCTGAATTAGTCAGGAATCAAACATCTAGTTTAAACCAATGGAAGGAAATAACTCATGAGGAGGTGGTTAAGTTGGTCAGTCGAATTAGGGCCTCTCATAGTCCTGACATTTACAGGATGACCTCCGTCCTGATTAAATCCATAATTGATGTCATAGCTGTACCACTAAGCAGGGTTATCAATATGTGCCTGCGAGCAGGGATCTTTCCTCATAGGCTTAAAATCTCAAGAACAGTGCCCATCCTTAGGAAGGGCGATCCTTCAAGTATGTCCAGCTATAGGCCAATCTCAATTGTGCCAATGATTGCTAAGATAATGGAGACAGTACTGAAGTCACAATTGGTCCGATACAACGATCTTGAACTTGAGGGAAGCGCGCTAAGATTCGCTGATGATACCACTCTCGTGTCCACTGGGAGCGATCCTGCATCAGCCAGGGAAAGGTCAGAGCCTCTTTTTGTGAGAGCGAAAGATTGGTTTCAGGTTAATAAGCTAAAGCTAAATGAAGAAAATACACAAAAACTGGTGTGCTCATTAAGTACATCGTTAACCCAGGAACCTTCGAACATTACACTGCTTGGCTTTGTAATAGACCTGGAATGACCATATTGAGAATCTGGGTAGGAAATTGGCTAGGGTAATCTTCTTGATGAGGAAACTGATTAGTTTAGTGGACAGATCTTACCTGCTTGTTGTTTACTATGCAGTTTTCCACAGCCATGTCACTTTTGGCCGACAACTTTGGGGTCATGCATCGAGCTGTTTAAGAATCCTCAAGCTCCAGAAGAAGACTGTGCGTATACTGACGGGGAGTGGAAGACTTGACCACTGCAAGCCACTTTTTGAAAGAACTGGTATCCTAACTGTTCACAGCTGCTACATCCTTACTTGTGCTAGTTTTGTCCAATCAAATCTGAACAATTACTTGGTCAGAAGACAAGTACATGGCCATAACACCCGTTGTAGGCTTAGCAAAACCAAAAACTCTTTCTCAGTTTTGTCAATCAAAATTTACAACAAGCTCCCTGACAGCATAAAGCAGCTTGGGCGTGAGAGGTTTTCCACACTACTTAAGTCCTGGCTAAAGAAAAAGCCCTTTTACTCGCTGCAGGAGTTTTTTGATGATGACTGTGCAGGCTTGGGGCTGATAGGCCATTGGTAGATCTCATCCACTGACTATATGACCAATTTATAAACATCTACAGAAGTCTAAGTTTCAGTGTACATATTTTTATAGTATTCTTATTTTATTTATTTGACGCTGCTAATCCAGACAAGTCTGATCTCAAGCAAAGGTGGAGGTGATAAGGTAATAATTAATAGATTGATTTAGATTTTTGCTATTATTATGAAAATTATCTATGTTCAAATAAAGAACTTGAACATCGTGGTCAGGCAAACAAGATAAAATGCCTTCTACCTTAATTTTATTTAGGGGGACATTAGTAAAAAAATTTTCTAAACACGTGGCTGTAGTCTAGCATACAATGGGGATATGGGTGTCACACTGCCCCTGCAACCTGACTAGTGACCAGTGGGGGTTGAGAGAGCAATCTGTGTACATGTCTAAACACGTGGCTGTAGTCTAACATACAATGGGGATATGGGTGTCACACTGCCCCTGCAACCTGACTAGTGACCAGTGGGGGTTGAGAGAGCAATCTGTGTACATGACTAAACATGTGGCTGTAGTCTAACATACAATGGGGATATGGGTGTCACACTGCCCCTGCAACCTGACTAGTGACCAGTGGGGGTTGAGAGAGCAATCTGTGTACATGACTAAACATGTGGCTGTAGTCTAACATACAATGGGGATATGGGTGTCACACTGCCCCTGCAACCTGACTAGTGACCAGTGGAGGTTGAGAGAGCAATCTGTGTACATGACTAAACATGTGGCTGTAGTCTAACATACAATGGGGATATGGGTGTCACACTGCCCCTGCAACCTGACTAGTGACCAGTGGGGGTTGAGAGAGCAATCTGTGTACATGACTAAACATGTGGCTGTAGTCTAACATACAATGGGGATATGGGTGTCACACTGCCCCTGCAACCTGACTAGTGACCAGTGGAGGTTGAGAGAGCAATCTGTGTAAAAGTATGATGAATGTGATGGCTTTTATGACATGTAGCTTCTTTACTGTGAAAGATCAGCTGATAACTTAGTGTTTCTTTAAAAAAATCAGGCTATTAACAGAGGCCCTAACACTTATGATAAATAGCTTGATTTTATAAAGCGTTGGTAATAAAAGACTGAGAAACAGAACCCTTACCAATGAATCAGAATATGTTCAAAACTTTATACAGTAACAATACACCTACAAAATCAAAGATCCAAGGAAAAATGTGACTTACAAAATAAATAATTAAAAAGTAAATAAGAGAGCATAAGAGATAAGTTTTGGTTCTTTAAACGCCAATGTGGCGATTTGCTTTTTTTTATATCAGGCGTCAGTGCGAAAGTGCGCCGGCATCGGGGACCAGATAATTACAGGCGAGTTATATTTTTTTTTACTTTCCGTGTGTGCGATGATGAGTTATACAGTTTGAGATTGAGGCTTTCAGTGCCATAAATTGACTCGACTGAGCACACACGGAACAAACTAAACTACATTGATTAGTTTCAGTTCTTGGTATCCCAAAACCCAGAAGAGCTATCCGAGGTACTCCCAAAACACGACCCCCACTTCGAGGGTGTGTTACACACTTGGCAATCACATGAGTAACAAATAATGTTTTACAACTTTTTATGACAAATCATATTTACTACGCAAAAATCATGTGACAGAAAAAAAATGAAACTCCAAACTTTACCCTCCAAGACGGTCGTCCTGGAGCGTGGGAAAAAATCGTATAGGATTGTTGCCCAAGGCCAGAGCTGGTGGTCTCATAGTGAGTAATCTAGCTGTTATTTTATTTCTAGCAGGTGTTCTTTTGTTTGTAGCGTTTCAGCACAACCAGTTACCGAAACACAAGGTATATTTGACCGACGATTGCCAGCCGGTAAGCGAAACACGGTAAATCTGACCGACCGCATTCACACAATGCGTCTAATACGTACGACAACGTCGCGCCAACTAGTTGAAAATGACCAAATATTACGGAGAGGGGTTTGGGGGGAAGGTACTGGGGGTTACAGCCGTCAAGGTCAAGCAGTTTAGCCACTATTACATAGTAAAATTATTGATCAGTCAGTTTGAACAATGTTTCGTTATTAGTTTTAATAGTGGGTTATAACTGGTAAGATATAAAAATAATTTTTTTTTGTGTAATAAAAGATTACCTTGACATACGTAGAGACAGCTTCCTGACACATTCCCATGGTGACGAATATCTCAGCAATACGTGGCAACAGTGGGTGCTTCTCCGGTAAGTCTGACACAGTTTTTTCTAGAGCAGCAAAATCTTCTAACTGCTGGTAACATTGGATCAGCCTCTCAGTGTTTCCTGTTTTTTGGTAGTATTCCTTGGCATTTTCCCTGAAACAGAGAAATTTAGACTTGTATTTATTTTGATTTAAATTTGACACTCAAATTTATTTTGACTAGTTATGGTATCTGAAATGATTACTTAATGCCAATTTGCATCCTGTAAAGGTGTTGCAATATTGGGCTCTGCCACTCTTTCAATCTTCATATATTTGTACTTCTCTTCATTCACCTGCAACCCCACCTTAAGTGCTTCCTCCAAAAAGACTTGTGCTAATAATTTTAGGTATCTTTTGCTGTCTGCTATTAAGGCAACATCGTCAGCAAATGCTAAAATATTTATTTTTGATGATACAAATCATAAAGTAGTCAGAGTGACCTCTTAGAGCCATTCATAGGGCATTTTAAGTTTCTATCAAATCAGGAAGTCATGTTTTTAAGCGAAAAAGTGAAACTCTTATTAAACAGTAATTTTTTAACAGTAATTAAGATTAGATTTTTTTAAATACAGTTAAAATTTAAAAAGGTCAAATTTGGCAACTTTTCTGACGGTTGTGGACCAATAGGAAGATCCATGACAAATTTCAAGTGTCCAGTACTTCTAGAAGTGGGTTAGAATTTGTATCACCAGTGAGTGAGTTACACAAGACATCGTATATAATATTAGATTGTTGGTGATTTGAAAATTAAATGTGTCTGTTCCATTGACGTCATCCATACAAAACTGTACATTTTGTGGTTTTTTGGAATGATATTCTTGATTCTAGTTCAACACGATAATCAATTACCTCACTGAAAAAATCATGTCATTCAGAAAGAACATAAAACAAAGCAACCCAGCATCTAGTTTCCCACTATGACAAGCTCTTTACACCTTTATTTATCCGGTAGTTGATCTAGATTGTAGGGATGGTTAGGGAGCTAGAGTGATCTCATCTGTTGCAATTTTGCAATTCTGAAAACCACTATTACATGCAGTTGCTAGCTCTTTAAAAAATCAATCACATTATCTGTTCAAGCACAAGAAATTCTTACTGAAGACTTAAATTCCTAATGATTCAGCCAATCTCTTCATTCATCCACTCTGATTGTAACTGACAAACCATAGAGGTGAAATTCCTAAGGGTTGGCTGTAGGCGTCTCCAGCCGTACGGCTCTAGCCACACGGGATTAATGGATATGGTTCATTCCTAAAAGCTAAAAGAGCGACTCAAGCAGTTGCATCCCGTTGAAATACGGGTATCAATCATGGACTCCAGTCATCACTTAGGAATTCATCCTTAACATTGTAACATCCTTTATCAAAAGATAAAGGGAAACACTGGTACTACTGTCTACTCTTAACTATGAACTTTAAATCAAAATATCTTCCACCATACCACTGATTGCGGTCTGCGAAGTAGTCCCCGATGTTGTTCCATGCGGTCTGCACTTGCGCGGTTGTGTGCACCGATGTCCCAGGAGTCGATGTGTTCACCAACTGCATCATTTGGAACCAATCTCTGAGGCGTTCACGCAGCGCCACGGCCAGATCCCTACGATCTGCCTCCAAGTACAATCGTTCTGCCTCGTCAAACTCCGAGAAATATGCAGCCACCTGATAAAAATAAACCTTCAACTCATAGAAGAAACATTATTTCTATGCTTTGACTAAATAATTATAAATTTAACCTTAAAAGTTTTGGCAAGTCAATTCATGGTTGTACTCAATTTCTTTACTTATAAGGGTAGAAAATAATTAATCCTTGCATAATATTTTACATTTAATAACAAGAGCTACACTATAAGATTTTTGTCATAACACTAGTAACGTTGAGATACTGAAACTGACAACCTGTTACAAAAAACGGTATCAGTGGACTGACACATACTTCCTCCCTTAGGTAAATTTTAAAAAGATAATCTGTAATAAAACTACCATGTTCTTCAAATTTGATCTAAATATGATTTAATAATTTATTTTTTCAAAAATAATCATCCCATTTCTGAAAATAAAATCAAGAGAGACAAAGTTAAATTAATTGTTTGAATTGTATGGGGGAACCCCCCCTGCTGTTATACCAAGCTTTTTTAAGTTGGTTTTGTTGGGTGATTTTACCTTACGCTTCATACCAAGTTTCATAGAAACAATGGAAATAAGGAAGAAATTTATTTTTTGATATTCTCCATAAGAATAAGAATAAGTGGGTGATAACTTAGAAACTGTCCAAAATGATATAAATACAGATCTAACGAGGCTGAAATTCTGGTTCACTCAAAACCACATGGTATTAAGCTCAGAGAAAACAAAATATGTTAATTTTAGCTTGAGGAGAGATGTACAGTTTATTAGACCCATTTATTATAGATGTATAAGTTGTCTTTTAAAATTATCCCCTTGTTCAACTAGTTGTGAAGAAATTCAGAAAGTAGGTAGTATTAAGTATCTGGGAATTATTCTTGACAGTGAAATAAATTGGAAAATGCATACAGCAAAATTAAAATCCAAATTAAATGGGGTTTTGAGATATTTTTATTTCCTAAGAGATTTGTGCCCAGAAAATGTCTTGCGTTCACTCTATTTCTCTTTAGTACAAAGTAGGTTGGAATATGGGCTAATATGCTGGGGTGGTACCTATTATTCAAATATAAAATCGATTCTTCTTCAGCAAAAACATTTTGTAAGATTAATTGCAAAAAAAAGAAAAAGAGATAGTTGTAATCCAATATTTATTTCACTGAAGATCCTACCAGTAAGACACTTGTATGTTTATAGAATTTTAAAATCATATCATTGCAGAAATGAAAATCTTTCCCAAAATAACCACTGTTACCGGTCTAAATTAAGAAGTGCCAATCATTTGCTTGTTCCAAAGCCCGAAAAAACTTTTTTTACAAAGACATTTTTATTCTTGGGCCCCAGAATTATTAACTTACTTCCTGAGGAAGTAAAAATGTCAAATAAAAACGTCTTCAATAAAAAAATGAAAAAATGGTTACAAGTCAATAACATTGAAAAAATTTTAAGTGTTTTGAGCTAGCAATTTAAATGTAAATAATGAACAAGTAGGTCTTAAGTCTTTTATTGGTAGTCTTTTTAGTATAGCAAGTAAATTAATATTTTTTTTAGTCTTTTTTCACAAATCAAAACACTAAGTAATCATGTACTTTGCTACCTCATGTTTTCTTCTCTTATTTTAAGACATATAATATATTTTTTTTCTTCTCTTTATTTTATAAAACTAAAATCTCTTCAGCGGAATATGAATTTAAGAATTTTTTTGAGCGTATTTAAGTATAATTTGTTTTTTTTCTAAGGAACCTCTAAAACAGGCCTTGCCTTAAGAGGTCCTAGATTTCCCAGAGTCATTGTTTTTGTTTGTTTAGTACTTGATTGTTTATTAGCGAATTTCCCATAGGGAAGAAGCTATTAATATTACTGCAATGCTTTGTGTTTTTTCTTAATATATGTGAAAATGTATTTTTATTTATATTTTTTATTCTTTATTATTAATCTAGCATTAAAAACTAGCAAGTGACAGTAAGAAATAAGAAGAATTAACCTAGCATGGCAAATGGAATTATATTATGATTTGAAATGTGTATAAATTGTAAAATTATAATGAATATCTGAGGAAATAAAATATCTATCTATCTATCTAAGAATAACATTGGGTGCTTTCAGACAACATACTGCGTTTATCATGGATAGTAAATTTAACTTTTCTCTGAAACCATTAGTCGTAGACAAATAATTCAAAATACTAATTTGTTTAGTTTTTTAAGCTGGTTTCAATGGTGCCAGTCAAGCTATACTTTACTTTTATTTTTTAGCTGAAAATTTAAAAATTTGATTTTTTACATTTAAAAGCCCATAATAATCAAATCAAATATTTTATTCCAAAAAAAGAATATAAATATAAAAATATACAACAATGCAATTAATTAAATCTAGAAGACCCCACATAGGCATAAGCCTGTGTGTGGGATCTGAGTTCTTTATAATTTATAATATAATTAAAAAAGAAAAAAAAATAGTTAATATATTCTTGCTCATATACACTCCCTGCACTCAATCTTATTCTGCTACTACATTAATTGTACATAAAAAAATACAAATTACATAGACGTAAAGAGAAAATACATAGACCCATGAGAGAAAAAAAATTAATTTCATTTTATTCAAGTTCACCGAGAACACACACACGCACATCTATACACACTCTCTCTCACACACCCTGTTGTTTACTGATATCAGTGCCAATATAGAGCTTGTTGAAGGAGAGGGACTGGCAGATCTACCTGGGGATCTCGAGAACTACATTGAGGGTGCTCTCGGGTGTGGGGTTTGTACCATCAGGGGATGACACTAAACCTCCTCCAGGCAAATCTGCAACACAGTAAGGCTGCGACGGCAGTCCTACACAAGGCCACAGCTAGAGGAGTTGTGGATGTTGCTCTCATTCAGGAACTGTGGGTTTGGAATGGGAGAATTTCAGGATTAAGTGCCCTTTGGGGGCATCTAATCTCTTGTTCTGTTTCCAACTCGAGGGCTTGTGTGTGGGTCAGGAGCAGCCTGGCCCATTCGCCAGTTCTCGAGTTCTGTTCCAGGGACGTCGTTGCAGTTCGGACGATATGCAGGTCCTCTGGTAAACCGCTCCTCCTTGCGTCCGTCTACATGCCTGGAGATGCGGACGCGGTCCCTCCAGCTGAAATGGTGGCGTTGGTGGACCATGCTGCGTTGGAGGGGGTGGACCTGCTTGTGGGGTGCGACTACAACTCCCACAACTCCATCTAGGGTAGTAGGGAGACAAACCGCAGAGGTAGGCAGCTTCTGGATTTTATAGCATCTAGCAGTTTGTCTATAGCCAATGTTGGCTCTGTGCCAACCTTTTCTAGTCGAGTTGGTAACTCTGTGATAGATTTAACACTTTATCCTGAGGGGCTTCAGGACAGGGTCATAGGTTGGCATGTCTCTCCTGAACCCTCTCTTTCTGACCACTGTCATATCCTCTATGCTATAGGGAACTTTGTGCCTGTTTTGTCTGGATTCAGGAATTTTAGGAAGGCGGACTGGGTCGTCTTCAAAAGAAAACTTGGTGAAAAACTCAATGAGCAAGTTCTATGAGCCAAGGATACGGATGAACTGGATAGGGCTGCTAGCCTTCTAGGGAACTCGATTGTCTCCTCCTTCAAGGAGTGCTGTCCACTAACAAAGGCTCGGTCCGCCAAATGCAGCTGGTGGAATTCTGAACTGGCCGTCATGAGGAAATGGGTAAGAGCTCTATTCAGAAGAATGAAGTCCAACAACAGCTGGGACTGTTAGCACAACATGCTCACCAGATATAACCTTGCTGTCAGAAAGGGCAAAGAGGCAGTCATGGCACACTTTCTGCTCGGGGCTGAAGGGCACTGAGGAAACTTCCAGGCTTCGCAAGGTCTTGGCCAAGGACAGAACCCTGACCCTAGGTTCCGTGGAAGGACCTTATGGTGAATTATTTCAAAGACCACAGGAGGTGTTGGAATGTATGGCTGAAGTGCACTTTCCTGCATGCATCATCGGTGGAGAAACTGATGAATTAGGTGAGTCTGCGTCGCGGAGGGCCTGTGCAACCAGGTGGGGTGCCGCCAGCAGATCGTCACCTACAGCAGGATAAGGTGGGCTATAGGCTCTCTGAGTCCTTTCAAGTCACCGGGTCCAGATGGCGTCCGGCCGGTTTTTCTACAACAGGGCATTCAGAGATCATTCTCCCGGCTCTCTGTAGTATTTTCAGGGCAAGCTTGGTCCTGGGAAATGTTCCTACTGCATGGAGGACTTCCAGGATAGCATTTAACCCTAAATAGGGTAAGACACAGACCCGAAATCCTTTCAGCCGATTTCATTGTCTTCTTTCTAGTTGAAGACTCTGGAGTAGTTAGTGGTAAGGTATATCTGGGACTCTTCGCTGAAGTCTGCCCCTTTACACCCAAACCAGCATGCCTACATTCAGGGTAGGTCCTGCGAGTCGGCCCTGCACCGGTTGGTGTGCAGAATTGAAGGAGCTATTGACCATAAAGAGGTGACACTTGGAGCGTTCCTGGTCATTAACCCATCAACTGGCAATTACATTGCGTGTATTGGCAGACCATTATTTGATGATTTGCAAGGGTATTTTTAAAAAATCATAAAAAATAGTAAATATGGTCAAAATTTATATTATCATATATCATTTTCTTCACAATTTATCTTACTTTAGAATGAAATATATTTTATAATTATATTTTTAATTTTATTTTTATATTCATAGTTTATAAGTAAAAAAACATTTTTTTCAAAAAGTAAAGGGGGGAGACCATCCCCCCTGAATAGTTAATATGGTATAAATTGTATTTCCAAAATATACAAACTGTCATAAATTTTATCTAGTTTTTAAAAATATACAGTTTGATTGACTTTTACACATCTATATGTGTATAATAACACCATAACCGAGAATTGGCAATTTTTCAAAATCGGTATCACCATAGTAACACTATAATAGTTGGCAAATTTACTCAATTTTTCACTCTCAAATAATATTTCTCTAATGTCCCTATATCGATCTACATAGTCTCTATCTATTTCAAAACATTTATATAAAAACAATAAATTTAATTATAAAATATGATAGGCCTACGTATTCAAAAACACAACAGACTATTTTTATTTCAGTAAGGTCCCACCCCTTTCTAATTACATAGCTAAATATAGATTGTTTTACAGCAAAACGAAGCTAAAACTTCATAAATATAATAGTCAAAACATATATTTACTTATTCCAAGAAATAAGTAAGCAATTATCACTCATAACCAAACTGTAACATTTACCTTGGCGAACGTAAACAGAGATCTCATTGACGAACGACGCATTTGAAAAGTAGCATTGTTTTCTCTTTCTCTTCTCCAGCTGAACAAAATTTAATCCCTATTGAATGGTATATATCGATAGATCGTTTCATCCGTAATTGAATGATACCAATATATCGTCGACCATACATTTATTTTACTATGAAAAGTCGATAATACGTAGCGATGTTTGACCGTCGCAAAAGCGACGGTCACCAGTTGTTGAGAGTGATAGAACGTCGCTTTTGCGACGGTCACCAGTTGATGGGTTAAGGGTTGCCTTTGACAACATGTCCATGGATGCCATGTTGAACGCCGCTAGATCTAGAGGATTCAGCGATGCCATCTGCCGATGGATTGAGGCACTGCTACGCAATAGGTATGTGAAACTTTCTCTACAGGGAGTAGAGGTAGTAGCCAGGTCAACAAGGGTCTGTCCAGAGGGAGGCGTTCTCTAACCCCTTTTATGGATCCTGGTGGTAGATAGCCTTATCAGAAGGCTTAACAACAGTGGTGTCTTTGCTCAAGGATACGCTGACGATATTGCCATCCTTGTGATAGGTAAGTTTAATAGTACACCTGAACCTCACTGACCTCATGAACTATGCACTATGGCTTGTGGATGCTTGGTGCAATGAGGTCGGTCTATCTGTGAATTGCTCTAAAGTGGTTGCTGTACCATTCACCAAGAGGAAAAAGCTGACCGGGGTTGGTCCGCTAAAAATACAGGGGAGTTTGATTAACCTGCAAGACCAGGTGAAGTATCTTGGGATCATTCTGGATCAGACACTTTGCTGGGAACCTCACTTACAACGGGTTATTGACCGGCGTAAGTAGTCTGTTTGCATGCAGGCTTATGGTCGGCTCAGCATGGGTACTGAAACTGGGGCTAATGTATTGGCTCTATGTTTCAGTAGTTAGACCAACTATGATGTATGCGTCTTTGGTTTGGTGGACCAAGATGGACTCAGTGGTTGCTGTGAAGAGGCTGGCAGCCGTTCAGCGGCTGGCATGTCTCATGATCACAGGGGTGATCAGCAGCACTCCTGGGGCCGCTCTTGACTGTTTGCTCAATCTTTTGCCCATAGACATTCACATCAGGATGACTGCCAGAATGGGTGCAAATCGCCTCTGTGGAGAGGGCCTCTGGAATAGGCTAGGTAAATTACGTGGTCACAACAGAATATCAGGGATAGTTCAGAGCGACATTTTAGGTATGCCCTCTGATTATCTTCCGAGAACTTTCTCTTTTGGCAGGTCTTTCCGAGTTCTTTTTCCGCAATGGGATGAATGGAAGGATGGAGCCTGCCCAATACCACCCTGTGATCGGGAGTGGTACACTGATGGGTCCAAGAGCAGTCGGGGCACAGGAGCAGGCATCTTTGGGGAGCAGGACAACATACGGTCAGGTATTTCCATGGGGACTTTCCCCACTGTTTTCCAGGCCGAGATCACTGCCATTATGAAATGTGCCAGAGACATTTTGATGTTGGTCATGAGGGTCTTTCTATCAATATTTTCTCTGACAGTCAGGCGGCTCTTAGAGCTCTGGACTCGGTTGAGTTCAACTCTAGGGTTGTGTGGGACTGTTTTAGGCTTGTGTCCTGTGTAGGCAGATACAATGAAGTCACCCTTTGATGGGTTCCAGGGCAATCTTGGGTGGATGGTAACGAAGTAGCGGAGGAGCAGGCCAATAGGGCTGCATCATCCCAGTTTGATAAGGGGTAGTTTTCTGCCTCCTGACGAGCTCGTCAACAGGCTGCTGCAGTTTTCTAGGTCTCTTCATTTAGAAGATTCCTGATTCTCTAGGAAAGGGAATTTTAGGGGTGCCCAAGGGGTGCGCCTACGGCTGAAGCGCCTTTGGAAAATCCACCCCTCATCATTCGAAGGGGCGGATTTCCCAAGGCGCTTCAGCCGTTGCAACTTTTTGCGCACCCCTAAAAAAAATTCTCTTTCCTGGAGAATCAGGAATCTTCTAGATGAAGAAGAGATAAGATGCAGCATCCTGTGAACGAGCTCGTCAGGAGGCAGAAAACTACCCCTTACCAAGTTGCCCAGAGTGGAGGACCTTACCTCTACCAGCTCTGTGCAATCAGTAGATGAGAGTAGTAAAGAGTAGATGATCTGCAGTTTCCTCCTGCAGATAACATTTCCTACACAGGGGGTCGCCGTTGAAGACCCCCATACGTAGTTGGTGCTTCCTCAGATTACCGTGACCAGTGACGATACCTGTGACAAGTTTGGCATCCTTCCTGCCAAGTTTCAGGAACCTCTTTGCAACTTGACGAGAAGGAGAACGAAGATTAAGCTTACTAACTCTATGCAGGGAAAGTTCAGCCCATCTTTTCTTATGACAATCCCTAGCCCAAGAATTGATAGTCTGAAAAACCGCAGCGCGGGAAACACCACAGAAGGGTTGAGGACCACAAAGAGGGGATGATGCAGCCCTATTGGCCAGCCCGTCTGCCACTTCGTTACCATCCACCCCTGAGTGCCCTGGAACCCAACAAAGGGTGACTTCATTGTGTCTGCCTACACAGGACACAAGCCTAAAACAGTCCCACACAACCCTAGAGTTGAACTCTACCGAGTCCAAAGCTCTAAGAGCCGCCTGACTGTCAGAGAAAATATTGATAGAAAGGCCCTCATGACCCAGCATCAAGATGTCTCTGGCACATTCCATAATGGCAGTGATCTCAGCCTGGAAAACAGTGGGGAAGGTCCCCATGGAAATACCTGACCGTACGTTGTCCTGCACCCCGTAGATGCCTGCTCCTGTGTCCCGAGCAATCCGAGCAATCCGAGCAAATCCAAGCAAATCCACCCCTTCGAATGATGACTATTATTAATTCTACTCACATCTCGGTGACTATAAACTGTAACATTCAAAGTTGTTATTTTATTTAATATTTCAATAAATAACTTTTATATCGGGACTATTATAAAACTTCATTTACAAATGTTAATACAAGAAGTATTTTATTTTATTTTAAGTTCAATAAGTATTTTTAATTTTGTGTGTGAGTGTGTTAACCATCATCGTCATCAAACATCATCGTTCATCCCATTGCTACAAGAACATCATCCTTGGAGGGCCCTCCCATCGCTCCACTTCTGCTTCGCTCCTGTCCCTCACCGCCTGTGCCAACCTGATAGTGTCGACCCGACTGGCAGCCACTGCCGCACTACTCTCTACTGCCCGCTTCCAACTCAAGTGGTGCTCATGTATTTCTGACACTGTCCCACTCCTGACCTTATTACCGCTAATGTCAAACCATGGATAGTCAAGGTATGCACCATATCAGCTCATTAAAATGAATAACTAACAAATTTTATCTTAAAAGTTTGTGATCAATAATTTTGACTGTATAGTTTTTGACATTGCTTATTCAGCATTTTTAAACGTTAGTTACCGCACATGTTTCTTAGACAGAACTGTTAATTAATAGCCAAACAGCTGATGGCAACCAAGTGGCCCACAGTTTAAAGTGGAATTCGAACCACATCCTCTGAATTACGAATTGGTCTAATTATGAGAATGGTCTTTGCGAATTAATGTTACTACATTAATTCTACATCAGTGTGGATGTTAATCCACACAAGAGAATACTACACCCACCAACTATCGTTCACAACTATCCATAATTCGTAACCTCCAAGAAGCTGGAATATAGGATGACGCCACTGCCCAAGTCATAGTAATGGGAGTAAGTTAGTAAACTTTTGCTTTTAATTGTACCCATTTCCAAAACTAGGAATCGCTCAATCTTTATTGATAATTTTTCTTTAAAAAAACAAACACTGTTACTTTTCTGTTGTAATAAAAAAAAAAACCCCAAATAAATCATGCCTAATAACTAATAATATTCATCCTTAGAAGACAAAAATTTTTGTAATTTTGTTGTATGCGGTGTATGAGAGTAAACAGTTACTCTCAATTTTGAAATGAAATGAAATGAAATGAAAAATTCTTTATTTTACCAGGCAAAGTTAGGGCCACTTGGCCCTTTCTTACACTTAACCTGACAATATCATTAAATAAATATTACATTACACTTAATCTAATGTGGGAAATGATTAAACAGAAAATAAATATTGTAAATAAATAATATTGCCATACTTTATCAAACACATTCACTTAACATTCACTCCACCAGCGATCCTATCAAATGCGAACACCCAAGGGCAAGTCAGCCGAAGCCATCCGGTCTAGGTATAATTCTCTCAGTGCTGCCACAAACTGGGTACGGTTATCAATAGCCTTGATTGATGGCGGTAAGCTGTTCCAAAGGCGACAACCAGTAACAATAAAAGCTTTGCTGTACATAGAGGTCTTATGCTGAGGTACGCGCAATATTGATGAAGAAAAGCGTGATATTCTTAAACTACTTTGATATATAAAATTGAAATCATTATGAAAATAATTAGGCAGACCGGTTTTCAGAACTAAAAAAACTAATGAAATAATTTTGACTGATCTTTGATCATTTAATTTCAATAATCTAGAATTAATGTAATATGGGGTTATATGCTCATCACGCCTAAGATCAAACACAAATCTCAAACAATAGTTTTGAGACCTTTGCAACATATCAGAGAGAGTCACAGTCATGTCATTGATTACGGAACTGCAGTAAGTGAAGTGGGGCATCACAAGTGATTTGACCAAATTAAGTTTGATGTGCAGAGGTAGAAAACTTTGTAACTTTTTTAATGAATGGATAGACGCAAACACCTTTTTACGTATATCTACCACTGCATCTGTCCAAGTAAGTGCTGAGTTGATCATTAGTCCTAAGTTTTTTAATTTGTCATAGTAGGGCAGTGCTGTTCCGTTAACTGTTATTGGGTCAATCAAGTCAAAGTCAAGTGAACTTCGTAAACGAGAGTGACAAATTATGATAGGTTTAGTTTTTTCGTGATTCAGTTTCAGTCCGTGTTTTTCAGCCCAATTGACTAGTCGATCTACATCCTCATTTATCAACGAAACACAGCTATTTATAGTACTCACTGAAAAACGTGCATAAATTTGCAGGTCATCAGCATACATATGAAATTTACAGTGAGAAAGAGTTGAGCTAATGTCATTTACGTAAAGTACAAAGAGTAAAGGCCCAAGGATTGATCCTTGAGGCACACCACAAGTGACAGTCTCCCAGTCAGACTTCATGTCAGAAACCTCAACACACTGCCGCCTATCTGACAGATAAGATTTCAGCCATTTAAGAACGTTCTGTGAAAACCCTATGGCCCTTAATTTCTCAATCAATAAACTATGATTTACACAATCGAAAGCTTTAGAAAAATCAAATAGTGTTAGAATCGTACCCTGTCGAGAGTCCATCGCCAGTCTAAGATCCTCAGTAACACGGAGGAGTGCTGTTTCAGTACTGTGAGACGTTCTGAAACCTGACTGAAAGTCAGAGAGAATGTTATTGTCTGTAATGAAAACAGTAATTTGACAGTGTACGATTCTTTCGAGGCCTTTTGATAGGGCGGGCAAAATACTTATCGGCCTGAAATCTTGACAAGTAACAGGTGCTGAGATCTTGTTTAGGGGGCGGATTATGGCAGACTTCCAACAAGATGGGAAAGAACCAGTTCTCAAAGATGCATTAAATATGTAGGTGATAGTGGGAAGTATGGCAAAGAGAATGTCTTTTATAAATCGAATCGGTATTCCATCAAACCCAACAGCATTGCTGCGTATTCTACGAATAGCCTTTAAAACATCTGACTGAATAATGGGTCTAAAATTGAATTCAGGATATCCTAAATTCTGATTGGGAAAATTCATTAAATCGTGAAGATAGGTATTTACTTGATGCAGGTTTGTACTTTGATTACAGGAAGAAAAATAATTATTTAATTCATTAAGAGGAATTGGAACTGGTTGTGGATCATTCTGCTTCCCAAGCCCAAGGCTTTTTACATTTCGCCATAAGATTTTAGATGGCTGTTTCCTATTTTCAAACAGCTTACGAATATACCGTAATTTTGAATTTCTCAAAAGCTGTTTTACTCTATTTCGGGTGTAACGGTACTGTTCCATTTGTGCTAGATCATGATAACGTTTGGCTTTCCTATAAAGAGAATCCCGAGTAGCCATCAAACTACGAATCTCTGGGGTCATCCATGGAACGGGTCGTCTTTTAGTCAAGCGTTTTGTGACTAGTGGGGCATGTTTGTCAAACAATTCTATGATTTTTGCATTGAGATCATTTACCATTACATCGACCGAATTTCCATTTTCTATCAAATACCAAGACGTTTGTTGGACATCTAACATGAATGCAGCCTCATTCATGTTTTTAAAATCTCGGTATTTAATGAATTTTGCCTTGGGCTTAGGGGCTTTAACGGAGTAAACACAATAAATGAGGTCATGTCTAGATATTGCAGGAACTGGAAGCTGCCCATGATGAATGATGTCTTGGGGGTCCGAAACTACAAGTAAATCTAGCAAAGTGTCAGAATCGACGGCATGATGTGTGGGCTCAAGTGGAAGTATAGAAAGGTTGCACGAATCAAACATAGTTGTCAGTTGTCGATAGTCAAAGTTGTGAGTCGAAAGTAAATCAGTGTTGAAGTCACCCATAATCAAGACATGACTGTAAAGAAACATCAGACTTAGGAGAGCATTTTCAAAATCTAGCAAATGCCCCGCGCGTGGTGGACGGTAGCAAACTCCCAGCAGCAGGACATCGGCTCCAGTTAAACCAATTTCTAAAAATAAAAATTCAGGCTTACCCGAGTACTCAGATGGTGAGGAAAAAACTATTTTAAATTTTATGTCCTCCCTGATATACACTGCAACGCCACCACCTCGTTTCCCCATCCTATCGTTTCGCTGCAGCACATATCCAGGAAGAGACACCTCATTCGAATGAATACTCGGTTTAAGCCATGACTCGGAGATACCAATTAAATCAAAACTTGTATCCTTAAAAACCTCCTTAACCTCATCAATATGTGCGCGCAACGACTGAGCGTTCACGTGCACCGCCTTAAGTTGCTTAGGATAGGGAGCAAGAGACTGAGAGAGGCAATCAGCGGTTGATAGTGGAGCGAGATGGTTCGTGCAGGGGGAGGGGGAGGGGGGAGTGATAAGCGGTACTGTGTGGCGAGCACTGGCGGTCCGTGGACTCGCTATCCCGGGTCCACTGTTGGTGACGCCACGGCAAACCCACCCCGGACGCACGCAGTTGACAAGATCGCTGATACATTCACACACTCACACATACATTCTAACATAAAAAATAATTTTAACAGTTTAAAAACTGTTCGTAACAAAACACGCCCGTTATTTAGGCTCCTAATTTACGTACATTTTATCACACATATTTAATTATTTTTAAAACAAACAAAACCAGTATCTTACAAATTAAAAAATGAAACAGAGTAAACATCTAAATTACAATAATTACAAATAATTTTCAAAGCTATAAAATAATAATAATAGGAAAAATAACGTCAAATAAATAAGTCAAGTAGATTTGATCTTATAAAATTAAGATTAAAATATTAAAATATATAAATTCAAGCATGCCAGCTTAAAACATAAAATGGGTAAAACAAAACAACATTTCTATACTGGTATTGATAATAATAAAAAAACAAATAAAAACTCAACTTGTTGTAAAAAGAAAATATAACTTTTAAAAGAATTAAAAATAAATAAATAAATATAAAATAACTTAGAAATAAATAAATAAATGAATTAAATTATTGAAAATTAAATAGAATAAAATAAAATAAAATAATGAACTCTATTTCAAATAAAAGTCATTGATCTGGCACCTGTTGTTCAGTTTTCCGCCGGCAGGTCCGCCAAGCGCGTTGCAACTCCTTTCTTCCCGTGTTTGTCCGTCCACAGGACTCTGCCGTCTTGGGTCCACACACTCCTGATGCCGAACCGCGTCACGGCCCTCCTGTAGACTTCTTGGCGAGAGTACGTTAGGTCCTCCCTAATAGATATACCAGTCCCTTTTAGTTTTTTCTTTACTTCGAACACCATCCGCCGGGCTCGGTAGGAGGTGAACCTGACTATTATGGGACGGTGTCGTACTCTGCCGTCGGCTTCCGCTTGCTGCTGTCTGCCGACCCGGTGCGAGCGACATATTGCGTCTACCGGCAGTTCCACACCAAGCTGATCACGGCACAACTGCGTCACTATCCTGTCCGTGTCCTCTCCGGCCGTCTCCTTTATGCCGAACAAGCGAAGGTTGTTTCGTCGCTGATATTGTTCATCACATCATCCCTCAACGTTGTGATCACATCGTTCAGAGATGCCAAAACAGCCTCCACTGCCGTCTTTACCGCCTTTTCCACAACCGCCTGGATGGCAGCGAGCAGGACTGGGTCGATGTTGTCTGTGTTGGCGGGCGACATTGTTGTGCTACCGGAGGCCGGGCTGTCAGTCGGTGACGGAGCTGATAGTGACCGCTGGACGTTCCGCTTGTCGTTACTAGACAGCAGCACTGGCTTGCCCTTGCTTCCTGATCGCAACTTCTGAGGTGATCGAAACATGAACGACTTTCAAGGTTATGTAATATAATTATATGTAATATAACTGTAAAACACTTTTGATCACCAGAACCACTGTTCACAATCAAGCACTGCTAAAACAAAAACTGGTTGGGAGAGAAATAAAATGTGATATTAAAAAAATAACTGCAATTAATATAAAATTATACGGAGCCAAAACACGCACACGTTCACGCTGGCAAAGTCATCCCCACTCCATCCAATTTTATTCTTTAATTGACAACATTTTTTGTCAATTGATGCAAATAAAATATGGTAATCCGTACTATAAATTTGTAATAAATTTATTTGTTGAAAACACCAACATTTCCTGCCTCCCAAAATTTACTACCCTAGGCTAAGTAAACTATTCAGGAAATAGGATCTGTGTACAATATTTCTTTGACTTACAGTTGCACTGAGCTGCCTACCTGAGCTCGTTTAAGGTGATCGTTGGTAACGTTAGCTATTCGTTTGACCAGTTGGATGCCAGCATAGTCGCTGCATCGAACAAATGCCGCTTCTGCCGTAGTCAAGTCTAACTTTCTAACAGCTGCCTCTGCCAGAAGTCTCCTGGAAAATTAACACATTTAGGCCTCGCCATCTTCAGAAAGGCTAGATTGAAGCATATCATCTTCTGTTGATCTTCTTACATAATCCTGAAGAGAGATGTTTCAGGACTCATGCAGTTTTACCCATTGGCCCATTCTTAGCTCATTTTATGTTTATAAAGTGTTGATTGCTGTGTAGAGTAATGAAAATACATATTGTTTTCAAGTTCTTCCTTGGTACCCAGCCAAAGTAAACTTTGTTTGGATACATTAAACGAAAAGAAAATAAATTAAAAAAATTATACATACAGTAATTGTAGAAACATTATTTAGGCTACATAATGGACCCTTCCAACATGTTATCCTTAACTTAGTGAGCCAAGAACATGTAAAATTTAGCTTAGTAAATAAAGAAAGGAAAACGAAATCAAAGTATTGATAAAACTTGGTATATGGTATTAATATACAGCTATCTCTTAAAATCAACTAACTCTTGTAGCTGGCACAAGACAAACCGGGTTTCATACCAAAACGTTTTGAGTTTTTGACTTAATCTTAAACTTGAAACACAACCTCAAGGCCGAATAAACGCTATCTTTGGCCCATTTTACAAAATATACAATTGTACTTGCCACAGTCGCAGGTGAGGGTTTTCCTCGATGAACGATATCGCCTCTGGAATACCAACTTTGTCCAGCAGCTGACGAGTGTCCCGCAAGCTCTTCACCTCCAGATCCAACAGATGCTGCTCTCTGCTGGGACCTTTGCACTGCATTATCTCGTCCAGTAACACTGCTCTTATCTCCAAGTCCTGATAAACCAAATATTTTGATTTATTTTAAGCCCGAAATCACTAATAGAACAAACAAAATCTTATATTGTATGATTCAAGTACACAAAAATTACAAATAATGTGAAATTCAAATATTACACTGCTAAATCATTTGACACATATTTTCTGGTATAATGGTACAAAATCTGATGAATCAGTCCAGCAATACACCCTAGTATTGAATTACATGTTATTCACACTAAAGTGTTATTTTTTTGTCATGGATACGTCTTACCTCTGGGGGGCGGGGGATGTTAGCAATTTGTGCCACCAAATTTGAAACAGTGACATCATTTGGTTAGCAGCAGCATAGATTTGCTATAAGAAAAGCTTTTTGGATGAGTTGAAAACATTCCCTTTAGACACATCCATGATCTAAACTATTTCCCACAGAGAAGTAAATACAAAATTAATTTATTAATTTAGATGTTATTAAAAGCTGTAAAAATATAGTACCTGAAAAGGTGAAATAGCGCTTACAGGTAACTAACTATATTAGATACTGTCAGAAAAAGGGATCTTTTATTAAAAAAATTACAGAGAAAAATATTTAAAAACTGTTTATTACACAATAAAACATTTTTTATTAAATTTTCAGTCTGTCATTACAAAATACACTTGTTTAATCTTTTTTATCCTTATTAGTTATTATCACAGCTTATTTGATATAACTGGAAATCCGGCAGGGCGAACTTTGCTGGACTTTGTTGAACTAAGAACTGGAAAAACAAAAATGTTAGTTGTTCATTGAATGTTTAACATTCATTTTTTTACGAACTTGCATAAACTCTGGTATGGAAAAATGGGGCCATCACAGTTGGGGATTATCTCATTACCTTTCCCACGGCGTCCACTCTACTTCAAACTAGTTTAGGGGATTTTAGCCAACATCAATTGTTGCAATAATTCATACGATTATTGTTAGCCTGTTGTAAAATGATTGTGTTAGATACAGCATGAGGATTGAAAAGCAAAAGAGAAATTTAAATTACACCAATTGGTTTGTTAAATTGGCTTAGTCATGCAATACAATAACACCTATTCATGAATAAATTTCTATAAAAACGCAAAATATTTTAGAAATACTTTTCTCTTTTTATTTTACACATTTGTTTTAACCTTTTGTTTTTACAATTCGTTTACTAATTTGATAATTTTTCTTTATCACAAACATAAAATAAATATGTATGTAAAACATCTATTGACATCCAGCAAGGAATACATCATCTTCACTCAACTGTCAGTTAAGAATAAGAATACTTTATTGCCGCTACAAGGTTTACAAGCATGGACGGCATTGTCAAAATTACTATGAAGAATATAAAAAACAACAATATGTTATACAATAACAATATAATAAAACCTATACAATATTCTTTAAACTATCGATAAATTCCTCCACTTATATGAACAAAAATCTATTAAATAAGAGGTGAAATATTTTTTTAATTTTCCTAAATCCAAACATCTTTATTTACGAGGCAATAAATTATATAGTCATTTTGACTGCTCAATAAAGCTTTTAGATGAAGCCATATACCAACATCGTCCAGGTCTTATGTTATACTTACTCCTGGTATTGTTTTTTAACAGATGTTTTGACTTCTATTGTTTACATTTGAATCCCCTTGAGCTCAATGTTAATCTTTTAGATATTAAACTTAATATATTACAAGAAATTGATTTTACTGATCATTAGACCTATTTAGAATATATTTTTTTAACTCAGAAATTAGTTATTTCCAAAATTTAAAGAAACTCTGTAGAGCCGTTTTCGAGATCCTTCTTCAAATAGACAAACAGTTCATATATCGTGTCCAGGTGTCTTGTGCAGTGTAGAAGAATATGTTGTAGAGTTTCTAATACCTTGCTCGTATTATAGTATTGGATATTCAGTAGTATTACATTCAGTTAGCCAACAATTTGCCTCCACTGCTGTTGGTCTGACACTAGGTTGAGGGATGCTCCAATATGGCCGAGGTCTTTCCTGATTTGGTCCCTCCATCATAACTTTGGCCTTCCTATGTATGTCTTGTGGTTGCCCATTGGTAACCTTCTTAATCATACTTCCTTATTTTCTCCTTTTTCTATGTTCTACTACTGTTTTACTTACTTCTTACTTCTTAGTACGAGCATACAGCTTCAAGTGATACCGACCACACGGTGTCTCTCATACACAATTTTGGCCAGTCTCTAATAGGTCATATAAGTGAGGACTCGTCAAAGTGAGAAATTGGGTTCGAGTCTTCTTTCCAGTTCATCTATCGCATCCAGGTGTGAGTTTCTTCCTCAACTTGACATGCTTGGCATAGCTAGTTGAAAATGGAAGAGGTAGGACTGGGTAACAATGTGTCCTGTTCTGGCTCTCGAAGCAAATGATGAAACTGGTAGGTTTTGGTACATGTCTGTATTGTAAGGTCTCGTGAGGAGACTGTAGAGATGGCGGCCGGTTGGTTCATGATTCCACCTCTTCACCCACTTGAGTCTACATATTCTATGGGATGTGACAATGCAGCTTGTTACAGTTGGTCTTCTAAGAGGAACAGGATGCAAGTTTGTAGCTGCTTTTGCAGCCCTATCTGCTTTTTCATGACCTGGTATCCATTGAAAACAAATTTCCTTTTCTGAGGCCACGTTCAGCAGGTGGAAAATCTCTTGGGTATGGTAACTTGAAGGCTTGTACTGCATGAAGAGTTGTAGTGCACTTATTAGAGTCATTAAGGATACATTCTACCCATCTCAGGCATCTAATTTTTACAAAAGCTAATATGTCTGGGTCCTAGTAAAGTTTTCGGGGCCCTCTGTTTTTTCTGATTCTTCATGTGTCTTCATTAATTAGCTCCCTTCCAAAAGCCTCTTGAGGAATAACAGATTTATTCATTTAAACTTTTTAAATTCAAACTTTTATTTTAACTTTTAACTTTTATTTTTTTCAGTGCAGGATAACAAAAATAACCTCCAATAACATGTACTCAACGCAATTTCAAAAGAATATAATTTCAAAATATCAAAGGAGAAGACGAAAATCATGGCGTTTAAAGGAAAGTTCCCAATAAGATCGAAAATTGTGATAGAGAACAAGACATTAAAGCAAGTATCACACTTTACATATTTGGGCTGTGACATTAGTTACAGAGGGGAAATAGATGTAGAGAAGAAAATTGGAAAGTTCCAAATGATTTGTGGAAGTATCAGCGGGAACTTGGGGAAAAAAGCTACCACAGAAACAATTATGAAATTTTATATGGTTATGGCAGCTCCAATACTCCTCTATGGTAGTGAATCTTGGGTAACATCTAAACCACTAGAAAGTAGAGTGCAGACAGCTGATATGAGATTTCTTCGCAGAACTAAAGGATGTGACAGAAGAGATCACATAAGGAACGAAGATATCAGGAAAGAGCTTAATATTTTCTGCCTCAATGAAAAAGTAGCAATGTATAAAAAGCAGTGGAAGGAGCATGTTGAGCGAATGTCAGATGATAAATTCCTCTAAAAATTCTAAAGTACCAGCCAGTTGGAAAAAGAGATGTAGGCAGACCACTTCAAAGATGGCAATGATGATGTCAAAGCAAATTTGTTTATATTAAAATGAATTATATAATATATGAGTCCGTATCATAAGATAATAATAACTACTGAAAAACAAATTTATTAATTTATTCTTTTTATTTAATAATATTTATTACATGTAAGCTGAATGTGAGTCGGAACAGGCATAGCCTAATCCCTGTTTGAAAGAAGAAGACTTTTATTTTTAAATAAAAAATAAATTAATCAAAAATAACTTGGCACAGGCTTAGAAACAAATACACTCTTAAATCTATTTGTTCAACAACGGTTAAGGTACAATGATGAAAAGTTAGGGGCAAAACTCATAAAAAAGGAAAAACTGAATTACCTGGAAGGAACAGATGTATCCGACACTCGGAATGGGTTCTTCAGGGTCCACACCGCGGAGCACGTACATCCTGGTCTTCTCCATGATGGCTAGCAGCTGGGGGTTGTCTGAGGCCCATACCATGGCCCACACGTCCTTGCGCTCGAGGTTTCCAGAGGAGGGAGCAGCGCTGGGCTCCAGCTCCAATAGAGTCAGCACGCCAGTCGCATCTATCACCGAGCCCATCCTACGACACCAAACACTGATCTGAAGGGGGCATATGTTGTGTTTTTTTAAAATTCACTTCTAGAGCGGACAATACTTAGCCCCTTACTCGGTTTTGTGAAACCTCGACGTAGTGAATTACCGATATGCATAGGATTTTTAACCTTACTTGGCGTAGTGAAAACTCGATTTTGTGAAACCCACCCATCCAAGCTCCAGACAAAGAACATTCTAAGTTGAAAAAATTTTATGAAAAATGGTTGGACCAGTATAAGAGAGGTGTGGAGAAGAAGAAAAAAACATGAACTGAGATTACTCTACACTGTCCCTGATATTGTCACAATAAAGAGAGCAAGAAGGTTAATTTGGATAGGGCATGTAGTAAGAAGACAGAATGGAAACAGAATGCTTGAAGTATGGAGATTGCTTAAACACGCTGCTTGGAAATGTCCATTGGGTAGACATAAAATAAAAATGGACTAATCAAGTAATTAAAGACAAAGGACCTTAGGTGTGGACATAAATTTGTGGAACTGGAGCTGTAAGTAAGTAAGATGAATTATCTTCCCACTCAACAACCCCTCACCTACAGCTAGGGTTCCCAATCCCGGGATTTGGGATCCAGGTCGCTTTTGGACAATTAGGTTATTATTTAAATTCTAAAATCTCGTACATAACATCAAGAAAATCGGGCCGAGATGAAGGCAACGTACAGCTAAAGAGAGAAATTTTGGTTGGTAGTGCAACGTGAGGGCCGCAGCTTTTGTTTAGCTAGATACCCCATTCTATTTTTAGAAACCGAATTTTATTGCTGTCTTACCGCTAACCACCCTAACCCCCTCCCCCTACACTATATTCGCTGTCGCCGTCATCAAGGCCAGTCAGTGACTCACGTCGCGTCAAAGCACTGTGATATAGTACGTACCCACAGTTCGTGCAGCTATCGTTAGTTCAGTATACGTCTTTTACAGTTTGTTTTTCGTTATTTTAATTTACGAATACAGCTTTGAAAAATAATGGCAAGTGTTAAAAGAAAGGTTTTGCCGATTAAAGAAAAAGTGTGAGTTATAAGAGCGTGTGAGGAGGGACGTAAGATAGCAGACGTGTGTGTCGGATTTTGCGATATTTTTAAACTTGGTTTTCTATACAGTATAGAGTAGTTCAGTCAGTAATAAACATAAACTTTTATGTGTATTTAGAATTACCTTCATTAAAAGTGTTAATTTCATGTAAAAAATGTGCTTTTCTATTTTTCCTCGGTTAAAATTATGAAACCTCTTTTATAGTGTCACTCTGATATAGCATCATTAATTGTGTGGTCCCTTCAATGACGTTATAACCAAGTTCCACTGTAGATTGAGATCCTCCCAAGTGGCCAGTAAGGAAATTATATTACTTTCCAAGAATTCTGGTCTGACTGGCTCATCTGTGAGTTAAGTCAACAAGGGACAAGAAAAAACCAACAAGATTGGCAAGTCTATCATACTGGATAGCCAAAGGACCAATTATTTGAGCTTCTTTTTAATGTACCTACCCAATTTTGATTTCTGATCATGCGTAACTAAATAAAGCCTTAGAGCCGAGATTAACACATCCTTTTGCTCTACATGTATTCTTAGACTCAAGTATGAGGTTCCATTGTCTGATTGTTTTAAATGCTCATGTTTTTTTAGTTTATCACCCACACTTTTACTGATTTGTCAGAAATCTGACCAAATTAAAGTAGAATTCACAGCTTATTACATGAACACAACATTATGTCACAACACTATGGCGACAACCTGGAAAGTTTTCTAGTCCATTGCATCAATTCTTTGTTTGAAATCCATTATTGGTGATGGTGGATTGATATTATTTAGATTTTTATTGCGGACATTTTCCATCACGATCGGAAAATGTCATGAAATGTCGTGAAAATAAAAATCTAAATAATACATTGCATCAGATTGTACAGAGGAATGATACAAAACTTATGCTGTGTAATAAAGAGAAAAAACATGAACCTAGTATCTACAAATAAGTAAATATTTAAAAAAGCTTAATAATACAATCTCTGTATATAAAAATGAATGTATATATGTATGTGTGTTTGTCCTTGTCCTATGTGTTTTCTGTTGTCAAATTACTCATCAGATCACCATGAAATTTTAGGAGCTTGCTCTATATGAGGTTTTAGTGAAAACCCATTTTCAAAAAGTTCATAAATTTTCATTTTATGGCATTTTAGCGAATTTCCCACAGGGAAGAAGCTATTACCGTAGGTCTCATGGCAAGAGTTAAGCCCGAGACCATGTTATTTTTTCTTCTTTAGGTGCCCAGAGACCAAAAACAATAGTCGTTAAAATTTTTATATATATATATATATATATATATATATATATATATATATGTTTGAGTTGGTAAATGAGGGCTACTATTAATATTAAATAATTATGCATAACTTAGCACCCTTTTTTTTTTGTTTGAGAAATTATTTTATTTAAAAATTCACAACATGTTTCAGACTTAAGTCCATTATCAAGTGGTGTATTAATAAAAACATAACCTTGATGTAAATAAAATTTATAAATGTCATATGGTTAATTTTGAAAAGTAAAGAAGAGAGGAGATGGATGTTGTATGTATATGTGTTTATGTTTTTTTGTTTCTTATTTTTTCTATTTGATCGTAGATTGGGTGAATATGTGGTGGTAACATTGAATTTAAAATATTTGTTGGATCTTTTTTCCGATGAATGTAGATGTTTAATTCTTCTTTAACATTTAATTTTTCACGTTGTTTTTCGAATTCCAGTACTGATAAATTTTCTGTCATGTTTTTGTAATTGTGTCCTGATGTTATTAAATGTTCTGCAAAGTTTGATTTACATGTAGTTTTGTTGTTGGATTTAAGTGCTTGAATGTGTTCTTTAAATCTTGTTTTAAATGTTCGATGAGTTTGTCCAATGTAATATCTGTCACAATCACTGCATTTGATTTTGTAAATTCCAGGTTTGTTAAAATTATCATTGTCTATTTTTTCAGGGTTCGTTTTTTTGTTTATCAAATGAAAAATATTATTTTTTGTTTTGTAGCTTAGTTTAAGATTTGTATTTTTGAGTGTTCTTCTTATGGCTTTGTCCATGTAATTGTTGTATGGTACACACATATATTTATCTTTTATTTCATTTGATTTTTGTGTTGTGGGTTGAATCTTCTTTTTTAGTTTTTTCTTTATCATGTTGTCTATCATTTTTGTTCTGTATCCATTTTGTTCTGCTATATATTTTATGGTGTTTGATTCTTTGATGAAATTTTCTGTTGAGAGTGGAATATTTACGAGTCTGTGAATTAGTGAGTGAAATGTTGCTATTTTGTGATTCCATGGGTGGTTAGAATTATAGGGTATGATGGTGTTTGTTGTGGTAGGTTTTCTGTATATGTCGAATGAGTGTTTTGTTCCAATTTTTGTAATTTTGATGTCAAGGAAGTTTATATCTTTTTCCTGGATTTCTTCTGTAAATTTTATCGTTGGTGATAATGTATTAATGTGTTTCAAAAATTTGTCAGCTTCAATTTTAGTACCTTCAAATAGGCAGATGATATCATCTACATATCTGTACCAATAATTTATTTTGTTTTTGAATGGATTAACATCATTTATTATTTTTGTTTTCTCTAATTCTGTTATATATATGTTTGCAATTAGTCCTGATAGGGGTGATCCCATGGGTAAACCGTCTTCTTGGAGATAGAAAGTTTTATTATAACAGAAATAGTTTTGTTTGAGAGTTATCTGAGTCAGATTGATGATATCATCTATTTCCTTTTTATTCATCATCTTATTTTCTGTTAGGTTTCTTCTTAAAATTTGAATGGTTTCTTTAATAGGGATATTCGAATACATGTTTGTTATATCAAAGGATATTAGTAATGAATTGTTCGGAATATTTATATCTTTAATTTTGTTTATTATGTCATATGTATTTCTCACATTATATCCATCGTCTAAATTTAGCCCAGTTTTGATTTTCTTATCTAGAAATTTTGAAATTTTGTAGGTTGGTGCATTAATAAAGTTTACAACAGGGCGTATAGGAATGTTATTTTTATGTGTTTTGGGCTGTCCTCTTAAGACTGGAGCTTTTGAATTTGTTGATTTCAGTTGAGTTTTTTCTTGTTTTGTTAAACTTTTACAATTCATTATTTTAGTGTTCAAGGATTTGGAAAATTGGTCAGTTGGATCTTTTGTTAAAATACTATATTGGTTGTCTTTAATAAAGGTTTCAACTTTTTCGTTATAATCATCTTTCTTGATTATAACTATTGCATTGCTTTTATCTGCTTTAGTAAGAATTGAATCATCTTCTTTTAATTTGTCAGCAATAGAATTTATTAGTTTGAGGTCTGTTTTTGTTTTCTCTTGCACATTTTGATTTATTTTAGTATTTTTAATCTTGTTTAGTTCATGAATAAAGTTATACCTTATGGGATCTTTTATGTTTTTTTCAGCATTATTTCTTATTGATACTTCCAAATCGATTAAATCTTTTTCTATAATTTTTTCCTTGTGATCCATAGAAATGTTGTACTTTAAAGAATTCTGTAAAAGATTAGTTTCTTCTTTTGTAAATTCTATGTTTGTTAAGTTTTGAACAGCATGATTGAATTGTTTTGCTATTTCATTATATTTTATGTGATATTTACCTTTTTGTAATTCAATTAATTTTTCTATCTTCTTTTTGTGGGTTTGTTTCTTCTCATCTATAATTGGTTTGATCCATTCGGCTATATATAAATCCATTTCTTCCACACTTTCTTCATGGTAAAGGTCCTTTGCTTCCTTATACAATGTCTCAATAGAGTTTTTGGTTTGTTGGAGTTTTGAATAAAGAAAATTGATTTCCTCCTTTATCCATATATTTTTAGCAGTTTTCAAAGTTCTCTTTGCAGCTTGACTGGTAGATTTTGTTTGAAGTTGAACGTAATTAGGGATTATGTTTTCAGAAAGACATCTTTTGTTAAATTTTATGTCTTCTTTGATTTTTTCTGCTTTAAGTTTGAGGTATTTGATTGAATGTGTTAATTTTTGGTTGTTAGCCATTTCTATAAATTTGAGTTGGTAAATGAGGGCTACTATTAATATTAAATAATTATGCATAACTTAGCACCCTTTTTTTTGTTTGAGAAATTATTTTATTTAAAAATTCACAACATGTTTCAGACTTAAGTCCATTATCAAGTGGTGTATTAATAAAAACATAACCTTGATGTAAATAAAATTTATAAATGTCATATGGTTAATTTTGAAAAGTAAAGAAGAGAGGAGATGGATGTTGTATGTATATGTGTTTATGTTTTTTTGTTTCTTATTTTTTCTATTTGATCGTAGATTGGGTGAATATGTGGTGGTAACATTGAATTTAAAATATTTGTAGGATCTTTTTTCCGATGAATGTAGATGTTTAATTCTTCTTTAACATTTAATTTTTAACAAAATTTCTAGATAAGAAAATCAAAACTGGGCTAAATTTAGACGATGGATATAATGTGAGAAATACATATGACATAATAAACAAAATTAAAGATATAAATATTCCGAACAATTCATTACTAATATCCTTTGATATAACAAACATGTATTCGAATATCCCTATTAAAGAAACCATTCAAATTTTAAGAAGAAACCTAACAGAAAATAAGATGATGAATAAAAAGGAAATAGATGATATCATCAATCTGACTCAGATAACTCTCAAACAAAACTATTTCTGTTATAATAAAACTTTCTATCTCCAAGAAGACGGTTTACCCATGGGATCACCCCTATCAGGACTAATTGCAAACATATATATAACAGAATTAGAGAAAACAAAAATAATAAATGATGTTAATCCATTCAAAAACAAAATAAATTATTGGTACAGATATGTAGATGATATCATCTGCCTATTTGAAGGTACTAAAATTGAAGCTGACAAATTTTTGAAACACATTAATACATTATCACCAACGATAAAATTTACAGAAGAAATCCAGGAAAAAGATATAAACTTCCTTGACATCAAAATTACAAAAATTGGAACAAAACACTCATTCGACATATACAGAAAACCTACCACAACAAACACCATCATACCCTATAATTCTAACCACCCATGGAATCACAAAATAGCAACATTTCACTCACTAATTCACAGACTCGTAAATATTCCACTCTCAACAGAAAATTTCATCAAAGAATCAAACACCATAAAATATATAGCAGAACAAAATGGATACAGAACAAAAATGATAGACAACATGATAAAGAAAAAACTAAAAAAGAAGATTCAACCCACAACACAAAAATCAAATGAAATAAAAGATAAATATATGTGTGTACCATACAACAATTACATGGACAAAGCCATAAGAAGAACACTCAAAAATACAAATCTTAAACTAAGCTACAAAACAAAAAATAATATTTTTCATTTGATAAACAAAAAAACGAACCCTGAAAAAATAGACAATGATAATTTTAACAAACCTGGAATTTACAAAATCAAATGCAGTGATTGTGACAGATATTACATTGGACAAACTCATCGAACATTTAAAACAAGATTTAAAGAACACATTCAAGCACTTAAATCCAACAACAAAACTACATGTAAATCAAACTTTGCAGAACATTTAATAACATCAGGACACAATTACAAAAACATGACAGAAAATTTATCAGTACTGGAATTCGAAAAAACAACGTGAAAAATTAAATGTTAAAGAAGAATTAAACATCTACATTCATCGGAAAAAAGATCCAACAAATATTTTAAATTCAATGTTACCACCACATATTCACCCAATCTACGATCAAATAGAAAAAATAAGAAACAAAAAAACATAAACACATATACATACAACATCCATCTCCTCTCTTCTTTACTTTTCAAAATTAACCATATGACATTTATAAATTTTATTTACATCAAGGTTATGTTTTTATTAATACACCACTTGATAATGGACTTAAGTCTGAAACATGTTGTGAATTTTTAAATAAAATAATTTCTCAAACAAAAAAAAAAGGGTGCTAAGTTATGCATAATTATTTAATATATATATGTATATATATATGTGTCTGTGAACACGATAACTCTCGTAAAAATGGTCCGATCGAGACCAAATTTGGTAGAGACGTGTATTCCTACAAATGCTCGGACGAGTTCGTAAACCAGACATATCGGTCAATGGGAACGGGTAGTTTGGGGGGGTTTTGTACCCCAAAATGGGGTTTTTTGCGTTTTTCACATGTAAATTTTTAAAATTTCTAATTTTATGTTTCACCATTGGAATCAGCTTAAAAAACTACACAATTAAGTTCCTTAAAGTTTTTCTCTATCTTAAACGGTTACCGAGATATAAAAAAATCTAAACACAGTACGTTGTATTTTGAGGCTCCAATGTTAATCTTATGGAGGATTAGGAAAAATTAATTTTTCACTTATTATCTAATATTTTTTCATGTAACTTGATATTTAGCTTCATGTGGTTGAGATCCATACATTTGTGCTAAAAACTCATAGTTTATGTGTTTATCATGGCAGCAAACCTGCATACTCTTTTCCCATGTTAATCATATGGAGATTATGCAAACTCCTTTATTTATGGACAGATGTTGATAAAAGTTGGTATAAATGTTAAAAATAAGATTTTTGATGGTATACTTTCAGTGTTCCTCACAGCAGCAAACCTACTCACTCTTTCCCATTTTAATCTTATGGGGAATAGGCAAATAATTCCCATGTTTATCGTCAGATTTTGACCAAACTTGTCATATATTATAATTATTATATTATTGATTTGGAAATTCGCTGAGTACACAGGTCTGCTGCGACGGGGGTATTAAATTTCTAATGTTAACTTTATGGAGAGTAAGTTAGTTTACTAATTTTCTACAATCAAAACATTTGATTTCTTAAGCAACAGCTGTTGGTTTACTTTCCATTAGCAATATGCTTTACTATCCAATGCCATCTGAATCATTCATAAATGTAAAACTATGAAGTAAATATGTGCTGTACAAAATGAACAATGGTTTTATTAATGGTTTACGGTTTTTGAGGATTATGTATTTATATTTTTTTATTTTCTTTCTGATTAAATGTCATGTATTTATATGTTGGCCATATAAAAATAATTACAATGTTTATACATATTACTTTTATTATAATAATCAGCTGTTGTATATCTTTCTCACTAAATCTGTATTATAGTTCGGTTTGGATTGGGTTTAGGTTGGATTAGAAAATTGTTAATCAATCTACTCAGATTTATTTGTTTTGTGGGAATGTTATTAATATAAGACATATTAATAAAAAATGTTTCAGTATTGTTATTAACTATGCCATGACCCAAAATATATACACAACCAAGCCGTAATGCTATTCAACTTCAGAACATGGTCAATCTTAAAGTTAACATGTATTTAAATTATTTGTATTAGTTGTTACGAAGTTCGCCAGGTCAGCTAGTAATTAATAAAAATAAAATAAGTATTTCGGATCTTGATAATTCGGTACGTTTAGGTGATGCGGGTTATCGAGGTATTCCTTAAAAACATGGAAAAAATGTAAATAAATGTACATATACTAAATCATTACCATCATACATATCATACACATCATACAAATAACCAAAAACTATCTCTTATGCCGGCGCTCTTTCGCACCGACACCTAATATTAATTACAAGAACTTAACTTTCTGTTGTCGGCGCTCTTTCGCACTGACGCCTAATATTATTAATTAAAAGAACCAAAAATTCTGATGTCGGTGCTTTTTCGCACCGAGGCCTAATATAATAACTTAATTGAAAATCATATGCTTCCTAATAAAACCTAGGTTGAGGTCTAGACTTTGTGACTCAACTTCGAGTCACCCTATCGACCGAAACTAATTTAATTAGTTGAGTTATATTGGTGCTTGCTTAATTCGTACACTTACCTTGAGGTACAGGAGTTGCACTGATAATAATTAAAAAAATAAAAAATTTAACCTTCCTTCCACACCGTGGACAAAACAAACGCTCTCTGAAATACACAAATTAATTGATTAATTAACCCTCTGTTTAACGGTAAACTCCAAATCTTCTCTGAAAGAAATCGATGATTTTATGGACTCGCGTTGCTCCTCAACTTTATTATGCCGGCTCAACTTCGAGCCGACCCTATACAAAATAGACAAGTTAGTCTCTGAATCTCAAATAAACAAAGCAACACAACTTCCCGTTGCTCCTATATCAAACTAAGGGCACAATTCAATTACTGGAAAGCCAGAGATGATAAATACAAATGTAACCCAATAATATTTAAACAACACAATTTATATATCAGGTGGATATCCAATTCACCTGCTATATTCCTAAGTCGTAGGCCTAGCATCCCGTTAGTCAGGAGTAGGAGGAGGAGATGTGGTCGGCTCTGCCAGACCCAAGAGTGAGGCTCCTGCCTTCGTCTCCGACCTCACCGCCTGCGACTACGGTGGCGCTCGGATCGGCTGCTGGCGCTTAGTTGAACTAACGGGGTGCGTCAGCAGGCCGCGGGCTGTGCCAATCACAGCGCGAGCTGGTGGTTTAGTTCAGCTGCACCGCTAGCGTGACGAAACGTAACCCCCCTCAGAAATTGAACCGTTACACCTGATGAATCATTATTGTTTTACAAACTAACCCCGGATAAAACGCTCCAATTTAAAAATGAAAAATGTATCGGCGGAAAACTGTCCAAAGTTAGATTGACTGTTTTGGTGTGTGCAAACATGACCGGTACTGAAAAAAAGAAGCTTTTGGTTATAGGTAAAAGTGCTAAGCCTAGATGATTTTTAAGGACATAAAAAAATTCCAGTGAATTACGCCACGAACAAAAAAGCCTGGAGGTCCTCTGTAATTTTCGAGGATGAACTAAGAAAATGGGATAAGGATTTGGCATCAAAGAAGAGGAATATTCTGCCCCTTGTTGACAATTGCACTGCCCACCCAAAGCTAAACTAAACAAACTTTAAGTTAGTGTTTTTTCCTGCCAATTGCACAAGTGTTTGCAACCAATGGACCAAGGCGTCATAAGAAGCCTTAAATGCAATTATTGTAAGCTACTTTTGAAAAAAAAATTATTGTCTGCTTGGACACTGCACAGCCAATTAACATTACCCTCCTGGATGCTATTCAATACTTGATGAACATGCTTGGAGAGAAGTGACGCCGAGGACCATATCAAGGTGCTTTAGGAAAGAAAAGCTGTCACCTTCACTCCCTGATGACGACAAAGATGATGATTTGCCACTCTCTGAATGGATGAAGGGTTTTAATGTCAACCAAAATTTTTCTCTACATGATCTTGATGAGTATGAATCAGTGGACAACCAGGTGGAAACATTTCAAATGCTTAGTGACGCAGAAACTGTAAATGAAGTTCAAAATATGGAAGCAGAAGTAAATGCCGAAGAAGAGGAAGATGAAGACGAGGAATAAGATGTCGTCGTCCCAACAACACAAGAAGCTTTAAAAGCAGCTGAAACACTTTGCCAATTTTTCCGTTTCCGAGAGGCATCTACCACCGCACACGAAGCAGCTCAACACCTCCACAACACGACGGAGAAAATATATTTTTCCGAGAGAACTGTTCAGAAGAAAATTACAGACTTCTTCGTCCAGGACTTTCTATGAACGTGCTTGTAAGTTGTGCAATTGTGCATTGTTACTTTATCTTTTTATTTTTGTATACTTTTGTCTATCTATTTATATTTTGTTTATTTATTTATACAGTATTTTTGTTAATTTAATACAAGCACTTCATTGCTATATTTTTTTAATTTCGATTTTATACAGTATAGAAGAGTTCAGTCAGTTATAGGCTACACATAAACTCTTAGGTGTATTTTGAATTACCTTCATTAAATGTGTTAATTTCGTCTAAAAAATGTGTTTTTCAATTTTCCTCGGTTTTAAATTAAAATTATGTAACCTCTTTTATTGTGTCACTCTGATATAACGTCATTAATTGTGTGGTCCCTTCAATGACGTTATAACCAAGTTCCACTGTATTATTTTTAATTATATATATATATATATATAAACACTAGCTGACTCGGTGAATTTCGTAACACCCCACACTAAATATGTGTTAACTTTAAGATTAGCCCTGTTCTGAAATCGAATAGCATTACGGCTTTGTTGTGAAAGATTAGATATTCTAACTTAGTCCCCATAAGGTTAACGTTAGAAATTTAAAACACCATAGAATGGAAACAAATGGAGTTTTCGAAAAAGCTTTTTCACTAAAACCTTCCCAGACACATGTAGAGCAACTTCCTAAAATTTCATGGCGATCGGATGAGTAATTTGGCAATGCATAAAGGACATACATACAGACATACATACATACATACATTCAATTTTATATATAGAGATGTATTTTTTTTTTATTGTAGTTCACTAACAGGGCTACTATTAGTATTATTATATTGTAAATGAAGACCATAGTACTCTTGCATTATTTCATTTTATTTTAATATGTATTGTCAAAATAAAATGAAATAATGCAAGGATACTAAGGTCTTAATTTACAACTAGCTGACCCAGCAAACTTCGTAACGCCTCACAGTAAACACATGTTAACTTTAAGATTGGCCATGTTCTGAAGTCTAATAGCAATACGGCTTCATTGTGAAAGGTTATATATTCTGGGTCGCTGCATAGTGAAAAACAATACTGAAACGATAAAACATATTAATATCATTCCCATAAAACAAATAAATCTGAGTGGATTAATTCACAATTTTCAAATCCAATCCAAACCCAAACGAAACCTAACTGTAATACGGCTTTAATAGGAAAGATATACAACAGCTGATTATTATAATAAACATAATAATATAAACATTGTAATTATCATATAAACACGTGACTTTAATCAGACAGAAAACAAAAATATAAATACATAATCCCCCAAAACCGTTAACTATTAACGTGGTGAATAAAGCTGTTCATTTTTTACAGTACACATTTACTTCATAGTTTAACATTAATGAATGATTCAGATGGCATTGGATAGTAAAGCATACGGTATTGCTAATGGAAAGTAAACCAATCAGCTGTAGCTAAGAAATCAAATGTTTTCATTGTAGACAATTTGTAAACAAACTTACTCTCCATAAGGTTAACATTAGAAATTTAAAACGCCATAAAATGGAAACTTATGGGGTTTTCGAAAATATTTTTTCACTAAAACCTTCCCGGACACATATAGAGCAACTTCCTAAAATTTCATGGCGATCGGATGGGTAGTTTGGCAACGCATAAAGGACATACATACATACAGACAGACATATATTCAATTTTATATATAGAGATATATATTTGTATGTAATTTCGCTTTCTGCGTCTTCAGGCGATAATGAAAAAGTATAAAAATTAAAATGTACTCAACATAACACAGAAATAAAATTGTAGATATAAACAATAAAAATTTTGCTCCAGTTGGTTATCACCACAGTCTTATTTAAAATTTAGGCCATGAGGAACTTTCAATTTCAAAACCATTTGGTGTGATTGTTCCATGTATCTTAATTATTCTTGTGTAGTGGAATATTCTTTTAATTACTGTATTGATTTGACTTGATATAATTTTTCAAAAAATTTCCTTGTGTTCATTTGCACGTTTTACTAGTAGTTGTTCTATTTTGTTGTGTTTATAAGCTAATAGGTTATATTTTCGGTCATGTTACCTGTGAATGTTGATGTGCATGATATTAATTCACATACTTGGCATCTTAGTTTGTTACATGGTTCTACTCTTCTTTTTACTTTCTCCCCTTACACATAAGTATATAGAGAAAGTATTGTTTTCGTAAAAATGTTATAATTTGAGTTGAGAGTGGATATATCTGTCTTGGGGTCCCCTGAATCCAAAAAAGTCGGTTTCATTTCAACGTTATGTCTGTTCGTCAGTGTATGTCTGGATAGTACAGACACACATATGATTTTCCTAGATGTTAGCAACATTGCACGGTGTACATGTACACTGACGATAGTCAGCTGCAGTTAGCTTACTGTCCTAAGACGGTCGATTTTGCAATCGGCCTACTCTAAGGTTGGTTTGAAAAAAATGGCCTCAAACTAAATATTAAGAAATGCACTGCAATCCACATAGATCCACAACAACTTGTAGAGTCCCCAAACGAGAGAGCAGTGGCCATTATATTAAATGGTGAGGTACTCATGACAAGTGACAAGGTCAAAACTCTTGGTGACACATTGGATGGTGATCTCTCCTTATCTGACCTTATTAATCAGACTATTCAAAGTTCAGATGGTAGATTAAGGGGTTTGTATGGATTGAGAAAGTTGTTGACAGAGACAGCCATAGTTCAGCTTGTGCAGTCACTGACTCTATTAATATTTCAATACTGCTATCCTGCAAATGGCAATAGTATCTCGAAGGAAAATATGGGGAACATACAGAAGGTTTAGAACAGCACCATTAGGTTTGTGTTCTGCCTTAGCCGCCGTAACCATGTGTCACCTCAGGAAAGCCCTGCACCTACCCCCATGGACGTCATAAGCTGAGTGTTAACATGTTGTATGGTTCATAAAGCTCTCATTGTTGGAGAGTCTCAATACCTCTATGAGAAACTCTCCTTTCGGTGTGATGTCCCTTATCGTGGCACCCTGCAGGACAGGCTCCTCCATTTCCGGAGGATAAGTCGCAAGGTTGGCAGGAAGGGGTTTGCCTATTTCAGAGCAGCATTGTATAATGGACTCCCGACAAACCTGAAAGACCTTTTTCTTTCGACTTTTAAAGCTAAAATGTATTTTGAATGATTGGATTAAGACCAAACTTGTATTTTGTTTTTAGTGTTGTGTTGATGTAAGTTATTTTAAAAGCTGTATATACAGAAAATCACTTGAACAATAAAGGGATTTATTATTATTATTATTACATTGTTACTAGTATTACACATCTTTGACATTTTCCATAAAGAAAAAATCCAGAAGACATTATTCAACTACATAGTTAACATGATCATCCCAACACAAATGTTGGTCTAGTATTAAACCGAAAAATTTTGTGTTTCTAACTTGTTGTAATTTAGAATTATCTAAGTAAATTGTTGGTTCAAATTTAGAGCTGATTTGTTTTGTACAAAAATATATAAAATTTGATTTATTTATGTTTAATGTAAAGTCTTTGCTACTGGAAAATTCTTAAAAGGCTTAATCAGGCTCAAAAAGACTGATTCAATCCACTCTTGATTTTTATCCGAGACTGTGATATTGATGTAATCTAAAAATGAATTAAGAAATATGACTATGAAAATAATTACTATAATAAATACAGTAGAACCTCGATTAACCGTCACCCTCGGGACCGAGACCATGACGGATGACAGAATAGACGGATAACAGAAATAATAGCACCGATACAACTTAGCACCTAGACAATGTTTGGCGTGGCAACATCGCAATTCACTGCCTTGCATGTTATAACGGCAGCATTGCAAGTCTAATTATTTTCATGATTACTGCGCAGTACTTAATGTGAATTTATTTTAAATGAGAAAAAAACAAAACTACGTTGGTTCAAGTAAAAATACTTTATTAATATATTTTATTAAGAACGCAATGAAATATCAACTGTACATTTACGTACTTCTACTCTCAGAACGGACGTTACCGGTATTTAATTTTTTAAATAATCCGTAATTTTATTTTGTTTCTTTCCCCGTCGAGCTTTTCATACAGTCATGTTTCTAGTTTTTCTAATGAACCACCAGCGTTTAATAAATTGATTGTTTATTTTCGAGTCCCAAAACTACACGTTTCCGTTTCTCAGCCATGAGAAAAAAGCATTACACACTACGTATAAACAGCACTGTCAACAATAAAGCACGTAAAACACTAGTAGGCATTGCACTCGAAATCGGCAATAACTTCAGTTCACTGTAGCCACACACCATACTGAACTGAAATGAAACAGAAGCAGTGGAATGCAGAAGACAGTGTAAGGGCTTAACCAGCTGGGTCACTACCCTTGTCGCCAATGACTCACGAATATTGAAGGTGTGCAGTACAGTTGTCATAGAACCTAAACAGTCCGGCTCGGCGCTGATGTGGAAATATAATTTTTTTGCGCCAGCGGTGTGGCGGTTAATAGAGACTGACGGTTAAAAGGGTGGCGGTTAATCGAGGTTCTACTGTACTGAACTGTCAGGTTTGCCTATCTATCGAGTCCTGAATTATTAATACCTATTAAGGTCCCAAATATTTTTTTACACCACTCCTTTTATCTGTAAAACTAATGGTTTTTATTCAAGGTTGTAGTTTTTTTCAATTTACTTAAGGGAGGAAGTATGTGTCAGTTAACTCAACTAATACTGTTATTTTTTATGGTACGGGTTTTATGGCAAGATCCAGTTTAAATGTTCAGTTATTTTATAAAAAAGTTTGTTGCAGTTTTTGGTTATACTCGGTATACTTACGATGAGTCACAGTTGATGGCGAGAGAGTCTGGCCGACAGGACTGATTGTACCTTTGCACCAATGCCACCTGCGGCAGACTGTAGCGCTGGATGGTGCCCGACTCTCTGCCAATCAGCAACACCTTCTCGCTCACCGTCATGCAGCAGATAGGATCCGCTGAAGACTGTGCACGTCACATAGCAAATCATAACATCAAGCATATTCAACACTGGCTCCTAATTGGCTTTCTAAATGTTTTATTGCACTTCAAAGAAGTTTAAAAGTGTAAAAAAGTGCAAAAAAGTGTAATAACAGCAAACCATTGCAAACCAATTTGTATTGATCTCCAATTTCAAACTATTATAAATCTTAACATATTTGATCTTAAAGTTTATAAAATAAAAATCCAATTCTCCTCAAGTTTAAGCAATCTTTTTACATCACACAAAATAAAAACATTTCTGTAACAAATGTTATGTGTTTAAGTTTAAATAAAAGTAAGTAAGTAGTCATATCACAATTTTGCTAAAATTATATAATTTCTTGGAAAACAAAATTAGTATGTACCCTTTTAAGACCTTTAAAAATCAATTTTATTCTTGGCTTCTTAACAACCCCTTTTATTGTCTGGATGATTTTTTAATACAATATATTTGGATTTTTAGTTTATACTGTATTCATTACACTATTAGCCTTCTTTCCTGATGTAATATTTAGGTGTATTATACTGGTCATTGCCTTCATGGATATAATAATTTTTTTTGTGTGTAAGGCATTTAAGTTAGAGCTTGCCAGTGCTTATGCTGGTGTATATGACAATGTTAATGATGTATACATTCTTTTGACAATTAAGCAATTTCATTTCATTACTTCAGAGATGATAATTACTTATTTACTACTGTAGCCACTCAAATCCAAAGAAGAGGGAGATTTTAGACCTTGCCAACAAGATGCCTTCATCTTTTTCTATCTTCTGACAGATCCACGTAGATACATGAAGAGATCTCCACACTTCTCTGATAAAGCTGTCCCTTCTGATGTGCCAAACCATCTATCTAATTCTCCTGCTTCAAATTACAGCCATAACATCAGTTCTTCTATAAAATACCTTCAGCTTTGTTCTTTTTTATCCTCCTTTTATCCATCCTTATCTGGTTATCTGGCTACACTTGGGAATGATTCTGGGGGCTTTCCATCGGCTGTTGGGCTATGAATTAAGTCCTGTCTAAGGAACATGTCAGCCTTAGTCAGTAACAAGACTACTAGATCACACCACAATCATCCTACATTCAATCCTCATTCATACTTGGCTTAAAATAGATACATTGTAGTATGGTTGCCATTTTAATGATCTAATCTAATCTGTTATTTGTTGTCTTAAGATATGTAATCATTCATTGACAAAAATTTTTATTTTAACCTGAAAATAAGAAGTGTTTCGGTATGGTAAAAAACCCCTAAAAATGAAATAATTTTTAATCTTTTTATTATTGTTTTCCTTTTTTATTATTTTTCAATTGACTTAATAAACTTAATTATTAAGTATTCAAAAATGTATTATTGTCCACTCACCTGAGTACTTATTGTGGGCTGAAACAAAAAAATAAATTAAAAAGACAACAAAATTAACATATATGCATTAAAATAGTTATTAAGTTAACTTATTCATTGCAGGATGAAGAAATATTTATATTACAGCACATATAGACTGTTATTCGTGAAATGGAAGGTAAATATTCAAGTTTTAAATTCACAAGCCTCGTTAATACAAATATTATTCTGAATTTTGACCATTTTGTTTCAACATATTTTGGCACACACAAAAAATGTCACAAAATATAACTTTTACTAATATATTTTCATCAGAAAACTTCCTACTGATTTATCTAACAAATTTTGAATAGATATACATTGGAATCCCAGTTAACCAATATAAAAGGGAGAGAGCCGTTTCAGATAACCAGTTTTTCGGTTAAACCGTCATAACATGTATAAACATGGTGTGTAGGAAAAATCATTTATAAACAAAGTCTATATAATAGAATGTTTTATTTCAGCTAAAAATACAATATTATGGGTCATAAAATAGAATAAGCTGAACAACTTAAATTACTAAAGCATTGTATATACAGTACAACTCGGTTATTGCGGCCTCGGTCATAACGTCAACTCTAACGTCAGACCTCTTCATCCCTGCGAGTCAGAATGGTACACGGATGGCTCTAAGGGAAGTAAGGGAACTGGAGCTGGAATACTGGGGGTGCAAGATAAGGTAAAGCTCTGCGTTCCCATGGGGGATCTCCCCACAGTGTTCCAGGCAGAAGTGGCAGCCATTATGGAATGTGCTCTGTTCAATCTCAACAGAGGTGTCAGGAACAGAACATTACCATTTTCTCAGATAGTCAAGCCACCCTCAAGGCTCTGGACTCCTGTACCTTTGACTCCAAGTTAGTGTGGCAATGCCGCAACGCGGTGTCTTCTCTTGGCAGTCACAACAATGTAACCCTTTGCTGGGTCCCAGAACACTCAGGTATTATGGGCAATGAAATAGCTGATCGTCTGGCGAACGATGGCGCTTTGATCCCATTCGTGGCTCCACAACCCTTCTGCGTCATCTCCAGGGCGCATGTGGATCGAGAGATCAACACGTGGGCACGTGAATGTCACCGCAGGAAATGGGCGGAGCTGCCCCTACTGAGAGTAAGTAAACTGTCTCTCAGCTCTCCCTCTTCAAGGATCGCTGAGGATCTTCTACAGTTAGGTAGGTCCGAACTCAGACTCATTGTAGGTCTCATCACGGGACATGGACATATGAGGAAACATCTTGCTCGAATGGGACTCTTCCCCGGAGATCCAATCTGCAGGAAGTGTGGGCAGTCCGAGGAGACTGCTGATCATCTGCTGTATGACTGCACCAAGCTTGCCGGGATGAGAGCCGCCGCTCTCGGCATCATGGAGAGGGGTTGTCACCTTCCCCGGGAGGAGCTAGTGGGGAGACTACGGCAGTTTGTCAGGTTTTTAAACTTGGAAGGTCCGTGAAACATTCAATCAACAGGGGTGCGCAAAAAGCCACTTGGCTGACATGCTATAGGAACTCTGTTCCGCCCCTTTGTGTAATGTAATGTAATGTAACGTCAACTCGGATATAACGTCATTTATTTTTAAGTCCCGCCAAACTATATGTATTTACATAGGAAAAAACCTTGTATATATCGTCAGTAAATTCTCAAACCTCGTATATAACGTCAAGAAAATCGGGCAGAGATGAAGGCAACATATAGCTAAATAGAGAAAGTTCGGTCGGTGGTGCAACGTGAGGGGTAGGGCTATTGTTTAGCTACATTCTATTTTTAGAAACGGCATTTTATTGCTGTCTTACCGCTAACCACCCCAAACCCCATCCCTACCCTATATCCCCTGTTACCGGTCATCAAGGTCAGTGTCAGTGACTCACGTCGCATCAAAGCACTGTGATGCCGTTCGTACGTACCTACAGTTCGTGTAGATATCGTTAGTTCAGTGTATGTCTTTTACAGTTTGTTTTTCGTTATTTTAATTTACGAATACAGTATTGAAAAATAATGGCAAGTGTTAAGAGAAAGGTTTTGCTGAAGAAAAGGTGTGAGTTATAAGAGCGTGTGAGGAGGGTCGTAAGATAGCAGACGTGTGTTCGGGCTTGTTTTTTAAAATCGAACCAACAGTTGAATTCACCAAGCCGAACTTCATTGCAATATTTTCAAATTCAATTTTTTATAAAGTAGAGTAGTCAGTCAGTCATAAACATAAACTTATGGTGTATTTCAAATTACTTTCATTAAATGTCGTAATTTCATGTAAAAAATGTGTTTCCCTATTTTTCATCGGTTTTAAATTAAAATTATGTAACCTCTTTTATAGCGTCACTCAAATATAGCGTCATTAATTGTGTGGTCCCTTCAATGACGTTATAACCAAGTTCCGCTGTATTACATTTTACAGAAATCAGCGATTTTTGTTTTCTTTTTTAACAAATCCTTCATATCGATTCAGAGCAGCGATGTTCCTGCGATCTTTTAATCAAAAGAAAATTAGTAGGCATTTGACTCAGTGCACTATTACACAAATTTTAGGGCAACCTAAAATAATAAAAGGGATTGTAATTTAACTTGTTTTTATAAACAAATCTCTATTAAAATTTGTGTCTGAGCGTCCATTAATGTGTGGTCAATGACGTTATAACCAAGTTCCGCTGTATTACATTTTACAGAAATCAGCGATTTTTGTTTTCTTTTTAACAAATCCTTCATATCGATTCAGAGCAGCGATGTTCCTGCGATCTTTTAATCAAAAGAAAATTAGTAGTAGTAGGCATTTGACTCAGTGCACTATTACACAAATTTTAGGGCAACCTAAAATAATAAAAGGGATTGTAATTTAACTTGTTTTTATAAACAAATCTCTATTAAAATTTGTGTCTGGGCCATACAGTGATGTTTGACTTACCTATAATGCATTAAATCTATCTTTAGCTTGTACTTTGCCGTTTCCGTCATCCATGTCATCTGTTTTGTTTTTGGCTATGATATCAGCTGGCTGAAACACTACCTCTACAATATCTTGTTTGGAAAATTTAGAAGAATCATCGGCGACGACCCATTTGTCCACTTGCATATCTTCACACCCAGGAATCCTATGAACCATCTCTCTCAAATGTTCAAAACTTTCAATCTCATCTTCGTCTAGTTCATCATAAATCTTCCTCCAGCACCTTTCATCTTTAATGTTAGCCCAAGCTTCAGCACACCAAAAAATCATGTGTTTCATGTTAACTGTCTTCAGCGCATCATTAATCAGTTTACTACTGTTTGTTTAGCAATCTTGTAGGATAACTCTCAACAAAGTCCTCAAAGTAGTGGTGTTTAATGGGAAATGGATAAAATAGCAGGTAGGTGATCGGAAGAGTAATTGGGAAAGGGGGGGAGGTGAGTCGTTTCAAGGACAAGTCAAATGACTCATATCGCAAAGCATCACCAAAAAGTCTTGACAGATTCTTTCTGGAGAAAGGGGCTCGACGCACCGGCTCGCTATTCACATATTACATACTTATTATTTATGGAATAGTTTCCATTAACCAGGGTTTACTTCACAAATACAAGGACTTTTTGGAAATTAACCTCTGTTTGCCCACTATGTGGGAAAACGGTAGCACTGCCATTCCTATGCCAAATTATTTGTAAGAACAGTCGGCTTCCATCCATGTTAGAGTAAAAGTTGTAAGTGCTTTAATATGTTTTCTGCCGCTTGCCAAAATGTGTGCTATAATTAAAAATCCGGCAAAGTGTGGTGAGGTGTTTGCTGTGATTTGATTTTTATAGCTACAAACAATATTTAGCAGCAACTATTCATAAAAACTTTGTAACATATCTGGACAAAAGATAATGAGTTAAGTTCTTCGAAAATAGGCTCATTCATTTAAAATTGTTTCAATAGTTTGTTTTGAACTTTTGTGTTGATTTTTTTAAGGTCATCAGCAACCACAGACAGCCTACCACTTTCCTCTTCATTATGGACATTTGTTTGGCCATTTTTAAATTAACGATTCCCGAACAACTACACAAAAAGTTCTCAATGAGTATGTGCTGTTGAGCACTTTTTAGCTGTAACAAAACAAATTACAGCATGCTACTCACATTTGATGGGATTTTTATTTGCAGCGCACAATTTGGTAGAAAGAAAACAACAAATTATTGTACAGACAACCTTTACTCTAACACAGCTGGGAGCCAACTTTTCTGATGTACAATTTAAGCGCAAGAATGGAGGCGCTACCCCCTCCACTCCCTGCATAATGGCCAAACAGGTTAATTTCTGAACAGCCCTTGTATTTAGACACTGTTTGTGTTACTAGAGAGTATAATACAACTGAAGAATTATAGCTTCTTTAACTTATAAGTCACCATATGTCTGATACTTTCAAATTCAAAATTAATTTATTTCAGAAATTATTTACATAACTGAATTTTACTAATTTAACTAACTACTGGTAACATGAAACAAAACAATAATTTTATCAGTTTAAAAAATGTATTTATTTACACTAAAACATAAACTAGGCAGTGATGTAAAACAAAGCTAAATTTTATTTGCAAATAGTAATCACAACACGATTTGCTTGTATATGAATGTTCACAAAAAGAGTAATTGATATAAGTCAGCTAAATTTATTTTATTTTATTTTTATTTTGTGTATTTCTACGCCAAAGCCAGAAACCCCAGGCTTGTTACTGCCTAACGTCGACCTGTTGTTAGGAAGCATCATTAATTAATAGCCCAATGACAAAGGGCAACTGGATCCAGATTTGACGCTTGCGGGATTTGATCCGGCGACTTTCAGTTTGAAGGCGGGTATTATAACCACTAAACCACCCAGCCCGTAAATTTTATCTAATTTACAATCCTACAATTTTTTTACTGTGGAAAACAATACTGGGAAAGTCAAAATATATCTTAAACACTCACTTGGAATGTGTGATCCAGGTCCTGTATAACCTCTGCCACACCAGATGGTGTGTCGTCAATGTGGTACAACCGCTCTTTACGGTGACGAGCTCCTGACAAAGAAAAGAATTATCAGACTGAAGTTATTGAAATGAAATTTCTTTATATTGGTAAGAATGTGTACATCATTGACAACATCATATATACCAACATAAGCACTGACAAGTTCTAACTTAAATGCCTAAGACAAATAACGAACATTATTTTATCCATGAATACAATGATCAGTATGGTACACATAAACCAGAGGGTAAACCAGTTAAGAATTTGTTTTTACAATATAAATGGATTGAAAAACAAGGTAAATGATTATTATTTCTTTAAATTTTTAGGTGATTACGATGTTTTTTTGTTGGCTAAAACTTTGATTTCGGAAAAAGATAAAGATTTTATTTGTAGTAAGTTGGCTAATTTTAAGTTGAATTTTGTTTATGCTTCTAGGGTGGCAAATGTAGGGCGCTATATGGGTGGTATCATTTGTGGGATAAACCATAACTCGCCTTGGGTATCAAATTTGACTTTCTTTGTGCAGGGAGGTTTCTCGATTATTTCAGTAAACGTTAAGAGAAGTAATGAAACTATATACCTTTTACCACTTTATTTGAATTACAACAATTGGGAACATGACTTTCAGGAGTTAAGTACATTTCTATGTAATCATAATTATAAAAATATAATATTAATGGGGGATCTAAATGGGCGTATTGGGGTAGAGCAACAACTGAGTGATACTTTTATAACACAGATTAACAATAAATTGAGGGAGAAAAGGTACTCTAAAGATAAAGAAATTAATACTAGAGGGCGAAAAATAATTGACATGTTAGATAATCTAAGTCTGATTATAATGAATGGTAGATGTGAAGGGGATCTTGATGGTGAATACACTTTTATTGGCCTGATGGGGTGTTCTGTAATAGATTTATTAGCTGTTAATATATCTAGTTTAAGCTCAGATCATCTCCCCATTGAATTGTGCATAGAAACTAGTAATATATTATTTGAGGGGGAAAGTGTTAAACAGGATAAGACAATACCTTTGCTACCAAAATTGCAATGGTCTGATAAGTACTTAATTGGATATAAGTTACGGGTAAGTGCCGCGTTATCAGGAATGGAATAAGATGATAAGAATAAGGAAGAGTAAGAATAAGGATGATAGTGAGAGGGATGTAGATGTCATTGTAGAAGCGGTTAAAGATGCAGCAAGGAAAACGGAATACTTAATAAAAATAAATAAAAAATAAATAAAAATTAATAAAAATATCAATAAAAAACAACCATGGTTCGATTATGAATGTTCAGCACTTAAGAAAAAGATGTTTGGACTTTTGAACTTATTTAGGAAAAATAATTCAGTCCAAATTAAGGTAAATTATACGAATGCCCAAAAAAGGTTTAAAGTATTGTGTAAAAATAAAAAGAAAACTTATATCAATCAGGTACTAAGCAAAATAAATAACGGAAGGGATCCAAGAGAGTTCTGGGGTGCAATAAAATGTTTTGTAGTAGAAAAGTCATCAGGGTCAGTCGGGACAATTACCCCCCTCAAATGGGTAACACATTTTTCAAGATTCCTAAACCAGCCACTGTTATCTGATTGTATGGCTTATGATGAACCGTTAGTTAAAGACGTCTTCCTCAATGGAGGTTTTTCACTAATAGAATTAAAAAGTACATTGAAAAAGTTAAAAAATAATAAAGCCCCAGGCTTGGACAGAATCCCTTACGAGTTTTATAAAAATGCCCCAGTAGACGCTCTAACTCTAAACAGTTATTCGTTAAGCTAAAACATACAACAATATGTTTCAGAGTGGAATAGTTCCACAATCCTTTAAAAATACAGTTGTATTCCCCCTCCATAAGAAAGGTGATATCAATTTGGTTAACAATTATAGAGGCTTGTCATTCATAGACAGTATAAGTAAGATATTCACTAGTCTGTTAAATGATAGATTAGTTCACTGGACTGAGAGTAAGAATATAATATCTGAGCTTCAGGCAGATTTTAGGAGGGCATATTCCACAGTGGATAACGTATTTAATTTGTCTAGTATTGTAAATCTAAGACTAGCTATTGATAAAGGTAGATTGTATTCTTTTTACGTAGATTTTACGATAGACAGGCCCTAATTTTCAAATTTTCGTGTATGGGAATATCCACGCGCTATTTGAACGTATTAAAAAGTTAGTATAGCGGTACTACGTCAGCAGTTTGGTGTAAGGAAGGGGTGACCGAATCTTTTGATACCATCAGGGGCTTGAGGCAAGGCTGTCCTCTCTCTCCTCTCATGTTTTCATTATTCATAAACGACCTACCGGAGGATCTTGGAGGCGGATGTGTAATTGGAGGATATAGGGTAAATGTGCTGATGTATGCGGATGATCTCGTCTTAATAGCACCTACACCAACAGTTTTGCGGCATATGATAAATAGATTGGAAAAATATCGTAATGCATGGAACCTGTGTGTAAATCTTGAACAATCTAAAATAATCGTTTTTAGAAAAGGAGGGAGACTTAAGTTAAATGAAAATTGGTATTATAATGGGGAAAAATCAAAATTGTCAATCAGTATAAATACTTGGGTGTATTTTTTCCGCCACTGTAAATTGGGCAACTCATTTGTATGAAAAAGCAAAATCCACAAAATTCGTTATAAATTAAATATGGAGAACTATTATAATTACCAATAAAATTAAACTGGATGCAAAGTTCACATTTTTTAGTTCTGTAATTAAGTCTGTGTTAAGTTATGGTGCACAAATATGGGGTATTAGAGAAAGTGATAATGTAGAATCAGTACAAAGAATGTTTAAAGAATTTTTAAATTGCCTTCAAATACGCCTAACTATGCCCTTTATTTGGAAACGGGAATGGAAAAACTATATTTCTACAATTTGTTTTTAGACTTAAATAATTTGGTGAAAGTGTTTTGCATGACACCCGATCGCCTTCTGCGGATTTTGGGTGAGGAAATTGTGCTCAAACAAGTGGGTTGGTACAGAAACTGGGAGACTAGTGAAGAAAACCGGTGTCAATATAGACTGGAACATGAGGGGAGGGGAGGGTTTGGCGCAACAGCTGATCGCGGTCGTTGAGATGGCACGTGGTTGAGCGAGGTCGAAGGGCGGGCGAGGACCTCACAACACCACCAGCATTATTTGACATTGGAACTTAATCTTGGAGATAAGAGCGTAATTGCCAATGACAATCATGATTTAGCTATAATTTCTCGGGCAATAAAAGCAAGAGCAAGATTGGTAAACCTTAATTTTAAACCTTGGATAACTGGAAAAAATTATAATTGTTCATTATGTAATTTAAATGTTAGAGAAGATGTGTTTCATTTCGTATCAATATGTCCTATTTTGACCAGTATTAGAAGAAGGATATTTGGAAAAAGCTCTCTTAATGAAACAGAATTTTATGAATTTTTAAACGGGAAGAATTGGCGAAGCTTCGGAAATTATATGAAAGAGGCCTGGATATATCGACAATGTTTTATTAGGGAATTTAATTATTAAATGTTGCCAATCTAATAATTATGATGCAACTTCTGCCAACCAAAATTATAATCTATATTGTATTGTTAATGTATAGGAAAAATAGTTACGGTATAATTAAATTTTACATATTTCAAGATTTTTCTTTTTCTTTGATTTTTTAATTTTAAATGTATAATTTGAATATAATTCCTGTAATCTATTGATTGGCAATCGGTTTGTTATTAGTTTATCGATAGCTAATAAATAGTTGGGTAGTCAGTTATTCGTTCATGTTTTATGTAACCATCAGAGCCAACCAACCTACAGTTTTAGTGACCAGTGTTAAAAAGTGCTGTAGAAAGATATTGTCTATAGTTATTATGACTTTTTAGTTAAATAATTAGTGATAAAAAGTGTCAACAAATATGTTTGATTTAATAAAGCGCCGTTTTTCTTCTTCTTTCTTCTTTCTTATCACAGAAAGGTTTTTATTTTTTTTGTTGTAAAATTATGCTTATAAGTGAGGGTAGAATCCCGTATTCTACTAAAATCGATTTCTGGAAGTGATCTGGTTTATTTTGATGTATAATTTGTGTCACCTGTGTTTACCTAACCTTGGTCCTGAGCTGAATAGCACTCATAATTAATTGTGCCAAAGTGAAACAAATTCCTTTTTGGGGTGATTCAAGAATAAACCCACTTAAACTAAGAAATAATCTTTCAGAACTTCATGTTATAACTGTATTTTAGAAGTATACTAATATTAAGTTAGGCCTATGTTGCTGGAGCTGGTTGTATGTTGGTCTCTCAAAATAAACCAGCTCTATGGAGTACACTAGGCTTTTGCTAAAGGGGAATGTTAAGTGTTTTCTTTTCAATATTACAAACAATAATAAGTTTCACTGAGAACATGAGATGAGATGCGTCTGTTGTGATTACCTGCATTGCCCAGTGTGGAGTGACTCTTGGGTGTGACATAGTGCCACAGCAGGAAGTTGTCACGAGAAGCAGCAAAGACATGAGTGGAGTTGATGGCTACAAACACAGGCTCTGTATCCATGTATTTTGCTGAAACACGAGAAACCATCATAAGAGACAGACACCGGGGCTCAAAGAAAGCCGGAATATTATGGCTACTTTAAAAAGCTACGAGGGTTGTTTTTTAAGTAAGTCCCATTTCGTCGCCGTTACTAGTAGTTCGTGAGCAATGAACGTGTGTCAAGTACCGGCATACTTCAGGAACAACTCAATTTCAGCTCTGTAGCTAACCTGTATGGATCTGCGACATGCTTTCAAAATCACAATCATGCGGGATTAAATAATAATGCCAGAGTTGTGCTCAAGCTGAGGTTACAAGTGTTGGCGCGATCATCCGAGCTGTACTCGGGCGTAGGTTTCATAGTGTCAATGAATAGCATTTGTACATGGTATGAATGTCTTTGTTAACCCTTCCTGGACTGCACGCAGATATATCCGCTAAATGTTTGGGCCTAGCAGAAGGTCGGTGGATATATCCACAGATTGTAAAAAATGTAGGCCTATATACGTATATGTATATGTATGGATGGACCATTTTAGCAAATTTCCTATAGAGAAGAAGCTATTACCGTAGGTCTCATTGTAAGACTTAAGCCTATATATAGCTATAGGCTATAGCTATATAGCTATATATAAGACTTAAGCTTATATATATATATATATATATATATATATATATATATATACGTGTGTGTGATATTTCAAAAATTAGAAATAATTATGTTTCATCACTATATTTCGCTTTCCGGCGTCTTCAGGTGAAAATAAAAAAGTAAAAAATTAAAATTAACTTAACATAACAACAGAAATAAAAATAAAAATGTAGATATAAACAAAATAATTTTGCTCTAGCTGGTTATCACTGTCTTATCTTAAATTTAGGCCATGAGGAACTTTTGATTTCAAAACCATTTGGTGTGCTTGTTCCATGTATCTTAATTCTTGTGTAGTGAAATTTTCTTTTAATTGGCGTATTGGTTTGACTTGGTATAATTTTTTGAAACTTTCCTTGTGTTCATTTGCGTGTTTTACTAGTGGTTGTTCTATTTTGTTGTGTTTGTAAGCAAATCTATGTCCTGTGATCTTTGTTCTTAGTGTGTTAATTTTGGAACCAATGTATTCTTTAGGACATTTGTTACATTTAATTTGGTAAACTATGTATGATTATATATATATATACAGGGTGTTCATTAAAGTTGTGGACAAACTTCGAGGGGTGATAGTACTCATTAAAATAATAAAAATATTATCTATACGCATTTGTCCAAAAATCCTTCGTTTAGCCGCTAGCCGCCATTTTGTATTTTTTACATAAAAACGTTATTATCAAGAACTATTTAAGATACAGAAACCAAACTTTTCACACATATTTATTGGCCAAAGAGATAAATATTCTCAAATTATAATTTAATTTGCTTTTATATTTTCAAAATGTCTTTATCTTCACGTTCTTTTTTGTTTAGTTACAAACATGGTCCTCGTAACTGGTCAATATACCATCTGTTCGTTTCTTCTCTACTTCGACCAGGTGATGCAGTTTTCCCAAATTTTCTTAAAACCTTGCCGAACTTCCACTTCTTTTTGCCGTAAAAACGGACTGAATTCCCACTTTAAATTCCCCCACAGGTGGTCTCTGGTTCTATACTTTATTCTGATCAAGTTTCTTGCTATCATCCTCTGGTTTCAGAAAATCTAATCTTGATCTTATTTTCCGACCAATAAATAATTTACTTGGTGGTAATAATTTACTTTATTCCAATAACCGACAAGCAGACTGTTAGGCATATACTCACAGTCGACGGGAGTGGCGATGGCATTGCACAGCACAAGGCCGTACTGAGCGCTGGCATCCTCTGCTCTGACAGCCAGCACGCAGTGGTCCTTGCACGCCGCAACACCGAGCAGCGCCTTCACCGTCTTACTGTAGCACTGCAACTCCAATGCAACAAATGGTTCAAAATTAAGGCTAATATTATATTATACTCTTTCTTTAGAAATACAAAGGTTGATTTTTAAGGTAGTTACTAGGTTCACTTCTTGTAAGGAAGATATATGTTATGTTATATAATATGAATATTTTGCCTACTACTCAAACTTGGGTTCGATTTCTGGTCATGATACAGAAAAATTTGTAACGTTTCAAAATATTTTGCGATTAATTTTTACACATTACAAGGTTAACGATTTGTTAAAGAGGAAAAGTTACGATAAAATCAAGTTCGAACATAAGAGAGACAAGAAAGTTCAGACTTGGCGAGCAGGTTTGAGTCGGCGCGCAAGGAAGGCTGGGCATGCACCGGAGAGGCCGGGCATGCGCGATAGTAGCAGCGAGTCAGCTATCACAGTTGAGGGGGTCCCGCGCATGCGCAAGAGAGGCGCGTGGTGAACGCCGACAGGAAGAAGGTGACCAAGTCAGATGTTGTAGAGACAGTGACCAAGACACACGTGGTAGAGACAGTGACCCAGATGGAGGGATGTGGAGTTAAGGTAAGTGGTCATTTTGACTATTACCAAACATGTTTAGGTTGCTTGAGTACTTAATTTCAGTGGAACTGTTCAAAGCAGAGATTATAGAGATTGATATTGTTTAATTATTGAATATATAGTGAATCATTTTTAGTTTGTTTGAGTAGATGTTTAGTAGTGCACCAGAGCCTGTAATAACCAGATTTGAACTGTTTTGACGTTTCATAATTAAAGTTGCATTTTAATTTTCATTGAGTAGATGTTTAGTTGTGCCCACGAGCTGTAGGCTAATTATTAAGTTGCAATATTCACACTGTTGGAAATTCATAACGTAGGATCTGGGATTGTTGCTTATTGCTAGCTTGACTAACATGCACTGCTTATGATATCTAATATGTTCTTTTGTCTCCTTGCCTGAATACCTTTCTCCTACCTCCATTGTCCATATGTAAATTATTTCTGTAAACGACCATCGATCGACATCGACTGTTGGGAAATCTAATTGAGTCCTACGTAACGTTTTTTAAAGATTGGGAACCGACTCTTGATTATCCGATTTACGATTCCCTACCAACGTAAGTTGGGAAGTGCCAATCCCTGCCAACGTATGTTGGGATAACCTCTCTTCCTGCCCAACGAACGTTGGGAACCGACTCCCACTTATCCGACTACTTTGATTCCCAGCCAACGTATGTAGGGATAAACACTTCCCTAAATTTTCTTATTTTAGTGTATGGCGATGATGAGCTCAATTTAGTTATTGGAATGGACTTTGTCCTAAGGATAGCGTGAACTGAGCCGTACACACAATCACCGCACGGATCCTGGGTTACGCTGAGTTATTAGAGTAAATTTATTTGTAACTGGTTTTACCGGGTTGGCAATTTTGTTTCCCCACCCGTTACAAATTAATCCCTCAGACTGCCACTGTGCTTCGGAAGGCAAGTTAAGCTGCTGGTCCCGACTACATAAAGTAGCCGTTGGGTCACGTTAGAGGCACTAGTGCAACCTGAAAATTCAGACCTTGGCTTGAAAGTTACACAAAGCTTAACTTAATTAAGAAGTCACGAAGTCCAGTTTTAATTTAATTTCTTACATGGTGATAAAATGGAAAGCCGAGTTGGAAACAGGTGTTCGGATAACAAAAGAAGAGAGCAAATGATCCAGACGTTAGTAAAAGAAGAATAACTCATTTTTATATGGCTTACCACAAAATTCCTATGATATGATAAGTTGTGTATAGTCAGCGTTTTTGGTATGTCGGTAGGGCAGTTTGTTATAGCCAAACTTGATTAGTTAGTTTACTGGTACAGTAATGCTAATCAGTTTGTATCAGTACCCACTAAGTGCTCTGTCACTTTATTCTGTTATTAGCTTGATTTCATAATAATGATAATATAATATTTATTTATTAAGATAAATGGTGCCTGGATGTTTAAATCACTGGTCTTCAGAGCTTGAGGTTGTGGGTCAAATCCCACCTGTGGCAATTAGCAACAAAAGTGCAATCTCAAGTCTTCTGGGGTTCACCCAGCCCCGTGAGGCAATTGGGGAACTACGGCTTCAGTAGCGCATCCTGGTCTAGAATACTAGCACTAGCTTTAACAGAGTGAAGAATGCGCTATGCAAATAAAGAAGGGACGGACACCACAACATTCTTTGTAATTTTTATAATGCCACCTCTGTCAATTGTAAATATAGGCCTATTGAATTTGTTGAAACATTCACTTTTTATCTTAACATAGCCATGTGGAAAAGTTTTCTAAACAAATATTGTAAATTGGATCAGAAATGAAATTAGAGTCATGAAAGTAGAATTGCTAAATACCAAAGTCAAAATCATTAGTAGTTTTTGAAAAATTTGTATTTTTCAGGTTTTTTAAGGGTTTTTAGGGGTGAAATACCCTTAAAATCAAAAATTAAAAGAACACCTGGAGATATGATGAATATACAAATACATGCCAAATTTCATCTAAATCGGACCAACGGGGTAGGCTGTGGCTCTGTACACATCCAGACACACACACACACTTGGACACACACAGACACACGGACAGACAGACATCACGTCGAAACCCACTTTTTGGATTCAGGGGACCCCAAAACGGCTATATACACAGTCATTCAATTTCGAAAATTTTGACAAAAACAATAATTTCTCCATATAAGTTACTATGTATAAGGGGAGGAAGTAAAAGATAGGGCTGAACACTATAACAGTCATTGAAGTCATGGAGAAATTTAACAATTTCAGTAGAAATACCCACAATCTAACAAACACGACCTTAATGCTTTGGACTGAAATATACTATCACCTTTTACACATGTTAACAATGAAGTAAGACAATTAGGACAGGTCATGGATGAAGCTAAATTGTTCATTGTTGAGTTTTAGGTAGGTTTTAGAACTAATTAAAATCAATAGACTTAACAGTAAATTACTTCCACCAAATGAGTTTTTGACCATACTTTTAAAAATAGAGAAACTTTTACCCGTAGACTTAAGATTACCTGTTACTGTTAATCTAGAGAACGTATTTTTATACTATGACTTAAGTAAAGTTTAGGCAATGTCAGTATACGATTGTTTGTAACAATACCACTAATGTCATCTGCCAGTCATTTTGAAACGTATAAAATTCACATTGTACCAATTTTCAATCCTCAACTGAAACACTGGTTATCTTGGAAACTGGTTGCACAGTATCTACTGTTATCAGGTGATCAGCAATATTACTTGCCAATCGGTGCTTTTGAATTTAGTATATGTAGAGAATATTTATACTTTTGGTGTCCCAATGTTGTTAGTATATGTAAGAACATGATAGCTGATTGTCATTACACATTGTTTATGGGTAGTGAAACTGGGAAATTGTGCAACAAAGTAATCAAATCAGATGTGATTTCACCTTATTGGATTAAGAATGGTAATTATTGGATTTACAGTGTAGCTAATACAAAAAAAAACTCTTAAATGATGGAATTATGATACTTTAACTAACAAAGAAATGTGTGAAGTAAGAGATCTCAAAATAAGATGGTCAGGAATTTTGAAAAATGTGTCTAGATGTGAGATTTTTGGCTTTAATTTTAAGATTTTTCATAAAATTCAAGATAACACTGAACATTTGAAAAAAATAAAACATATTCAAATTCCAAAATTTAGAGGAATGCTTTTACAAACAGATAACAACACCTTAACTTCTCATCTAGCCATGACGTTCAACACATTTCAAAGCGGAACTTGCGAATGACACAGTTGACATAGTTTGAATAAAATTTTGACACAATTACGGAATACAGATTCTAAAATCAGAGTCTATGATTACTACGGAATTGAATTTTTATAATACTAGTATTAAGCGTTTGAAGAATTTTACTCCTGGTAGAATTTTTATGTTATAGAAGGCGAAAAAATTGCCAGAGAAATGCCATGATAATGCTGTTTCGGGGCCTGAACTCTGGACAAAATGAGTTCAGTTTGAAACTGAACTCATTGCATAAACTGAAAAAGAGTTGCAGTTTCAGAAGCACTCCGAGACATATTGCAGTAAAACCAGTAATGGACAGAGTGTAATTTGTTCTGCGAAAAGAGAATGATGGACTCACTCAAATAATTGTAGAAAATAATTTTAGCTTTATACAGAACTTTTTCAGTGTGTCATTATTTCATTTGTTGGAGAATGTAAATTTTTTTTGTGTTGAAACCATTATCTTATTAGCATTTTTAGTAGTTAGGCGGTATCAGTTATGTTATAATAGTATTAAAACACATACTAAGAACAGACCACACTTATGGCAAATTTGAAGATAACTTAAAAATTCTGTCAGTTGAAAATAAAGGAGAAAAATGAACGCTAAAAAAGAATTATACATACACATTACCTATATTGAAGACAAAGACAACATACTAAACATAATGCAAACACAACAAAAGAACCCAATTTTTGAAACAATCAAAGAAATAATTACATGAAAATTTAAAAGTATTCTCTAACTAATAACACCTATTACTTCATCAAGAAAAAACATGTGACTTCAAAAAACACTACACTGTTTATATATTGTATTTTATTTTTAAGGTTAAATGATTACTGTGATCATGGGGTAATCCCCGAAACACGTGTCAGAATTAAATAAACGGTACCAGTGGACTGACACATACTTTCTCCCTTTATAGTATATATTAAGTTTAAAAAAGACAATCTGTAATAAAACTATCATGTTCTACAAAGTAATTCTAAATATCATTTAATAATAATTTATTGTTCAAATTATATGGGGGGAACCCCCCCCCCCGGTAATACCAAGATTTTTTGAGCTGGTTTTGTTCGGTGATTTGACCTTACACTTCATACCAAGTTTCATGGAAAACGGGTGGAAAATAAGGAAGAAATTGATTTTTTTATATTTTCCATAAGAATAACATTGGGCGCTTTCAGACAACGTACTGCATTTATCTTGGACACTAAATTTAACTTTTCTTTGGAACCGTTAGTCGTAGACAAATAATTCAAAATACTAATTTGTTTAGTTTTTTAAGCTGGTTTCAATGGTACCAGTCAAGTTATACTTTACTTTTATTGTTTTCGCTGAAAATTTAAAAAATTGATTTTTTTTGACATTTAAAAGCCCATAACTTTTGAACCGTCATTTTTACAGACATGCGGGTGGTGTCAAATTATTTAGTGTTCTGTGCACTATAAACTATCAAATTTTAATCAAAATCGTTAGAGCCGTTTTTGAGAAAATTGGATTTTTCACGTTTTTTAAGGGTTTTTGAGGGTGAACTACCCTTAAAAATCAAAAATTCAAAAAAATGAAAAAAACGCCTGGAGATACGGTGACTATATATATACATGCCAAATTTCATCCAAATCGGACAAACGGGGTAGGCTGTGGCACTGTACACATCCAGACACACACACACACACACACACACACACACACACGGACGGACAGACATCACGCCAAAACCCACTTTTTTGGATTCAGGGGACCCTAAAACGGATATATCCACCCTCAACTCAAATTCGAAAATTTTGACGAAAACAATACTTTCTCCATATACTATGTATAAGGGGAGAAAGTAAAAATGAAAATAAAAATAAAATCTGTCATTATTCATTTCGTAATTATATTAGTAGCCCTAACAAGTGAACAATCAATAAATAAAATGATATTAAAATATAAAATGTTTAAAATAGAATGATATTAATCGATTGTGTTGATTAAAGTATATAAAATTGTATACTTTTGGAGAACATACTATGAAGAATGGTTGAGGATTGATTCAACAGTTGTAAATAATCTCGTTTCCTTGATAATAGTATATTGCTTATAATATTCATATAATTCATTATAATCACTCATGTAATTCCTAACTCAACTTTCTTGAAGTCGTAAGTGTGATACAGGGAACAAAGACAATACTAGGAACTTGAATGAATGAATGAAAATACTTTTTTATTTTGAGGCGAATTTAGGACTACATGGTCCTCTCTTACAATTAACCTCAATTAATATAATAATAACATTAATATCAATAATAATAATGAAATATAAAATAAAATTAAATTAGGTTAAAAGTAAACTAAAATAAAATATTATTTATAAACTTTAAATAAAAATTAAAACATTAACAGAAACTAAAATATTAATAACACACACTCACCCAATCATCCTTTGCCCACTACACCCAGGCCTAACGCACGCCTTCCCGCCATGCCTCGGTCATCCGGTCGAGATCGTACTGTTTCGCCACCGTCAGCCGTGAACGAGTGTCTATTGATTTTATATTTTAACTTTGCTTAATTTTGTTTTAACTTTATTTTAACTTGTTGCTGTTTTAAGTAAATCTCACACGTTTGTGTCTTGTAATCTTGCATTGTTTGTCGACATCGGTGGCTACGGGAGACAAGTGTCAACTATCTGCTGACCTTGTTTCTGGCGTAATGTAATATACTGTAGTGTCCCCTTTGTCAAGTTTCTCATAAATTACAAAGACTATGATAAGAGTTCTCAACTAGCAACAAAGTCCCTTGGGAAATGAATTGGCTTATAATTTTTGTTTGTCTTCTGTGGCAAAAGAATTGCTATCCTTAGGGCTAAGCAATCTTTCAAAAACAAGGGGTTAATGTAACAAGTCACCCTCTTTCATACAAGTGAACCAAAATTGATCTGTTAATTTTATTTAACATGTATTTAAAGTAAAGTTTTTGTTTCCAATGGTGGACGGCTATGAGCAGCCGATTAGTTCACAAGTCAGCAATCACGTCACTCCCGTCCAGTCATGTGACATGTGTGATCTGGTCGCAGAGAGGAGAGGGTCTCATACGCATTGTCTGGAGCGGCATTGTTCTGCTTGACCAGCTTCGTACACACTCACTTATCTCCCTCCCAAACTTTTAATAGAATCATGTAATGTAACTTATATTTTTATTCTGTAATCTAATGTTTGTTTTGCCAAATTAAATTAAAATAAAGTTTCTTTCAGGGGGATCAGTGGGTAGGTGGATCTCATATTTATGCTGTCTGCAGAAGATTGAGTAGTGATTTTCTTCCTCAGGAAGTTGAAATACCTTATAACTAAACAGTATCTTCTCAAGGTTTACTTCTCCTTCTTTCATGGCCATGAGGCGAATGGTATCATGCATCTGGCAGCACCCGAGTATTTTGGTTGAAGATATGGGCTCTGAGAATTATCACGAACAGTGAAAGATGATGTCCTGTAGACGTAGACCCCTCCTCACACTCTACAACCAGTACATCCTGGTCTGTGCTGAGCTTGTCAAGACCAACTTAGGTCATTATGAAACCCGTAGCCAGTTGTACTATTACAAATCAGGGGTGCCAGAGGTTGAACGCCCAGCGATACCGACTGTCTCTTTCTAGAGATACCTTTTCAGCCATAGCAGTCAAGATCTATAATGCTCTACCGCTTGCATGAGGTAGATGGAGGCTGAGAGCTTCTAGCAAGGGGTCAGGAGTCATCTTCTAAATCCCTACTGTTCTGTGTGGAAGTTTTTTGAGAGTGCTGGGACTTCTGTCTATCCACCGCCACCTAATTAGTTTCTTTTTGATGCTGTCTATTAGTAAAGCAAGCCCTGGCTGGTCAACGGCGAAAAGGAGGTAATTCATTCGTCAGGATCATTAGCTGATATTAGTGAACAAAGTAGGGACTGTATGGCCATGTGGTGTAGATTGCCAGTTTATAGAGCTTTAGGTTGTGAGTTCAAATCCCATCTGTAGCAATTAGTACCAAAATGCAATCTCATGTTCCTCCAGGGTTCACCCAGCTCCGTAAGGTAATTAGGAAGTTACAAGTTCTATATCACATTCTGGAGAACAGGCTAACACTAACACCGTGACCACTAATGCTAACTAAATGCCATTCCTTGAAATAAAATGTACAACTAAAGGCGTGAATAGTACACAAAATGTCTGAATTGAATGTTATGGGATTTTTATTATTATATATTATGAAAAAAATTAGCTCGACCCCCATCACAAATTTGTGTAAGAAAAAACATATTCTCCTCCAATCATCATTACCCAGTGCCTTAAAAACCAAAACATAATTAATAGACAAAATTTACTTTGAATAAACTGCTTTGTCACTTTCATACCTCATTGTTATTAGTGTTCCAGAACGTGAGGAGGACGCCAGGCCGGTCTTGGCGGTTGTAAGAGTAGACCACGGTGTTGGAGAAATAGCACCATTTGTAGCTTGGTCGGATGTTGGCGAAGTAGATGAATGAGTCGACGGCCAGAGCCACACGTAGGGATGAGCCTTCCCACACGCAGCACGCCAACTCCCGGCCCGGGATCTTCAGAGTACGAAGATGCTGCAACGAAAACAGCTTCATATTGACTGATTTTGAGTGTATGTTTGTGCCGTTTGTAAGAACCTTTTAGAGACCACCCAAAAGACCCTGGTTTGATTCCTGGTCATGACACGTATGAAATTTAATTTCTTGGACTGCCACCGTGCTCCAGAAAGCATGTAAAGCTGTTTGTCCTGGCTACATAAATAGTTATTAGGTCACTTAAGAGGTTTTAGTACATCATGGAAACTCTTAACACTAGACCTTGGCCAGAAGGTTACATGAAAAATTAAAAACAGTCCCTTTCAAAAGACCTAAAACTGTGAATTTGGATGTACTACTAGAGTTTCATGAAATACAAAAATACAATCAGTTTCAAAACATGGCTGTCCAGTACTTCTTAACCAGATTGAACAATAGTGATATTGTGAAATTGGATCTTATGAAACACAAAATGTAGATTAATTTTAAGATATATAAGTTTAAAAACAGAACTATCACAAGACTCAAAGTCAGAAGAGCCTAAATGTGATTTCTTCTGAGTCAGTGAAATTTAGGACACTTGAAAATTTCAAATCAGGTAAAAGTATTAAAGTATTATGTAAGTATTAAGTATTAAATCAATTTATTTTCCCAAATCCTATCACAACTTAACCTAAGAAGGTGATCTTAAGTATTAATTACATTATTGGTATTTTAATACCAAACTTTTCGAGTGGATTTTGTTGAGTGATTTCACCCTACACTGCGTTCCATGTTTCATGTAAATGGGTGGAAAAATGAGGAAGAAATTATTTTTTTAATATTCTCCATAAGAACAACATTGGGTGCTCTCAGACAAAGTACTCCATTTAACATGGACTGTAACCTGTTGAGGAGTATGCCCGTCATGTGACGTGGCCAATGGTATTGCCATAAACAGTAACCACGGGAGTAAGAAAAAATTATGGATTTATTTAAATATATTTTATTACTTCAATAAATGGATAAAAAAGCATATTAAAAACACATTTTGTAATTTTTCATATTATTTAAATCTCTTAGAACCTGTTTTGAGTGTAATATATTTAAAAAAAAATGATCCAAGTATAGCGGTAACCACCCATTATTGGTCAATACAAAGGAGTCAATAGCTAAACGGCATCAAAAATCACTACGATAACCTAACAGAGAGAAGATCAGCTGAACACTAAGAAGCGCACGCACCATCACATTGGCACTAAGCCAATTCTAGAGAAATATCGACAATACCAACCTGATGTACAAAATTTACTGTGCCTAGTAAATTATGCATCAGTTCTAAATTATTCGTTTTTAAATAATATTATTTTACTTAAATGATTTCGGTTGTAATAAACCATTGTAAATTTTCAATTTATTAGTAATATTTTAATAAATATCGAATATCCGTCATCCCGTCATATGACGTGGATCCTCACGGGGGAAAAAACGTCACATGACGGGCATACTCAATGGACCCATTTGTTGTTACTCTTCAACAGATAGAAGATTAGAACTAACTAGAATTTTTATCTGGAATCGTTAGTTGTCAAATAATGATAAATTTTAAAAAATTGATAAAAACAATACTTTCTCCACATACTATGTAAAAGGAGAGAAAGTAAAAATAATAATGAACTTTAATAATCCTGTTTTTATTAATAAATAAAACATTAAAACACATTTTAAATTTTGTATTTCATAATATCCATTTTTAAAAGATCCTAAAGGGCACCTTAGTTCTAAAACAACTCTGTCTTTTACTATTAATGAGTACATGATAATAAAAAATATTATTTAAAAATAGTATAAGAAAATTCTTTGGAACTTTTAATACATAGACTAATTTATTGAAACTACTTACTCAAAATCAAATTTTTTTATTTGAAAAACAGTTAAGTGCATAACAGTCATTAATACATACAGCAATGCAGCAAAAATAACGTATTTAGAGAAAAATATTCAATAAAAACAAACAGAATAAGAACAAGAAACAACTTTACCAATAAAAACCAATAAGAACAATACAGTCTATTATTTTTTTACTTTTTCCCCTTATACATTGTATATGGAGAAAGACACCACTTGCATGTCTGTAAAAATTACGGTTCAAAAGATATGGGCTTTTAAATGTCAAAGCAAATTTTAAAATTTTCAGCAAAAACAAGAAAAGTAAAGTATAACTTGACTTGCACCATTGAAACCAGCTTAAAAAACTAAACAAATTAGTATTTTGAACTATTTGTCTACGACTAAGGGTTCCCAAGAAAAGATCAATTTACCGTCCATGATAAACACAGTACGTTGTTTGAAAGCGTCCAATGTTATTCTAAAAAAATACATTTCTACCTTATTTTCCAAACGTTTTCCATGAAACTTGGTATGAAGCGTAAGGTCAAATCACCTAACAAAACCAACTCAAAAAACCTTGGTATTACTGGGGGGGGGAGGGTTCACCTCCATACAATTCGAACAATTAATTGAACTTTGTCTCTCTTGTTTTTATTTTCAGAAATGGAATGATTATTTTTTAAACAATAAACTATTAAATGATATTTAGATTAACTTTATAGAACATGATAGTTTTATTACAGATTGTTTTTTTTAATTTACTAAGTTAAGGGAAAAAGTATGTGTCAGTCCACTGGTACCGTTTATTTACAAATAATTTCTCTTCAGGAACAAGGGCAGATGGTTGAAATTATTATTGCTGTGAAATAAGTTTGGTTTTCAATAAATGTCATTTTGTGTTCTGGAATAGGTATGTTATGAGTTATTTGGAGATTGAATTTGCAGAGAGATTGTTTAGAACAACCTGGAATTGCCCTTAAAAAACAACCAGTTGAAAATTATCTTAGTGTCTGGATAGATTTTTCAATCTATCTACACTACCCAATAATCTATCTATCTATGAGCTATCCTACCTCTCCAAACGGAGTGAAAAACTGGACAACATTGCAAGGTTTAGTTTCACCAGTTAGGACAGTTGAGCCTGTGACGGCTAGAACGCTTCCGTTGTGGTTCCACGAGCAATTGACGGCTGTGATGCCAGTGTCCAGAATCACAGGATCTAGGCAACCACACCTTAGCATAATTAATTATACACATACATGTAGGTTACTTATTTAATGACTGTTAAAAGAAGAAACAATATTTCTTGTTTATCCATGCCTTTCTTGTTTTTTCTCATCGTTCAAAATTTTAATAACGCTTTCAAAGAATATTTTTAATAATTTAAGTATGGTATGCAGTTTAACTACTGAGGTTGATAAGACTGAGTATTGTTTTGTAGTAAGTACTGTTGATCATTACTATAAGTTTAGTAGAGTAAGTTTGATTATTTTCCAGGGTACTCAAATCAATGTGTTTTATATACATTTAAAACAAATGCAACTGAAGTACATACATACAACAGATAACATGAATCAGATAACATGATAACAGATAACATTATATGAATCAACTTCAACTTCACAACTTCACTAGCAACTAACTGAACTATTGCATTGTCAAGTTATTTAAATTTTATAAGTATTTATCCATTATTTAGGTAAATACTAAATTTCAATAAAAGAGAAAGCCCGTTTCCATTATTTCAGCAACTTAAAGTCTACCAATACAACACTTTTCAATTTATAAATTTTTAAGAACATTTTACGTAAGGAGTGGAAATATGGGATTAGAACATTTATTTTATGTAACACTTACGTCTAAATTAGGATTTTTAGAACTCCCAAAGTAAAAAAAATCATGCTTTAGAAATTCCTTTGTTTTTCCAGGACCAACATTTTTCAATAAAACCCTCTTATTTGTTTGAAATTCATTATTGGTGATGGTGGATTGATATTATTTAGATTCTTATTGCGAACATTTTCCATCACGATATTATGTATAACAAAGTTTCACGACGTTTCGGGATCTGGAATCTGATCCCGTCCTCAGGTGAACTAATATCTAAAACATAGCACAATTAATTAACATATAATCCGGACCAAACCCGTTTATAAAGCTGAAAACATAAAAGTTTAAAGCAGGCAAAAAACTTACAAACGAACCATACACTAACCATTACACACAAAAGAAACCCAACACGTCCGCTCGTCACGGAGACTCAAAGACAACTGAAAGGAATGGGTGTGTCCCACCAGAACCAGAAACAAAAGGGCCGCCGCCAAAATCCTAAATCCAGGCGAAACACGTCCAACAGGATTTATTATTATTATTTTATATTAAAATGCAAATCCTATAACACTCCTGTAAGACAAATCCTGTAAGACGAATGGAAGGGGATACGCTATTTAAGTGGTCTAAAATTTCTTTTAATTTATCGTCTCCATGAGGGAAAACCACGAATGTGTCATCGACATACCTCCACCAAACCCTCGGTTTGAGATCGGCTAAAGCCAAAGCTTTTTGCTCGAACTCCTCCATGAAGATATTGGCAAAAAAAGGGGACAATGGCGATCCCATGGCCATAACCTCATCTTGGCGATACATTTTACCCTCTGGCTCAAAATAATTACATTTAGTGCACAATTCCAATAATTCCATTATAACGTTTACTGGCATTTTTGTTCTTTCACTTAAGGTTTCATCTTTTTCGAGCCTAGACTTGATTATTTTAGGGTTTCCGGAACTGGGACATTAGTAAACAGACTTTCTACATCAAAACTAACCAACTTATCTGTATCAGCGAGTGTAATATCTTTTAACTTCTCGACAAAATGTTTAGAGTTTTTTATGAACGTATCAGTATTATCAGTGTTTCCTACTAAAGGTTTTAATATGTCCAAAAGGACCTTAGAGAGTTCCCTACAAGCTGGGTTTTTTTGCTCTGTAAAGTTAATTTTGTACTACAATTAATTTTTTCATGTACATTAGATAGGATTTGCATTTTAATATAAAATAATAATAATAAATCCTGTTGGACGTGTTTCGCCTGGATTTAGGATTTTGGCGGCGGCCATTTTGTTTCCGGTTCCGGTGGGACACGCCCATTCCTTTCAGTTGTCTTTGAGTCTCCGTGACGAGCGGACGTGTTGGGTTTCTTTTGTGTGTAATGGTTAGTGTATGGTTCGTTTGTAAGTTTTTTGACTGCTTTAAACTTTTATGTTTTCAGCTTTATAAACGGGTTTGGTCCGGATTATATATTAATTAATTTTGCTATGTTTTAGATATTAGTTCACCTGAGGACGGGATCAGATTCCAGATCCCGAAACGTCGTGAAACTTTGTTTTACATAATATCATGATGGAAAATAATATAAACATGTTATGTAACAAACTTAAGATGTGACTTTTGGACAAGAATTATGTAACTTGCCTTAAGGAATTTTTATTTTGTTATAGATTTTAATTTCAATTTTTTTTTATAATTAGTTACAGTATATAGTTATTGGAAAAAGGCTGTAATTTATAACTAAAGAAAGCCCTCTTTTTATATTTTGCAACAAGGACGGAATAAATCATTTAAGTGCGCTCTGGACATAAATAATTTAGGTTTTACGACATATTCATAAGACGAGCTGTTACCTGTAAGTGGATACTTGAACTATCTCAAGGACTGTGTGGATGGCATTTACAGCCTTAATTGGGATTACAGGGGACATCTGTTTTGCATTGTTTATGATTGCATGGTAAAGGTGGGGCATGTTTTGTGTTATTAATAAGTATATTAAAAAGTGAGGCATAAATAATGTTTTTGTTACAGTTAAGAGTAAAACAATATCATCCATTTCAACCCATGTAACGTATAATTTATAAATTTCAGTTATTGATTGATATCACTAACTTTCGTCATTCTCGGAGCGCATTATCTGCATATGTCCTGACTGGTAGCAGATGGCGAGACAGGGACAGTCCTCGTCAACATAGCCGTTATGTCCGTTGTACCATACGAGACCGACGACCGATGCTGACTTGACCCACACCTGCCCTGACCCGGAGCCTCCTAGGCACTGAATGTTCACCTTCATCTGAGGACACAGATGATAGTTGCTTCACATTCTAATAGTATACTTGTAAAACAGTTTTCAAAAAATGCTATGATAGATTCTGTCATTGTAAAGTTGAACAATCAGAAGATGTATGCTGGTGATTCTTGGAACAAGGAAGAGCCTGCTTAGGGTCATATCAATTGTCTTGTGCTGTGGTTGTTCGGTGAGTATCGTACAAGGTGTATTTGTATTGTAGAAACTTAATGCGATGTGCTGGAACAAAACCTGCATTTACCGGCACAGTCGCTCTGGCCCAATAAGTGAAAGGTTGCTGGATCGAAATCAGCGGCCGGCGACTCCTATCAGATCATGAGCGGTCACCTCTGATTTACCTACCTGACTAATACCGCTGAGGTACCTCGCTGTCTTTAATATACCTCATAGGCCCTTTTTAAACCTCAACTCCCCATTACCATAGGACAGTTGAGGTTTAAAAAAATGAATGCAGTCTTACTCATCAGCTCTCCCTCTCTCTATCCCTATCACTTTCCCCTCGCTATGTCAAATACTACCAGCCTGACAGTCATTTTTGATGGTTCCCACAACCAACATCACTGCCAGGTGTGATGTGCATGCAATAATCTGATAAATTTTACAATTAGTAATAAATTTTTGCAGAATTTATTTTTAATTAAGGGTAATGACGTAATCACGTAGTGACACCACATTTCATATCAATGGAGTGAAACAGTGGTAACAATGGAGCTAAAAAGTGTATATACTCAGCCCATTTTCAAATAATCTAGTTATGTTTGATGTCATCACCTTTGTGAGTTTCAGAAAGCATGTACAGGACCTTTGTGAAGATATTTAGTGATAACCTAAATTCAAAACTTATATAATAACCTAACCTTTCGCAAAATTAGTAGAGATTGAATTTTCACAAACCTCGGCAGCATGTTCCTGAATGGTTATCCTCTGATTCTCTTGCCAAGAAAGAAAGAAGAAAGAAAGAAAGAAAAATGCCTTTATTGGAGCTAGCGTTATCACAGCCGTAACAACTGGTTTTCAGATATAACTATTGTCTATATAAAATATATAATTATTGTGAACTAGCATTAACAAAAAATTATGATAAAATTAACAAGAACGAAATCAATTAGGTCCTAAACAAATAAACCTTAAAAAACTAAATATATACAGTACAGTCAACAATAAATAAATAAATAAATTATTACATTTAAAAACTGTCATCTGTATAGTATTTTCTTACTTTACTATTAAGAGATATTACACTACTATTTTTTATCACAGGTGGGATTGAATTATATAAGGTGGGGCCGAAATACGAAAAAGCCTTCCTTCCACACTCAAGGCTTACTCTTGGAAAATGAATTAGCTTGTCACTCCGAGTGCGGCGCTCCGAGACGTCCTGCCTAGCTATTAATTTTTCGAGGAGATATTTGGGCTCCTCTAGGGTTAATACTTTATGGATCAAAGAGCTCGTTAACACCTTACAAAATACACCCATTGTTGTTAACTGGGCATCTTTCCGATGTGATGTTACATGGTCTCTCCTTCTCAAACCATAAACAAATCTTACTGAGGCATTCTGCAATCTCTGAATTCTTTCGGTGTCTTTCTTCGATATACTGTTCCCATATACAGGGAAGCAGTATTCAAAAGACGAAAGAATCACAGATTTGATAATTTTAATTTTAGCTTCTACTGACAGCAAGTCCCTATGCCTATAAAGCCCTCTTAGCTTACTGAGTGCTCGTTGACATGTTGCTGTCACATGGTCAGAAAGAGTAAGGCCTTCATCCAAGGTAACTCCCAGAGTTTTTATCTGCTTACAAATTTGTAAGGGCACACCATCAAGCAGGATCCCAGAAATATCTCCCCTTACTATTAAATCAGAAATAGCGTGAGGTGTTATGTGTTGAAGAAGATGTTGCCAATCTTCGTCACCACTCCATTTGAGATAGATGGTTTTCACTTCTTTGCTCTTTGTATATGTCGGTGCATCCCTCAGAGAACTCTATACCATTTTTGGAGATTTCGGACACTGTCATAGATGCTTCCCCATAAACTTAACACAGCTTCTTAAGAATTTCAATCGGTTGTAAATTTTTTACAAAATAGGATTGTTGCCCACACTTTATACTTGACGGTGATGTAGGTCGCGGGCTCCATCGCGGATGGCTGCCAGGCCGGCACTGTTTGATGTGACAATGTGCAAGTGGTGGAGTTAGAGAGACAGAGCTGATGAGGGATTTTAGTGCTCTAAGAATTCTCACAGCACATCACATTCTGTCTCAGCGGAACAGGGAACCTTATTTTGGGTATTTTGGTCCGTCAAACTAAGGATCCAGCCTTGAAAGCACTTTTGAAATTGAGGAAGAAGCTTTTTTGTAAGCTTTTACTTGAGGAAAAGCGTGTATCTATATCTCACGAAGTCAAGCAATCAGACTGCATTCAAAAATCTCTCTGGAATGTTGTTCGTAGGGAGACGAGTGAGCCCAAGTCATCATTACAGATTCCACCTATCAAACACCATGGCAAGTTGGTTTCATCGACATCTAGAGTCGTGGAATTGTTCAGTAACCATTTTTCGGACATTGTTGATCAGCCAGCTTCCAATTTGTCACATGTCACTTACAATTTAGTTCAGCAGCATACACCAGCCCATTCCTTGTTCTTTTCTCCCACTACTTCGTATGAAGTCACACAATCAATTCTTTCACTGAAATCAAAGAAGTCTGCGGGAGTTGATGAAATTTCAAATTGTCTTTTGAAGGAAATCCACCCAGTCATCATTGGTCCGCTAGTTCATCTTTTCAATGCCTCTATCTCGTCTGGAGTTTTTCCTGATGTTTATAAGACTGCCAGGCTTGTTCCCATATTTAAGAAGGGGGATAAAAGCAACCTCAACAACTATCAACCATTTGCTCTTCTCTGTACCTTGTCAAAGATCCTAGAGAAAATTGTTTATTCCAGACTACTGACTCATTTGGACAAAAATCACATTTTAGTCCAGAACCAATATGGCTTCAGAGCAAATCACTCAACCACCCAGGAAATTGTAAATTTTGTACAGGACGTTTTAGTTAAACTTGAACAGCGAGAGCCAGCTTTGGGAGTATTCTGTGACCTATCAAAGGCGTTCGATAGAGTGAACACCATTCTCTGTGAAAAATTGGGGAGATGTGGTGTCAATGGAGTTGCCTTCGATTGGTTTCAATCGTATCTCTGTAACCGCAAGCAATTTGTGGAGATTTCTGGAGTTCGATCAGAGCTTTCATTATGCAGGTACGGCGTACCCCAGGGTAGTATACTCGGGCCATTGCCTTTCATTGTGTACATGAATGACCTGGCTGTAAATCTTCCACTTTCGAAATCTATATTTTATGCTGACGACACGACATTGTTATTTGGAGGTCCACAGGTTAGTTTGCAAGAAAGAGTCGAGGAATCAGCTAAATCCCTAATAAACTGGTTGTCAGCCCACAATTTTCAGTTGAATACAGACAAGTCTAAGTTCATGCAGTTTTTAACTCCAAACAAGAGACCTGAAACTATTTCTTTGGACGAGTTTCAAATAAGGGAATGCACCTCGGTGAAATTTTTGGGTTTGGCTGTGGATGGTGGTTTGACGTGGACGTGTCATATTTCCCGACTATGTAGCCGGTTGAGCCGCATTTGCTACGCTCTCAGGGCACTGCAACCTCTTCTGGATCCCAATGTGTTGCTCATGGTTTATTATGGTTGCTTATTTTCCTCCATGACATATGGAATTGAGGTTTGGGGTGGTTCTCCAAATGCACATAAAGTCTTCCTGGTGCAAAAGAGAGCGATTAGAATCATTTGTGGCCTACCCCCTTTACAGTCATATAGAGGGATTTTTCGGACTCTTAATCTCCTCACCTTGCCTCACCTTGTATTCCTTTGTAAACGAATGTTGTAACGCAACTAGAAAACTTAACTTGGATTAATTAAACTAATTAAAAGAATTCAAATAGTAAGTCTCTGAACAGTGTTTCATTCGGCCAGCCAGTCACAAATGGAAACGTTAAATTTAAAACACTTACACCAAAGTTTCCCTGGTTATCATAGACATGGACTTCGCCATCACGTAGACTGAAGAGCAGGAGTTTTCCGTCAGGGGACCACTGCACCGCACTCAGAGCTGATCCCTTCAACTCCTTGCCCCAGATGCGATTACCATCCACGGAACCCACGATTACAGCTCCTGTAATACAACGCACAGTACTTTATGCTTAAAACTGTAGCCACCTCATTCAGTAATGGCTAAATGCAAGAGTACAACACCAGACATGCATCGTACTGCTATTTTCATATACAAGCACACTGTAACTGGATTAACTCCATGCTACAGTGATGCCAAATTTCGGAACAAGCTACTGGATGGGAAGAAGAAGACTGATAAACATAACTATGGGATTTAGCTGACAAACTGGAAATAGGAGCACCATTACTTTACTCACTTCAAGAGTTTTATGGCTGGAAGAACACCCAAAAACAACACTTGTATATTTGTTATTGTTAATTAACAACATTTATAAACTTAGTTGACTAGTTTACTTAAGTTAGTTTACTTAGTTTTCTAAACTAAAAAAACTAAAGATGTTTTTCATTCCAGCAATTCAACATTCAAGTTTTATAGTGAAATAGAAGTTTCTTAAAACCTTAAATTGATAAGTCACTGTCTTGACAATCAGTTTTGTCCACGCTGTCTATTGTACTTGATACACCCACAATCAGATTTGTAGTCTCTTTGGCAGGCAGAGTATAGTTAAAGAAACTTTTTTATTAACTACGAGGGGGTACCCAAAAGTAACCGGATTGACGCTACCATAGACGTGGCCTGTGTAGTACATATGTTTGCCGCTACGAGTGTGTAGCGCAACTCATCCAAAGTTCAGTGCCGGTAGACTTTTGCAGTGAGTTTTTTAGTGAACACTGTTTCGCTGTTTTGTTTTTTTCATTGTGGTGGACAAAAATAAACAACGTGCAACTCTGAAGTCTTGTTTCTTGTTAGGGAAGAGTGCTGCAGATACCATTGTTATGTTGAAAACTGCTTACAAAGATGAAGCTTTATGTAAATCTCAAGTATACGAGTAGTTTCCACGTTTTAAAAATGGCAACATGTCAATTGTTGACAAACCCCGTGAAGGACATCTGTCCACTTCTAAAACTGACAAAAATATTGAGAAGATTCGTCAGCTTGTGCATGAAGACCGACGTCAGACCATTGATGAGTTATCAGAGATATCTGGAAATATATATGGAAATATAATAGTTGGAGCTCTGTCCAGCGAATTTTGAGTAAAGATTTGAAAATGACAAGAGTGGCTGCCAAGTTTGTGCCTCGAGTTTTGACTGACCATCAAAAGGAACGTCGAGTGGAATCTTGTCGAGCAATGAAAGAACACCTGCAAATTGATCCTGATTTTTTTCTAAGATCATTACTGGTGACGAATAATGGTGTTATAGTAATGATCTTAGAAAAAAAATCTGAATCAATTTGCAGGTGTTTGCTCATAAATCTTCTTAACATTTTTGTCAGTTTCGGAAGTGGACGGACATCCTTCAGGGGGTTTGTCAACAATCAACGTGACCCATTTTTAAAATATGAAAACCACTCGTATACTTTAGTTTTACCTAAAGATTTAGTTTTATCTTTGCAAACAGTTTTCAACATAACAATGGTATCTGCAGCACTCTAGCCTAACAAGAAACAAAACTTCAGGGCTGAACGTTATTCATTTATGTCCGCCGAAACAAAAAAAACCACGAAACAGTATTCACTAAAAAACTCACTGCGGACAAACGCGTCCACCCATGGCGACGGCACTAGCGGCACTGAACTTTGGATGAGCTGCACTACACACAGGTAGTGGCAGACACATAGACTACGCCTACAACAACGTCATTCCGGTTACTTTTGGGTACCTCCTCATAGTTAAATTTAACTAAATGAAAATACTTCACGTAGACTGATTGAAGAGAAGTTAGTATGGCAAGAAAATCAACTACAGTAAAATAAAAAATTGTCAGGAGTTAAAATTTTTGTAATAAATAAAAATACATTGCAGAGTACTTATATATTGATTTTGATTTGATTAGTAAGCAATTTTACTCTCTGGTTACATAAGATCAAAGATTAAATCACATACGTTATTTCTTGTGTTCCTCAAGGGTCAGTTATGGGTCTGGTGCTCTTTATACTTTTTACCAACAATTTGCCTCAACAAATAGGAGACACCTGCCTACTCTTTTGTATGATATAACCTTAGTGTTTAATGAACCACTAGCCCAATCTATGAGTAAAATCCTATGTCTCACTCAGTATGGCCTACCAATACTGCCTTAATAATGATCTTGCAGTTAACAAGTCTAAAACAACTTAAATAGCTTTTGGCCGTAAATCTCATGAAGTGCCACAAATTCCAGATGTAGAAGTGGAAGATGAAGCTAAATTTTGGGCATCACACTCAACAAGAAATGTACCTGGACCCCTCATGTAGACTACATATGTAAAAAATTAAGTTCAAGCATCTATGCTCTTAAACATATAAAATGTGGCAGTCATAGCTGAGTGGTTAGAGTACTGGCCTACCACCCAAAAAACTCGGGTTCAATTCCCGGTCATGACACATGAAATTTAATTTCTCAGACTGCCACCGTGCTTCGGCACATTAAGCTGTTGGTCCCGGCTACATAAGTAGTCGTTAGGTCACGTTAGAGGCAGTAGTGCGACCTGAAAACTCTGAAATTAGACCTTGGCCAGAAGGTTACACGGAACTTTACTTTTACTTTAACATATAAAATAAACGGTATCAGTGGACTGACACCTACTTTCTGAGAATAAAGCATAATGTGGAGTTGAGACAACTATACTTAAACCCAGACATAGTGGCCGAGGTGAGAAGTAGGAGGTTGAGATGGGCCGGCCATTTATTAAGGAAAAAGGACAACAGCTTAGTCAAGAACATCCTTGTGAGTAGTCCAGAGGGCAGAAGACCACCAGGTAGACCAAAGCTCAGATGGCGAGACCAGGTCAGAAGAGACCTAAGAAGACTTGGCAGGGGGGAGGAGGAAGCAAGGAGCAGAGAAATCTGGAGGCAGTGTGTTGGTGAGGCGAAGTACCACCTTGGGTACCAAGAGCCACGGCAGTAAGTAAGTAAGTAAGTACATACATATAATACATAACAAAACACCTAGTACCCTTTCCTTCTTCCATTTTAATATATGGCTATATATACTTGTATATATATATTGTCATTCAAATTTAAAATTACCATCTTCATAGACAATGCAGATCTTTGAACCATCAGAATTCCAAGCCATTCCTTTGACAACGGACTTGTTACGATTGTTGATCATTTCTTCATACCATGAACCCTGGAACATGCAAAAACGTAACATGATCCACAAACATTATGTATTACCAACAAAAAAGAAACAGTTTATAATGTGTTTATTCCTTGTGATTGGACTAAAAATAAAAAAATTAAGACTGGAAAAATCACATAGTAACATACATTTATATATTTTAGCTTTAATACACTGTGCATACCATATTAAAATGTCTTTCGCCTTCACCAATTAATTGAGCTCTCACTGAGTAGGCCTAAGTATGTTCACTGTTCAGGCCTATGACCTGAGTTTCATCTACTTCAATATGAGAAATGCATTTCTGTTACATTTCTATTTCAGTTTTGTTCTTATCTAGATGCTAGAGCATTCGGACCTCTGTACTCAGCCTCAGGGGTAGCCCTAACCTACAAGGACATCGTGTCGGCTGTCGGCCTGCTGCATGATGAGGCGACAAAAGAAGATGGAGATAGAGGTGGGAAGGTGAGGACCTACATTCGGTGACATCCTGCACAAGGGCTCAGTCACTGTCGGGCCTAAGCACCGTGACAGATACCTCGTGCTCTTCCCCACCACCCTGCTCATGCTCAGCGTCAGTCAGTGCATGAGTGTGTTCATCTATGAGGGAAAACTTCATTTGACTGGAATCAGTATTAATAAGTTAGAAGATACGGATATCTACAAGAATACCTTTTAAATAGCAGGTCCCATGATAGAGAGGATTGTTGCTGTTTGTCAGACCAGGAGGGATCAGCAGACATGGGTGGATCTGATCTTTAAAATGTATTTTGTCAATTACATTCAAGATTACCTTTGTAACATCATATGACCTACTCATAATTAACCAAATATTTTAAATTTATTAATTTGGTACATTAAAGCTCTACTGTAGAGCATCAGTAGTGTTACTTGTTATCTGCGATGGTTTCGTGTTGTGATGAGTGCTCAAAAGAGTTATCTAGCTGAGACGATATTTTGTCATGTATGGCTTGCAGGGAGACATATTTACCCATCTTGTAAATCTTTTTAAATCTCAGGAAAACTTTAAGAAAATTAATTCTACAGAAGAAGGCTATTTGGAAATGTGATTTGTGTAAAACAGAATGTGACAAGGAGCTATCGTTCATATTGGAGCGTGTCATCACAGGCCTGCGCAACGACATCACAACAAAAATCTGCATAGTAAGTAACAATATAGACAGGATTGTGAATGACCACAATTAACAATCTGGAGTGTGAAAATTATAGCAGGAAGACAGAGCACGACACGTTGAAGCATGAAAATGAAGGTCTGAAGGACATCTTAAGTCACACGACTTGAAAATCATATGATTAATCTTGATCAATATTCGTAACGGGATAATGTTGAAATTTCGGGTGTACCCTACTCAACCAATGAGAACATTTATTATCTTTTAGAGAAGCTGGGTACAACGATCCGCATAAAGTAAAACCACTGGGAAATTTTGGTCGCCCACAGACTTCCTGTCTCCAAAGACCCTCCCAACCCATTGATCATCGTTAAGTTTGTCGCTAAGGATGCCAAACACAATTGGATGCGAGCAGCGAGGAACTCTCATAAACAACTAAACGCTGCGGTATTGTACGACTCCTGGGGCTTGATTGCGTGGTCCAGTGACTATAGAATCTTTGCCAGGAAATCTGCAGAACAGAGCTGCAAGCCTACCCTACTGTGCACCATGGACGACATGGACCTGTTCATCAACAGCTAGTTTAATACCAAGCATGTAAAAAAGTAAGATTGTTTTCCTATTTTTAATTTCAAAGCAGCAAACCCTTTATTTATGTCCAGATAATGATAAAACTTATTACACAGTCAAGAATAAAATAGTTTCTGGTAAAAATTCCTACTTTCAGTGTTCCTCAAAGCGGCAAACCTGCATACTTTTTCCCATGTTAATGTTACGGAGAATAGACAAATACTCTAATTTGTCAACACATATTGATTGATTTATCATGTCATATACTAGTACTATTATTGAGATGGAAATTCACTGAGTACGCAGGTCTGCTGCGACAGGGGTATTTTTATTTAGAACAATTTAGTTTTTTTCTTGCCTGTAAAAAATATAACTTATCACAATAACAAGCTATAAGTTATTGATGAAAAAAAATTCTGAAGATTACTAATACAATTTTTTAGTGATCTCACAGCCTTGATTTTATGCTCTATAATAAACTAAATTGGGTATTCTCTACCTGATTCTAATGGTAAAAGAGACATTTCAAATAATTCATCTCGGGAATACCCATAGCTGTAAAAAATATTAATGTGAAAGGTGAAAAGAAAACCCTTAAAAGGTTTAATGTTATTTAAAAAATGTTTAATATAAGAGAAAGAAGTTATGCACAATACACCTAAAGTCATAGGCAACATACAGTCGCCAAAATAACTGGTCTATTATAGCCCTACATTTTTTTTTTTATTTTTTTTTTATTTCCTTTCAAACAATTTCATAAAATTTACATTACATAATCAGGAAATATACTGGCCACTTAAATCCAGTTGTGTGGCCAGTGAAGAAAATTAAACTAAAAACAAGTAAAAGTATTAACAAAATCCAGTCTAGCTCTAACATAAAAAAATGCTCCCTGTGATGTTTAATATAATTAAAGTCTGGATGTTCACGGTCACTTAAATTATTTAAAACAAAAAAAGTAAACAGTTGCTTCTATAGAACAGTAAATAATAACTAACAAATATAAAATAAAACAAAAGTTATTACATGCAGGCAGTTTCATGTCTGAACATATGAACAAAATCAAATCAAAATGTTCCGCTTTGGAATAAAAAATAAATTTATAAATAAAAAATAAATTTATAAATTGCACTGAGAATTTTAAAGGAAAAAGGAAAAATTAAAATGAATTTGCAGACACGATCAGATACCATCAGTACACTCTCACTTTCACACACTTACTCACACAGCACCAGTAAATGACCTTTGATTCCCGGTAAGAGATACTACCGGACTTTTTATCAATCATCAGCTTTAAGTCGCAACTCACTCATACAGTTAAACTAATACTAAGTTCATGTGGCTAACATCGTTTTGAAGTAGTAACCACTCAAATACTAATTTAAAAAATAATGTGTTTAAATTTATAGTTTTGATATTTGACGGAATATGATTGAAAAATTTTGGTCCAAGATACGACAAAGAACGTCTAAAAATAAGTTTCTTTACTTTTGGGAGGATAAGAATACCTTGGGTTACATTTCTTGTATTGTAATGCTTACCATTATTTCCTCTGTTTCCGCTTCTAACAAAAAATATTCTTAAAACTTTATAAATGAATAAATGCTGAATTGGCAATATATGCAATTCTTTATATAATGGATATGAACTTTCCCTAATATTTTTTTTAGTATTATTCGAAGAAAAAAATTTTGTGTTGTTCGTAGCCTATCTCTTAAATATTTATAAGCTCCTCCCCAACAGGCTATTCCGTATTGGAGTCTGGAATTAATTAAGGCAAAATATAACGTGCGTAAAAGTGCTGTGTCACAAAAATTTCTCAAAAAATAAAATGTTCTTATTGAGGTTCTAACTTTGTTGTGAAGTTCAGTGCAATGCGTTTCCCAATTCAATTTTTCATCTAGCGTTACTCCTAAATATTTAAAAGTAGGCACTTGCTCAATAATTTGACAGGCGCAATCTTGTCTATTGCAATATATATTGTGGTATTTCAACGGAGTAGGAAGTGTGTAGCCTGTAAAATCGAAGTTAATATATTTTGTTTTACTCACGTTTACCTCCATACAATTTTCGACACACCATTTACGTAGTAATGCAAGATCGTATTCCACACTATCCGCTATCACCTGTACACGCTCATGAGAGTAAAACAAGGCTACGTCGTCTGCAAAAGCACTTATCGTTCCTTTAAATGGAAGATTTAACAAATCATTAATAAATAATAAAAATAAAGTTGCAGAGGTCACTGATCCCTGCGGAACACCAGATTTGACGATATTCGGACCACTAAGAGTATATCCTATTTTAACTTTTTGTGTTCTCTGTAGAAAAAAACTCTTGAACCATTTTAGAGTGACACCTCTAAAACCAACTGACTCTAACTTATTTAAAAGGATTCCATGATTAACAAAATCAAATGCTTTCTTAAAATCAATGAAGAGACCTGAAGTTTTAAGATTTAAGTTAAAATTATTGAAAATTTTTTCGGTCACACTTATTAAAGCATCTTCAGTGGATTTACCTTGAATAAAACCAAATTGTCTACTACTGAAAAAGTTCAATCTATTTAGATAATTAAGCATGCGAATTTTACTAATTTTTTCAATAATCTTAGAAAAAACCGACAACAGGCTTATAGGCCTAATGTTGTCAACTTTCATGCTTTTTTGTTTCTTCCAAATCGGCACAACAACACTATCCTTATGTTTATCAGGGAAAACACCCTGCACATAACTCAAGTTTATTATGTGAGCCAACGGAGAAGAAATTTCCTGAGCTGTATATTTTACAATATCCACGGTAATATTGTCAAAACCAGAAGATTTCTTATTTTTGAGATTTTTAATTACATTTTTAACCTCTTCAGCTGAGGTAGGAGTCCAGAAAAATGAATTTGGGTACTGGTAAAGAGGCGGTCACGGTAACGCATCGGTAATGACAGCGGTTGCACCGTTCGCTTGACCAGACTGTACATCGATAAGGTAGTCGTTGATAATCTCGGCAACATTAGCCGGCTCGACGACCACAGTACCGTCCTCCAGCTCAATCTTTTCAACACTTTTATTACTAGCTCGACCAGTTAATGCGTTTATTATTTTCCACTGCTGCGACGCGTCACCGCCACAGCTCTCCAGTTTCTCCCTATAATATTTATTTTTTGTAAAATCTATTTGACTTCTTAAATTTTCACAAAATCTCTGAAAATAGATTGCAAATCTCGTATCATATGGCCTCCTTTTATAGATTTTGTAAAGCTTTTTTCTCCTGTCAATTTTATTTAATAAATTTGATGTTATCCAAGGGGTGACACTTTTTGCCCTGATTAATTTCCGATTAAGACCGACATTTCTTACACAATTTTTAAGAGCATTGGTTAAATATCATGGAATCTGGTGTAACTAATATTTACATCACTAACTTCATACACTGCATTCCAGTTGATTACATTAAACCTATCTCTCACTAAATTAAAATCATAATGAAAATTTGCTTTATCGGTGTTATTATATGTTAATATTTCCTTATCAGATTCCTGGTGGTTTAAACTACTTATTAACTTTAAGCATAAACAACAGTGATCAGATATACAAGTATCAAAAATTTCGCTTTTAAAACTATTTACATATTTATGCCTAACAAAAATGTGGTCTATACACGACTCTGTTGAACTTGTAATTCTTGTTGGCCCATTAATTAGAGATATAAAACCATTATTATTCATTAAACTATGATAGTTTAGGGAAACCATTTCATTACTTAGTAAATTAATATTTACATCGCCTATGTAAATGATATTGCCTGTACTACTCTCTAATACATTCACTAATTCATTCGTAAATTCAAATTCCGAAAATCTGTGTAATCTATAAAGGCAAAATAGTTTAAAATGAGCTTTACTTAGTTTAATATTGAGAACTAATATATCAGCAGTCTTCATCTCAAGATTAATTTGATCAACAACATAAATTTCTCTAACAAAACATAACACTCCTCCTGCCCTATAACTGTCATTGCAGTTGTAATACATTTTGTATCCAGGAATATTAAACAAATCTACTTCATCAGTGCCTATCCATATTTTGCTTAAAACAATAAAATCAACTTTGTCACTGCATCTATTTAATTCTACCACAACATTATTGAAATTTTTTCTCATGCTTCTTACATTAAAATAAATTAAGCCAAAGTTTATTTTTGATTTTTCATCCTTAAAAAATGATTCCACATTCATAGTGAAAAATTAATAATATTCAATTTTTTTACAATTACATTTTTTAACAAATACATTTAAAGACATGCAACAGATATGGGCTATAATTAATACAGTATAAAGTGACTTACATGAAAGAAAAAACCATGGCCGTTTTGAATCTTAAATCCTTATCACTTAAGACTATTGAGGTCCTCATAACAGTCAATTCTTTTGCACCTGTCCCCTGCACTTCTTCGCACGAAGAACTTGCCATCCCGAAACCATGCGTAGCTGTAGCCCAGGTCCTTGCACTTAGCTTTAAGCTTAGCCAGGAATACTTTGTTTTCAGGAGATAAATGCTCGTTTATGTACACTCTTTGCGAAAGGAACGAAGTATTTATCTGATTAGCTGTTATGGTTTTGTCATCTCTGTATTTATTGAGCCAGGACTCCTTAACATTACGGGCAGTGAACTGTACCACTATAGATTGCGGGTGGTCCTTTTTGAAGCTGGGGATTCTGTGCGCCGTCGAGATCTGACTGTCCTCCACCTGCAGGCCGAGGACCGCTCCTACATCCTTGACGATCTTGGTGATGTCCTCTCTCTGCGTAGAAGGGATTCCGCTTATCTCGACGTTATTCTTCCTCGAGTACTGTTCCAAATTCCGCACTCTGTGTTTCAATGTTTGCACCTCACTGTTCAAAGTTTTGTTATTTTCCCTTAGTATATCATTTTCTTGCTTAATTAAGGAAAGTTCATTCTTTAGGTCAGCCATTATTTTGTTTGAATCGTCTAGTTTGTCCGAGACGAATTGCATGGATGTGGATAGGCCAGCTATTTCCTTTTGACATACTTTTAATTCTTCAAAAACTTGTTTTTTTAACTCTTCCATAACTGAGATTAGAAAGTCTTTAGTGAGTACAGTGGGGGTAGATTGTGCACTACTTACAGACGAGGTATTTCGGCAGTCCTTGCACTTCCAGCCGCTGTAGGAGCGAGTTTTCTTGCCTTCTGTATAGTCTCTGATGCAGCGCGTGTGGAAGGACTTTTCACAGATTCCTGCACATTTAACGAAGGGATCGTTTGCCTCCGGCACACAAACACGTTCACAAACACCACAGGTGGACATTATCGGCATTAAAAAGTCATATAAAGCACTAGTTTATAGGATCACGGAAACACGTGTTCTCCGCTCACGTTACGACTTTGGACAACACAGCGGGAGTCGGATTCCCGTGTCCTCTAAAGATCCATCCGCTGTAGTGACCTTTAACGAAATGTCCGTTGGCACAAGTCGAACGGCACACACTCATCACAACGCAAGGTGGCCGCAAGGACTAAATATCCTGGTGGACTTGTTGTAAAAACACACCGAGCAGGGATTTCCCTCAGCTGGCCTAGTCCTTTCGTCGTGCCCGCCCAAATTAATGTGTAGTTTCCGTTTCTGGGCTTCAATGCCTCCAACTTCCATGTATACGTTGGGCATTAGTGCCAGTACGTTCGTTCTATATGAACCATACAGGTCGTCTGGGCCAGCAAAAAAATGTATTATCAAATGAAAGGTACCACTGCTCATTGTAGAGAGCAGTTAGGGATTAAGAATTTGTAGTGTGTAGGGGGAAACAGATTTTTGGCAAACGCCCAGCCCCCACCGAGGGTTGTAACCCTAATTAGGCCTTGACCGTGGCCTTTTGGCAACCTCGATTTCATCCCAAAAAATCTCCATTTTCTCCCTGAAAATCCCTGCCTCATAGTTTAATCCCACAAATTATCACTCTTATCCCTTAAAGTCTCTCACTCGCCCAGGAATCACCAAAACCAGGAGATATAAGAACGAGATGGCAAGGGGTGGTCGATATACACCTCGTATTGTAACAACATAAAATATTGTACAATTGTAACAGATGATTTCATCTCTCCATTGCATTTATTCTTTCTCTAGTATTTGTATTTAGAATTTTTCAATTTTAAGGACATAATAATATTTTGTTATGCACTTGTGTAGGACTCTTTTTTTTGCACCTAGCTGAGAATTTAAATTTAACTTATGACAACATGACCACATTAATAATTTCTAAATAATATATACAGTAAAATTTATATATATATATAAAGCCTACATTCGTAAATGTCATATTACCAATTGTATTTGTAACAAATAAAACAAAGTGTATGACAGTATAATTAGTTTAATTGATTCTGCACATTCTGAATATCTTTATTTTGGTTATAAAATTATTACAGTATTATAAATTGAAAGTAACAAGTCTTTCTGATTTCAAAGAAATATTAATCGTTAATTATTTCCTCAAGAAGGTATGTATAGAAGAAGGATTTAAAATTAAGACCGATACAATTATCTTGAATTGAATAGTTCAAACTAGACAACAGACAGTACTTAGACGGTTAGTAATCTCATACTTGAAAGGAATTGGGTATCATGCGTTGTCCTTTGTTATTCTTTGTTTGTCTTCGCCCGCCGCCTCCTCTCTCGCCCTTCTCTAGCACGCTTTCTCCCTCACCCTCAACCCCGCCCTGCACGAACGAAATCCCCACCAGGGAGCACAGCAGAAGCTAAAAGTCCGGACCACAGGTTTTTACACTTTTATAGCCCCCTGCTAGATGAAGAATGGGATAAGCGAGGTTACCAAAAGTCCTAGACTCAGTGTAGGAGTGAAGTAATATAAAAAACTTGAGATGAAAGATAAGCAATATTTTTAATTAACTTAAAAACAAACTTATTAAGATCAGCCTACGTAAGAAATACAAAATTAAGTTACAAGTTAAATACTAAATTGTCGGGAAGGAGATAAATCTGTAAATCAGAAGAATGTATAGCACCAACTCTCTGCTTCAGACATGAAGCGAGCCACCTCTGAGGGATCAGACCACATATATCACGTGACTGGACGGGAGCACACGAGCTGGATGTATGCAGAGCTTCACCAAATCCAAGAACAAGTCTTTAAAATGTGATTCATGTGTCGAGGGATCTAAATCTAACGCATTAGTACGTAGTAGACGACAAAGAAACTATCTTGGAAGCCATTAGAGCCATGAAGGTCATGGCGATATAAATAAAAACATGGACGAAAAAATAAACTCCGTGTTGGAATCGGTCAGTTCACTACAGGAAGACTTTAGACAGAAAAAACTTTAGGCAGGTGAGACGAGGCTGGACAGTGAACAAGGGGTGCTGCGTGAGCGCTGCAGCAAGCTCGAACAGGCCAACGGCGAGCTGCAGGACAAGGTTTTCGACCTGCAGATGCGCCTACATGACGCCGAGCAGCACTCCCGTGGATGGATATGATAATGACTCTAGAATGAAATGGACAGATCATATCATGTCCCTAAAGAATAAAATTTGAAAGTTTATTTTTGCATTCAAACAGTTAAGTGAAATTGTGACTTTCAACAAAATTAGAATAGCTTATTTTGCTTTCGTGCAGTCTCTTTTGTCTTAAAGAATAACTAGCGTTACCTGGCGAACTTTGTACCGCCTAACACTAATGTATAAAATTTTATAGAACTTTTCATATCATTTCATCACAACTTATAATTTTTTAAACACTAAATTTATAAAACCTAATACTGCACCATTTTCTGCCCTCTGGGTCGGAGCCCTTTGGTATAGTCATTTCAATTCTATTCTAGTGGCCTGAATCAACTTATAGTAACATTAGTGTCACCTTTTAATACGGCATTTTTCAAGTGTATGTAGTTATCAGCCCGAAGTTTCTTCTGATTAATTCTTATGAAGTTTAACCTCTCGGTTTCAATTTTGACGTACATATCAACCATATATTGGTTTAATAAGCCACGAAAATGAAGCTGTTGGGGAGTTAATATTAAATTTTAATCAGAGGTGAAATATCTATAGGGATGGACCAGTCCGCAAGGACAATAATGAATGTGTAGAATTAAGGGTTTGATATTGGAACATATACCTTACAAACTCCAGTTCGGATGTGAGTGGGCAAGGACGCAATGGATCCCAACACACGAATGACGCTGGCATCTCACTTCAGGCATGGTTCTTGGTGTTGAATTTTTATTCTCTTTTGATGTTCGCACGCAAAGTCTTTTAATAGTTGTGGCCACTTCGAAGGTACGCGGAAGTCGTGATACCGCACATGACACTAGCTTCTTGATTAGGGTTCTTTAGTTTAATGAATGCAAATAAAATAAAACTTGAACTTTGTTAAATTAAAAGAGACTGGACACTAGGTAAAATATAGAATGTAGGATAAAACAAATAAAACGTTTACTTGAGGGAATGAGGAATAAATGAGGTAGCCAGTACTAAGACCATACGTGGGCCGTGGACTTGGACAGAGTGACTCCTCGACCAGGTACAGTGAACAATAGGACATCGAAACAATGATGTCTGGAGATAAGTGGACATGAAATCTGTGGCTGTGGGTGTTTAGCATTACCTATCGTTTTTAAAATAAATTAAATGTTCTTCTGTCTCATTAAACAAAATACTTATATCATAATTTCAGAGCTCCTTTTTCTGAATATTAAACAGAAGCAAATAATTTACCTCCTCTTTAAAGACCATTTAGCGAAAACAGTAGAACATTGCTGCAGAAACTGTTTTCGTAAAAGGAGACTTTGTAATTGGGTCAGTTTGAGGGATGGAAATGGAGTAACCATCCTCACCATAGCAAAATATCAGAGGATACTGCAAATCATCATACAATCTGTGAGTTTCACTAATACGCTGCAGTCTATCCGATCTACTCTTTATTATAATGTATCTTTTTTCAAACTCTTGGCCAACAATAACTGCACCAACCTCTCCTGTTACTGGTTCATTATATCTGCCTCTATGGACATTGACAGGCTTTTTACCCGCATGAATGACCATTTGAACTGTCTTGGTTCTGTCTCACTTTCAATGGCACATTTAAAATCCATCATATAGTTGTTACAATTGTGAAGCATATTCTGCAATTGTTGGACCAATGCTGGTTTGACTCCTGGTACATTCTTACAGCGTGCCGTTGTTTTCTTGCTGTCATCACCGATAAAATACAGTTGTAAAAACTGATGGTTGTCATTGTTGGATGACAGCAATAAGCTACCAATTAAATGGTATATTTGGCCTTGTACTTTAAATGTTGACATAAACCCACTTTCAACGATTTTCTTAGCTCCAAATGATGTCATTTGAAAAGCACTGTTGTATTTTCTGGAGATTTTACGGAAATGATCACTTTCGGGATAATCACCAACAATGAGGCTATGAAGGTTCAGGTCGCTTTTCAAGATGGCTTACGCAAACTCTCCCACTGCTGCAACACAACCCATTTGACCCGTTTTTCCATTTTAATGCCTTACAATAAATGCATACATTATTCTGGGCTTCAATCGAAATGGTCTTATCTGATTCATAAGAGATGTCATGGTCATATTTGAATCCAGAGTGGTGTTTACAGTACACAGTTTGTTTTTACGTTGCTGGCGTTTTTCGTTATTTCTGTCATATTTTGAAACTGCAACTCTGTTTACTTCTACATTTTTGCGTGTGTATCTTTTATCAGCCACTCAATGTACGTCAGGGTTCTCTTGCGTGTACTTCTTAACTGCAGCTCCATTGACTTCTGGATGTGTCTTTTTATACTTAGCTGCAGACTCACGTAGTTGTTTTAAACGTGGCAAATTCGAGAATTGCCCTCTCCGCTTGGTTCTTTTCTTGTTTACATCTACATTGTCTTCCTTATATTGCTTCATAGGAAGGTTCTTCAGGTCGTGAAGAAAGTTTTCATTTTAATCCCTCAGTTGTTAATTGCACTGTTTGTTCGGTGGCGTGTTCATCAAAGTTTACCATCTATTATATATATGTATATATATATATATATATATATATATATATATATATACAGGGTGTTCACTGTTCATTAAAGTTGGGGACAAACTTCAAGGGGTGATAGTACTCATCAAAATAAACAAAAGATTTCCTATAAACATATGTCGAAAAATCCTTCGTTTAGCCGCTAGCCGCCATTTTGTATTTTAAACAAAAACCTTTATATATAAAGAACTACTTAAGATACAGAAACCAAACTTTGCACACATATTTATTGACCAAAGAGAAAAATATTCTCAAAGTATCATTAAGTTTGCTTTTATATTTTCAAAATGGCGGCAGTTCTTAAAGTTAATGGTTTTTTGTTATTTAAATTAAAATATTTTTAACCGCCATAATTTTGAAAATATAAAAGCAAATATTACACCAATACCCTGTTACCTGCCTCCAGTAACAATACACTAGGCTAAGCTCAGAGAGGGTCGGGGTGTTTGGAAAGATCTTGTAGGGCGCCACCTCATTTGCGGGGATGACCGGGGTGAGAATGAGGAAACTTCCCTTCCGCAGGTTGTTGATTTACTTTTGACTCTGCTGTCACAAATACCAAAGGGGATCCCCAAACCCAGGCTCCAGAGTAACCAGGCTCGACTGTACAGTTTAATAAAACAGCCGTTACTCATCTAGGGAGTAAGTACATTTAACTGGGCCAGACCTTTGATTAAACTCTACTGCTGGCAACTTATTTAATAAGTGATAATAATAAATAGTTAATATCAAGCCATCATAACCATACCGATAAGCAAATATTGGAAAACTTAGACTACTAAAAACTCCAGGCTAAATCAAGCTGCGCTACTTGGTTTGCATGATATAAACGTATATTGAAAAACAATAAGAACTTACAAGCATGATTCAACACGATGGCAAGTACAAGACACAAGGCAAAATTAATACTGACTATACTTAGGTTCGTCTAATACATGCAAAATATTATAGGCATGCCCTCAATTCTGATCAACACAGATAAAATTATCATTGACCCCATGTTGTGCACAACTGTAATAAATAATATGGGGAACCATGCAAATGTTTGGACGCAAGCAATTTCAGCTATCTTAGCTCATAGACATAAATCATACCTAGCTCATAGCTCATAGCTCAACATAGCTCATAAATAAATAAATAGAATAAATAGCTGGAATAAGTATATATAATAATTAAATAGATCACAACAATAACTTAAACCTAATAATAATAGGGTTTCAAACCCAAGCAATTCGATTGGTGGCCACCATAATCACTAAACCTAACCGAAGCATAGCCGTTCTCAGGGATCACTAGATTCTAGAGGCCAGGGGTTCCAACAGTTCACTATGAAAACTGCCAGTACACCTCACTGCCTTGCAAAGTATTGCATGGCTCGGACAAGTCATCCACTGTTGTTGGGAAAGTGCACCACCATTGGCGGACAAAAATCACTCAGTTGATATTCGGGTGTCTAAGTCTAGTAATCACTTATCATGTGACGACAGCAACCCGCATTCCACTGGGCCCTCGCGTCCAGGTCAGCTTATCAGCTTATCGGGAATCGCCACAGGTGTGACCGCCGCGTAGTGACAGCTAGGCTCGAAGACAGGACGGGGAAATCCAGCCGCCGACGAGAACCCTTTAACAGTGACAACTTTTCCTAGTGACTTATAACGGGAATAGTTAACCTATATTATATTCCTATATTTATATTGCGTTTGTATTTACAATATTTATCTCGTGAAGCGAATATAAATTAATACAAATAACACTGATACAAATCCTAACTAGCAATTAAATAATCAAATCCATCTTGGAACAGAACATTAATTTAACATGCATGAGGTTAAAACATAATCAATGGTAACTGTCTAGTAAAATATATGATTACGTTCAAGTGATTATTTAAATTAGTTTCTTATAATGCAATAAATCCATAAACATGCATAACATGCATAAATCAATCATTATAAATCGTCTAGGTATAATTAATTTATTAGAATAAATTACATTTCTTTGGATGTAATGTCACATGTAACCAAAATAATTATAATTGATATGTATATATTTTAAGATGATAGCTAAGTACTATACCATAATAATCAAGAAAATAGTAAGTACCTATGTGACATGAGTGTCTTGTCAAATAAACTTTATTTATGTACATGAATATTGATTTCTGACCTCATCATTAAATATTCACACCTTGCCTTGATAACCATAAGCAGCACATGATAAGAGTAAATTATTTTGAGACACTAATTATATTTAATAAAACACGTAGGTGTGAGTGAGTAAATTGCCTACATTTACAGTTTCAATTATACTCAATAAATTAGTAGGCGGTTTGTAGTAAGCTACAGTATATTACTATGCCTAATATAGTTCTGAAATAAATGTAGTTCCCAATAATTAACTAATAAAACTTCTGGGATTATTTAATTTAATTATATTTAATTTAAATATTATAGATTTTAATACAATTTTCCCTAATCCACTAAATCTAATTATTTATTCATTAGCCGGCCTGGTTAAGGTGGAAAGGGTCATTTAGCGGGTTTTATTAATTAATTGTTCGTGTCTCAGAAAGCTTTAAATTAAACATAACGGGCATCTCACCTCAAAATCCAATAAAATCCCCAATTATGTCTCCAACGAAGATCGGGATGGCAGAGGGTCTCGAAGATCCAGCACTAACCGGCACTCCAACCAACAGGAAAAACGTGTCCAACACAAGGCTCGTACACTCCAACACGGTCGGTAGGCTAGCGACGAGTGTCCAGCTCCAGCTGTGTCGTCTTATCATTTCGCCGGTGCGTTATCTCAGGTCCACGGGGTCAGTAGAGGCGCACTGCGACACTTTCGCTCTCGTACAATGATAGGGCCGGACAGTTACGAGCGCGCTTTTCGTAACTGAATACGTAACTATGGGGTGATCAATCCCATGTCCGTATGTACATCATGTTCGGAGTTTTTAAAATGTTACAACCCATGCACGGACTCAGAGGCCGTGTTTAATTTTTACCTATATGGGGGTTGTGTAATAAAACAAAATATGCTAATAAAAACCTTTAGTTAGACAATGGATAAAATATATTTCACAACTTTTCACAGGTTACATATCATTTCATGACATCTACCTATAAATTATAAATACAATTGTGTTTGAAAACCATCGTAAATAAAAAACCCGGTTTTTCACCTGAGTTTCGTTGATTTTAATTTATTGCATGGATAAAATTATTGATTATTACGTCCGGAACCATTGTTACAGTAAAAGTATATAAAATGGAAAATATGGAATTAATGTAGCCCGATCATTTGCACGCAACAACAGACCAGGCTCAGAATACTATCCCTTCTACCTCAAAGATACGCCTCACACTGAGGGTCTGAGGGTTGTCTCTTAATTTGGTGGAGTGGGGCAGATGCTGGAAGTACCTTGGCGCCGTAAATCTACTGCCAACCCAAGCGGTAGTAAAAAAGAAAATACCCGGTGCCCGGAACGTAAGACCATGTGCGAGTAACGCAGGGTTCAAATGTGAATAGGTTAAGAAACCTTTCACTGTACAAACCAGTCTTAGGCCTACTGTTAATTTTGACTGTTTGTACAGCCCTACTTTGTATTAAATAATTGTTTGTAATCTCAAACACAGCTAAACAAATATGTTGCTGTTGTTATTAGATAATGAATATAATGAATAGATAATGAGTTGGATTATAAATAGGTTTAGAGGCCTCCTGAATTAAACTATATCCAACCCTATTGTTCATCTTTTACTCATTGTGCAGGCTTACTTTGTTTAATTACTTGTGTAAATCTAAGATTTCTGGGCTTCTGATTTTTATTGATAATTTGTTATATAAGGTTCAAATTGGTCCTTAAAAAGGCTAGCAATATTTTTAGGCTGCGGAAACTAATCTAACCTTAACCCAACATTCAGCCCAACATTTTGTATCAAGTTTCACTACATGTGATGCTTATATTTTGATGCTTATTCTTCTAATAAACGGCTCAATTACTTGAAATATTTGAAAATACTTATTTAATTCCAGACGAAAAAGCGATTTGGTATCATAGGTCTATGAGTATTATTAGAAAACATTGGTTTCACTGTAATAATAAAGTGGCTAATATGAATGAGTTTGTTGTAGGAAAATGAATCTAGTCAGAAACTTATTTTAGGCTATCTATTTTATTAAATATTGGTAATCTCAAACACAGCTAAAAAATATTTATCTGTTGAATAATATTTTTTGAATTAAACTATATCTTTTGTTCATTCTTTGTTTAAATTTTTTTATTTTTAAGTCTTTTAAAATCTAATTTCAATTATTTTTTTAAACTAATGTTTTAAAGTTTTTGATCAGTTTACATTTTTTATTTTTTTTTTTTTTTTTTTTTTATTTTATTTTTTTTATTTTTTTTTATTAATATTGGTTTTTAATATATGTTTTTTGTAGGAAAATTTTTTCTTATTTTGGTTAAAAATGAACACCAACCTAAGGAAAAAATAAGCCAAGATGCAAACCGTGAAAAAGAAAGGCCTGAAGATGCAAGCATTTATGAAGATTATAGTGTATCCCCCAACCAGCAAATATCAGTACTTCAGGCTCTGTGAACAGTATTGTTTCATCTGACATCGAAATGGCTAACTGTGTTGAAGACCACAACAAAAGCCAGGTGGAGTACATTGAGTTGGTTCCTGTTGATTTCGGACGACTTGTATATGAGTTATCATCTCCAACTTCACATTCATCGTCAACATTCGTTTTTAACATGATTAACTTAACTTAAATGAAACTGTATTTGAAGAGGGTTAAAATGAATATGAAAACAATGACAGAGCCAAAACTAACGAACTTGATACAGAAATGCTTCCAGAAGGTCAAAATGAACCTGACATCAATGCGGACTCCAATCCTAAGAATACTTATAATTATAGACCTAAAATACCCCCGTCGCAGCAGACCTGCGTACTCAGCGAATTTCCAAATCAATAATATAATAATAATAATATATAACAAGATTTATTAAAATCTATCCATAAACATGAGAATCATTTGCCTATTCTCCATAAGATTAACATGGGAAAGAGTGTGCAGGTTTGCTGCTGTGAGGATAACAGAAAGTAGGCATTTATACCATAAAAAAATTTTATTTTTAACATTTATACCAACTTTCATCAACATCTGTCCATAAATAAAGGAGTTTGCCTATTCCCTATATGATTAACATGGGAAAAGAGTATGCAGGTTTGCTGCCATGATAAACACATAAACTATGATTTTTAAGTATAAATGGATAGATCTCAACCACATGAAGCTAAATATCAAGTTTTATCCAAAAATATAGATTAATATGGGAAATATTAATTTTTCCCTATCCTCCATAAGAATAACATTGGAGCCCCACAATACAACGTACTGTGTTTAGATTTTTTAATATCTCGGTAACCGTTGGAGATAGAGAAAAACTTTAAGGAACTTAATTGTGTAGTTTTTTAAGCTGAATCCAATGGTGAAATATAAAATTAGAAATATTTAAAAACTACATGTGAAAAACGCAAAAAAACCCATTTTGGGGTACAAAACCCCCCCAAACTACCCGTTCCCATTGATCGATATGTCTGGTTTACGAACTCGTCCGATCATTTGTAGGAATACACGTCTCTACAAAATTTGGTCTTGATCGGACCATTTTTACACGAGTTATCGTGCTAACAGACACATATATATATATATATATATATATATATATATATATATATATATACATATATATATATATATAAAAATTTTAACGACTATTGTTTTTGGTCTCTGGGCACCTAAAAAAGAAAAAATAACATGGTCCCGGGCTTAACTCTTGCCATGAGACCTACGGTAATAGCTTCTTCCCTATGGGAAATTCGCTAAAAGGCAGAAAAAGAAAATATCCAGACCAAAACCGCGAACAAAGAAAGAAAAATTGTATTACAAATAAAGATTACATTGACCAGCGTGGGAAAGTCCATGAAGAGAAAGAGTTTCGGCAATTCGAATGCAAGTATTGCAAAAGTTTCGAATGCAAAAGTTTTATTCTGTTGATTCCCATGATGCCCAACGAGCCTTAATATGTAACATGGTAAGAGAAGCAGAAATTAAAAGAAAAAGGGTCAAAAACTCCAATCTCAAGAACAAGAGCAGGATTTATCAAGTATGTAATGTAGTGGTTTGTAAAACGTTTTTCATGCAGTCCTTCAGAATTTCAAGCTGCACAATTGACACAGCTTTAAAAACAATGAAAAGACCTCAGGGTGTATGAGATATGCGAGGCATTGCTGGGGGTCATAATAAAACAGAAGAGGGTCGTGTTAAGGAAGTAATTGAACATATAATAAAGTTTCCAAAGTACAAATCTCACTACTGCAGAAGAACTACTGAGAGAGAATATTTAAATCCAGATACAACGCTTGCAAAAATATATGAACTCTATAAGGGAGAAGTACAAAATCCAGTATCGCTTTCTTTTTACAAAAATATTTTTTTACTAAATTTAATTTGAAGCATAAACATCTGAAAAAGGACACATGCAATACCTGTGATCGTATAGATGTGATTTTAAAAGACTGTGTAAACAACAGTGTTCTAGATGGGTTAAAAAAAAGAAAAAGAAGATAATTTAAAATCAGCGGAAGGTGCCCAAACAGCAAGGAAGAAAGATATGGAAGCGGCGACAGAAAACCCAGAACTAGAGACATTATGTTTTGACCTACAAAAACTCTACCATTGCCGAGAATACCGACAAACATAGTATATTACAAACGGCAGTTATGCGTATACAACCTAGGTATACACAGTGGCAAGGGAAAAAAGGACACTGCTTTGTCTGGGTAGAAGGGGAAGCTGGTCGTGGATCGCAGGAGGTCGGCAGCTGCCTAAGAAAATACATCTTAGAAGAGGTAGGTAGGGGAGTGAAGAAATTGATACTTTGGTCTGATTCATGTGGAGGACAAAACAGAAACATAAAAATCGTGTTAATGCTAAAATCAGCCATAGAACTGCATCCAACTCTGGAAACAATAACAATGAAGTACTTGTTTCCAGGGCATAGCTTCTTACCAAATGACAGTGATTTTGGAGATATAGAATCTGCCCTTAAATACCAGCAACGGTTGTACACACCAGAAGACTATATGGAACAATGTAGAAAGAAGAACCCATTGATTGTCCATAGGATGAATTGCAATGGCTTTGTCGGGACCTCAAAGATTGAGGAAAATATAACCAACCGCAAGAAGGATGTTGAAAAAAAACCAGTTAACTGGCTCAAAACACGAGTCATAGAGGTAACACGTTCTAAACCTAACAGCATTTTTATGAAAACTTCACTGGAGGGACAGGCTGTAGAAGTTAATATTCAGAAAAACCCAAAGCGTGGGCGTCCTACATCTCATAACAGTTTCAGTGAGCTCTGTGTCCCACTTTGGCCAAACGGGAAACTGCTATCTAATGATAAGCTCAAAGACCTAAAACCATTAATGAAATTCATCCCTGCAGATGCCAAAACAGTGTACCAAACTCTCTTTTCCAGCTGTGCTATAGAAGTCATAAGTCATAAGTCATAAGCTCTTTATTGCTATTAAACATTACAAAAATGTGATAGGCATAGTCAAGCAATATGTTAGGCTATTACAACATTTAATATGGGAAACGTAAGCCCAAAATAATATATACAAGACCAAAAATAATTTATAACAAGTAGGCCTAGTCAAATTCTAATTCTGCCAAAGTTTAAAAAATTTTTTATATCATAAAAAGGGTTAGCAATTAACCATTTATGAAGTCTAGTCTTAAATATACTAAGAGGTAAGGACTTGGATTCAATATGAAGCTTATTGTACAACTTGAGGCCAACAACATTGTAACTATTTAAACTCTTACTTAATCTACAATGTGGGATTACTGCCTTAGACTGGTTACGAGTGTCATGATTGTGAACATCACTATGTACAGAAACTAAATTAGAGTTATTTTTTACATTTACAACACAAACAAGTATATACAGGTTTATCACAGTTAAAATTTTGCTATTTACAAAGAGGGGTTTGCAATGAGCTTTGACTAGAGATTTGGTAACAATCCTACTGGCTTTCTTTTGAAGCAATAAAATATTATTTACATGACTGCTGTTGCCCCACAGGAGAATACCATAACATATCACAGAATGAAAAAAGTCAAAATAAGCTATACGTAAATATTCTAATGGTAACATGGAAGAAAGACTCTTGAGCAAGTAAATTACTTTGGCTAACTTTGTACACATTAATTCTATTTGAGGATTCCAAGTTAACTTATTATCTACTGTTAATCCTAATATTTTAATTTCTGTGTTGGATTCAATATGTCCTAGTCCTACATTATCTTTTAAGCTACATAACAGATTCTGGGGTTTGTCCTGATTCAGTGTCAAACTATTGGCTGCAAACCAATCTAATGCTTGCTTCATGGTGTTTTCCACTACTAATGAAAGACTATTTACATCACTGTCAATGCTTAAAAAGTAGTGTCGTCCGCAAACATAGCAGTAAAGGATCGATATTATTTGGCAAGTCATTGATGATCAAAAGAAATAAGGTTGGGCCTAATATAGATCCCTGAGGCACACCTTCCTTTATCTCAATTTTATTCGATTGATCCTTACCATTATCTACATATTGTGACCTTCCAAGTAAGTATGATTTAAAGAAATCTAATTGGTGACCACAAACACCATAATAATTTAGTTTCTCCAAAAGAATCTGGTGGTCAATACAGTCAAACGCCTTACTCAGATCACAAGCTGTGATCAGAGCAATGTGCCTGCCTTCGAAAGCCTGTAATATTTTTGAAATCAATGACTCAAGGGCATCAACTGTGGATCTGTTTTTACGGAAACCAAATTGTGAGTTTGAAAAGATATCATTCTTACTTAAAAAGGTACACAATTGACTATGTACAACATGTTCTACAATTTTACCAATACAAGATGAACATAGAAGACATTACCAATAGAAGATGACATAGAAGGTTTTAATGGTCAATTAGATTTTGAAATCGAAGAATAAGAATAGACATTACTTTCAACATGGTTCTTGTTACTATTCTTCAATATAGTTTCAGTTAACCACATATTTTCCTAAACGACCAATTTATACTGTATTTTCAATCATAAAACCATTATAAAATAAATGTTTATGTTCTAAAGTAAAAAATTATTTTCTTATTCCGGTAACTCCTAAAACGTTTCTTAGTTCAGTGTTGTAAAACTGCCTTACGGCATAATTTTGTTAAGCAAAACTAGACTATAAGCCATTTTTTTATTTATGGCATTAGTATTAAAATAAACAAAAGTAAAACTATACCTCAAGGTAGAAAATACCTTTATACATTAAAAAAAATCATGGGCAAAATAAGTGGTACTCATGATTTATGAGAAGGCTTTAAAGTTTAACCTTGTTTTCTGAAAAACTGTGTTTTGGCGCTTGGTCTGGTGATGCATAATTATCACTAATTAATAGTCTAACAGCCATCTAAGGGACCTACAGTTTAACATCGTATCTGGAATTGAAGACTAGTATTTCCTTACCTTATAAAGCATCCAGACAATAATAAGGCCGCTCTGGTCACTGGTTGTCAATTTCTGGTGACTTTCATTCCAGGTAATCACCTGCACTTTGCCCGAGTGCCCCTCCAGCGTTTGATTCATGGATAGGTTGGCTGGGGCAGCAAGACCTTTCACTTTTCCATCTTTGCCTGGAAAAGAATATTATAACACTCTTAAAGGCAGAAATGATACCCTATTAATTAAATAGTCTAGTTAAGTGGCTGGATTTATTTAGAGTTAACATCTCAAAGGTCGCATCACAGGGTGGTTTTATTTTTTCTTTAATTTCACTATTTTGTATGTAGTAGGCAGTGTGAGCAGCTCTGTCTCGTTCCTAGAATCAAATTAAGTTCAACACTGATCCCTACTACTTTCTAATCGTTAGTTTTTTTTTTCAGTTTTGCATGGGGCTGGAAGTAGCTTCCGTGTACGCCCTTTCGATCCATGTGACGGCCTAGAGGTAACTTTGGTGCAGCCTACTGTTAACCTGTGTGTTGATTGTTGACTTTAAATAATTATATAAATAGTGTTAAAACTTTACTGTTAATAACTGAATACACAATTCATGACATTATTCAGTATATAGTTTTTACAAGATGAGTATCGAAGAAGTTCGAAATGCAAGAGCGATCGTCGGCAAACCGAGCTTCTGCAAACTGATTGTGAGTTTACCAACAAAATCCAAATTAAAGAGCATTTAAATTAACTTCTTGTACTTGTACATATTCTTAAAATTCAATTTTTCTATTTCCTTTTATACATGTATGTCCTTTATGCATTGCCAAACTATTCATACAATGGCCATGAAATTTTAGGAACTTGCACTAGGCTATATGTGTCTGGGAAGGTTTTAGTGAAATTTTTTTGAAAACTCAATGAGTTTTCATTTTATGGCGTTTTAAATTTCTAATGTTAACGTTATGGGGAGTAAGTTTGTTTACAAATTTTCTACAATCGAAACATTTGATTTCTTAAGGTACAGCTTTTGGTTTACTTTCCATTAGCAATACGCTTTACTATCCAATGCCATCTGAATCATTCATTAATGTAAAACTATGAAGTAAATATGTGCTATACAAAATTAATGGCTTTATTCACCATGTTAATAGTTTATGGTTTTTGGGGATGATGTAATTATAAATTTTTATTTTCTGTCTTATTAAAAGTCACATGTTTATATGTTGTCCTAGTGAAAAAATTACAAAGTTTATATATATTATGTTTATTTTAATAATTAATTAGCTGTTGTATATCTAAATATATAAAACAAAGTCATGTTAGTTACACAATTTATAGCTTGAGAGCGGCTGGACAGATTTTAATTTTAATAACAAATTTTAACACAGCTGTAATGTTACTCAACTTCAGAACATGGCTAATCTTAAAGTTAATAAGGTACCTATGTATTTACTATTAGGCGTGTTCGCCGGGTCAGCTAGTATTTGACCAAATACTCTTTTAATTTCAGTTATATATATTCTTATTTAATTATTTGAAATTATAACTAGGAATTCTTTATATTAGGCCTATAAAGCTTTTGCAAAATAATTAGGCTAAATTTAAAAAAATATTTTGTTGTTTTACATATAAAAAGTAATTAATTATGAACCGTAAATTTTTATGAATAAAAGAGGAGTTACAGAGAATGGGTCTGCCTGTGGCTGTTGTAAATTTGTATTGCCTTCAGAAGAATACATGAAACCAAGCTACTTTTTAGGTTAAGTAGGTAAGGTATAAGTTAGGTTGGTTTTCTTTAGTCAAATAATATTAACCCTTACCGGGCAGCTGACGAGATTTCTCGCAGCACAGTAGGGTCACACGGCGCAGAAACTGAGTTTTTTTCAATTTCAGTCATTTTGTAACATTTACTGCGCTGTAGTTTGTGAAACAACCAATAGAGTGTATGGTAATGTTGGTTTAACCTCTCTGAGCTCACAAAACCAATATGGCAGCTTTGTTTGAAATTCTAGTGACTGAAATTAGACGTTGCGACTTTTGCCTGTATTCTAGCGCTCCTGAACTGCTTTGAACGAGAAAATTAACCTGCCACTACGACCAGCTGTATTCATTGTTCCAATTGTTGTTTGTTGACATCCATTGACGTGTGTTTATTTGTGTTGTGTTTGAGAAGTAAACAGCTAACGTAGTGTGAATTTTTGTGACTCTAAATAACTATAAATATAAAGTGAAACATGGCTCATCCAGAAGATCCGGAATTTGACGAGTTTGTGAATGGCTGACTGTTTCGAGGCGTATCATACGATGCATAACTAAGCTTATTGTTAATGTACATAATATATTTTTACTTTATTTACATGTTTCTTCTCACTGTTTTCATGTATAGAATCAGTAATTTTTCATTTATTTAACCATTTATGAAAGCCTACAAGTTTCATATCAAGCGCTCAGAGTTTTTTGCAAAAATAACTTTTTTAGATACCTAAAAAATAGTTTTAAAATGTTCAATAAATAAAAATGAAGCATATTTCTATTTTCTACTTTATTCAAGCTACCTAAATCCAAAAGGAACATTGGGAGAATATAATTTTGATTTTTTCAGCCTAAATGAGCAGAGAGTGTGATTTTCAGTAGCGCTTTAAGGGTTAATAAGCTAAAAATATCAATAACCCACCTAACTTAACTCCTCAGAGCGCTGGATATCGGAATAAGCAATACAATTTATGAATGTGGTCAGTATAATATGCTAGTACCTAGTATTTTTTTACCTTTTGAACCAATTTCATTCCAAGTTTCAAACTTTGACACATGCTTGACATAAGTAAGCCTACACACTTACTCGTAATTAGTTTTTTAATTAGGTGTAAAATTAGACTTTTTGAAATATTCAAAACAAAGACTTACCGGTATATGTTTTTAGACCATTAAAATATAGTAAAATTACACCCTCCCAACTATATTGCTTTGTATAATATATCATGCAGCAATTTGAAAAAGAAATCCAATTATGGTTTTTGAAAATTCCACATTGCTGCAATTTAGAAACTATTTGAGATAAAAAATTGACATGAAATATTTTTTAATACCTACCTAATACTTTGAGGATATTCTAGAATAGAGCATAGGTTAGGTAAAATTGGAATTAAAAATGAGTTCATCAAGCATGGAATTGCCCTAAATGTGAACTTTATCATAACTTACCTGGGTCTAGTTTTAGGACTTTAAGTAAACCATCATCCCCTCCAACCCCTATCCATCCTTGTTCACTACTCCAGGCCAAACAGTTGATTTTAGTATTGTTTGGAATGGCAATCTGAAATTTTATATTCTATTTAATTTGAATACACATGAACTATGCTATATGATTTGTTACAAAAATTGTACTGTGTATTTTTTTGTTTATATGAAACAGTAGACTATTAATGGTAGGCCTAAGGCCTAACTGGATCTGGCATAACGCTTCAAAAAAAAACATTTCATAGGGAGGGACAAGTTTGAAATATATTTTAAATGTACATAGTCAAACTTTTTTATTCATATTTCATGTACATGGGTGGTACAGTGAATAGTGTCATAAATGTATTACAGTTAAAACTTAAACAAAAAACTTATAAATTAAAATTGCATCTATAATTTCCCGCTTGTTTGCATCCCCTGCTTATAGGAGGTGGAAAACTCATCCAATGAATAAACGGCCAAGTTTATTATATAATCTTTTAACCTTTTTTTTAAATTTGACAAATTATGTTCTTTTTTAATGTTTTCGGGCACATACCTGAGAAATTGTTTACCAGCATATGAGGGTTTTTTTTAAATTTTAATTTATGAGGTTGAATAGTTTCATTTCTTTTTCTTAAGTCGTACTGGTGGTTTGATTGAACTAAATTTGTGTCCATCTCTTGGTTTCTGGCGATGAGAATGGTTTCAAATATATATAATGCTCATAACTAAAACTTGTTTCTTAACCATTAGCCTACAATTACTCATTAATTATGTTCACCTTAAAATATACTTTCCATAGGGCCTGCGGTACATACAAATTGAATGAATCGAATAGCTTCAAGGTTGTTATTTACATTTCCCCACATTTTATGTTTTGATTCTTCATTTGTTCATGACAACCCATACTAGGGCCTACATCTACATAATGACTCAGTAGTTAAGGGGTAACACAACAGCCCAATAAGTCAAAGGTTGCTGAATCAAAACCAATAGCCGGCGACTCATATCAGATCATGAGCTAGCTTGAGTCATCTCTGGCTAGCCACACAGCTACCAGTATCTCAGTGTCTTTCACAATGTAACTTACAGGTCATGATGCCCCTGTGATCAGGCCCGCATTCAGGCCTATAATGATGAGCAGTAGATTTTTTTATTAGATAAAAAATTATTGCCTTTACTTCGCTATGGGAAATAGGATGGATCATAAATTTGTCTCAAGGGAATGTTTTTAGTTCATCTAATTAATTCAGTATAATAGCTCTGGTAGTTCTATGGAAATAGGATTTAAACAGTTCCGCTGCTCTTTTTGCTTTCCACAGATTTTCTAACCCCCTCCTTGAGAGCTTAAGAGATATCCATGTAAAAAATATCGGATAGGGTTACCTATTCATGTTAATTATGATGAATCAGTAATATAATTAGGTAGGTATTATGAATTAGCCTACTAAAACAACACCACTTTATTAACAAGTTATGCCCTGGAAAACAATTCATAATCATGAATTGAAACAACACCATTTTGACATGTAATATTGCTGTGAAAAAATAATTTACAATTTCATGCTGGTGGATTGATGGCCAACATGGTTCTATAATAGCCTGAGAAGTAAATCAATACTTACCTTTTTACTTAGGTAAATGAACATGATGTATTTATTCAACTATTCTTAATAATTTAAAAGCTGTAAAACTTGATAGTATTCTTTCACAAACACACTCTCTCTCTCTCTCCTATAAGTTATGGACTTTAATTACCAAGGTAAATCTATACCTCAGAAAAATAAATCGGAGTAAAATATAAACACTAAACTAACACAAAACTAAAGAAAAGATATTGTTGTTGACAACTTCAAATCGCCTAGCAACAGTAAATTTCAGTATGAATTAATAATCTCATACCTGCAACTTTGCAAATAAAAATTCCCCCCAGTGTTGCCAGCCAACCTCCTCAACGGTTTTTCGTCACAAGCCAATGAATAATTATTGAAAATTGAGGAGTTTAACTAATTATTAATCAATAATTAATTAGTGGTTTGATTGAGTATTCTCTAGATGGGGATTGACGTCCGCATTATTGAATACTACGTTAATCCGCAAATACCATCCACATAATTAGACCAGTTCGTAATTCAGAGGCAGTGGTTCAGATTCCACGTTAAACTGTAGGTCCCTTAAATGCCATTGGCTGTTAGGCTTTTAATTAACAGTCCTGTCTTAGGAACATGTCAGCTTTACTTTACTTTTTTGTCAGCGAATTACAAGTTCGCACCACAATCTTCTTATACTCAATCCTCATTCTATTTTTGGTTTAAAATACCTACCTTGACCTTGTGGTATGGTCAACATTTCAATAATATAATCATTCATCTAACGCACATTAAATGCTAGATTGTTTCTTTTATACCATTTTAAAGATGTAAGATATAACGCATGAGCAAGAAATCTAGCCTGCATTTCATATGATAATACGAACGATGGTGCCGTTTTGTACGATCTTGTTTAGGTTATTCTAACTTGTGTAGGTATAATCCCATGATAAAATCGTTTTCTGTAAAAAATACTAAACATTTTTATGTATGCTCTTCTTTTATTTCACACCGTTTGTTTAATGATCTTTAGTTGTGTTCACTAATTTGCTTATTGTTTACTTTTTAATTACAACATATAACAATATTATACACAGTACATAAAATCGGAAACCTTTGATCATATCTTCCACGGTAACACCATGTGTTTTATGTAATCTTCTAACAATAACTTCTGACACAAGGTGCTAACCTAGTGGTTAGTCTTGGACTTCGATGCTAGAGGTGCTGGGTTCGCTTCCCGGGATTTCCTCAAAATTTAGATGAGAAAATCAATAAAACTAGTAACCTACAAGGCTGCAAAGCCTTGGCTAAAAAAACATTGAAAAACTACTACTGACACCAAATGTTGAAATTGTCAATATTACAAGTATTCAGAATGTTTTTTTCAAATACTCAGAAATTATTTATTGCCAAACGTTATATAAATTTTGTAGATCCATTTAAGATATCCTTGTACAAAATAAACATGCATAGATAGTACACAAATCTCCCTCTTATTTTCGTGTAGGATAAGTTCATTTTATGTTACTATGTTGGTTTACTTGATGGAAGTTTGATCTTAAACTTCCTGTACAATTTAAAAGAATAAATTGAACAATCTCCTAATAAATGGAAGGCCAAATTTTGATGTGCAACTATAGATATTGTAAAATATTACTTACTGATTTTGCCTGTGTAACTAAATGTTTACATATTTTTTGCCAAAACCATATAATCACTGGTGAAAGAACAAACAGGAAATGTCATACTTGTGGAACAATTCTAGATGGTGACTGGGATGTGCTTCAGCATGCAAATCTTAATCCTTCTGACGATTTCAAAACGGTATTTATAATATAATCACACTATGCTTATTTAAGGTATAAGTTAACAATTTTCATTTAATTTTACACTACTATAATCAATTACACTAAGGCAACCACTGAAAACAATACCCCCGTTGCAGCAGACCTGCGTACTCAGCGAATTTCCAAATCAATAATATATGACAAGTTTAAAAAAATCTGTCCATAAACATAAGAATTATTTGCCTGTTCTCCATAAGATTAACATGGCAAAGAGTGTGCAGGTTTGATGCTGTGAGGAACACTGAAATTAGGCATTTCTACCATAAATAATTTTTATCTTAAAATTTATACCAACTTTCATTAAAATCTGTCCATGAATAAAGGAGTTTGCCTATTCCCTATATGATATGGGAAAAGAGTATGCAGGTTTGCTGCCATGATAAACACAGAAACTATCATTTTTTGGCATAAATGGATAGATCTCAACCACATGAAGCTAAATATCAATTTTTATCCAAAAATATTCATTAATATGGGAAATATTAATTTTTCCCTATCCTCCATAAGATTAACATTGGAGCCCCACATTACAACGTACTGTGTTTAGATTTTTTAATATCTCGGTAACCGTTGGAGATAGAGAAAAACTTTAAGGAACTTAATTGTGTAGTTTTTTAAGCTGATTCTAATGGTGAAATATAAAATTAGAAATTTTTTTAAATTACATGTGAAAAACGCAAAAAACCCCATTTTGGGGTACAAAACCCCCCCAAACTACCCGTTCCCATTGACCGATATGTCTGGTTTACGAACTCGTTCGAGCACTTGTAGGAATACACGTCTCTACCAAATTTGGTCTTGATTGGACCATTTTTACCAGAGTTATCGTGCTAACAGACACATACATATATATATATATATAAATTTTAACGACTATTGTTTTTGGACTCTGGGCACCTAAAGAAGAAAAAATAACATGGTCCCGGGCTTAAGTCTTACCATGAGACCTACGGTAATAGCTTCTTCCCTATGGGAAATTCGCTAAAACTAATCAATCCTGTTGAAATATTATTGACACAGTTACATAAATCTTACAGTACTTACATAGTTTAGGGAGAAAATATAATTCACCTACTATTACTTACTGCTGGGTTCCTAAAAATCACAATTGATTCATTGCTTCAAAGAAAAGCCTCTTTCTGCCATCTCCATTTTCCCTAAACACATTGACTCACATCTAACATTTACTTGGTCATACTATCTCATTTTGGGTCTCTCTAGAGGACGTTTTCCAGCTGGTACTTCTGGCCAGCTGGCGCATACCTCATTCAGTCTTGTACCTTTTTTCCTCGTCCTAGCAGACCTAGTCTTTTCATTTCTATAGAGCTACTGTATTACATTGGAGTCCCGGTATGATTGTAACTCTGTTTTTTACTGTGCAAAATATTTTGCATAGGACTTTATTTTCAAATAGTGTTAAGCGCCCTTTATTTTTCTTGGATAGAAACCAGATCTTGGCTGTAGTGTTAGTTGTAGTGCTAAAAAAAGCTGTGCTGAGTGGTCCTTTTCAGGAAGGCCTTTATTGGGGGAGGGGTATTATATGTTATTCAACATAGGTTACCAAGTTTTTCTGCAGTATTCTAATAAGGGCTAGTGTTGAAATTTGTTATTGCTTCAAAACAAACTGATTTTATGAATAAATAATGATTTAAGACTACTAGTTAAATTAGTAAGTATTGACTGTGAGCTAATTTATTGTCATATTACATAAAGAATTATATACTACTCAACAAACTGCCAAAACAATACAAAATTAACAAAACATAAACAAACAGTACAGACCTTCTGAAGGATGTTTCAGCTGTTCTGCGACGCAGAGGAGATGGTGAGGGGGTTTGTGTACAGAGTCAGCGGGAAAGGGTGGAGGCAAGCACATGCGATGTCGCGTGAAGCTAAGGTTCTGAACTTTTTAAAATTAAAGAGTGATTTGTTTCCCGCTTACCACTTTCTAAAAAAGGGCTACGTGCCAGCATAAGAATCTGAGTTTCGGCTCCACAAGCTGTGTGGAGTGCTCTGGCTCCACTACACCACTGGCTGGCTGAATAATAGTCTTATATAATCTTACTTTTGTACAAGCTGATAAAGAGTCTTGAAAGTAGCTTTGTACAGGCACATAAACAGTTATTGGAATTTGCTAATTTACTTAGTATTTCTATACATTTTTATGAATTAATACACAGATGTTATGATGTTTCATGACTGAAACCTTTGTTACCGGTATTTATATAGACTCAATTTTGAGCGGTTGTATAAAAAAATTCAACATTAGTTTCCTTGATTCAAAAGTAACACAAATCTTTATGTGCTATTAAGAGTCACTGGTAGCCTATGTCTCTGATGTGTGAGTGTGTTCTTGCTGAGCTCACGTAAACCTTGAATGTCTTTCTAATTCAAAGATGGTGGTATTTTCAGCAGATCTCAGTAGAAAAATTAAGAGAATTTATATTATATTTGTCAGGACCAATTACTCTTTTATCCTAGGTAATGAAGAATTTTTCAAAATATCTTGAGTCTTAATGAAAAACACACACAACATATAGGACACTTCCTACTCCAGCAGGAAGTGTCCTATTTTGGAGATGACAAAAATGGTTTCCAGATTGATGTCTGTCAGTCTGAAAACTACACATAAGGGACTGCCAAAAAGAAATAAAATAACGTTTACTACAACTTATATATTAAGATTGTTAACCTTTTTTTGCCTGGGTAAAAGGTATGTTTAAAAAATCACATGACTTAATCCTTCTGTTGCATCATCAAACTTGCATACTCAACCATAATTTTAGAAATTAAAGGAAAGGGAGAAAAGGTTTTTACTTGCTCTGCCATAAATAGATAACCTTTAATTTGCTTCTTGTGATGTCATTTTTAAAGTATAAAATCAATTAAGGTATACATACATCTGATGCAACATTCAGTTAAATTGGATTTACAAGAATTTACTATCTACATAAATCTGAATTATAAATATTTATTATAATCTTCAATCTTGAATGATAAAATATAAAAGTATAAACTATCCTTCACTTAGATTTTGCATTTAACAGGTAGCGGGAATAACTACAGTGTTCAATAATAAAATTAAAAATATAGATTTTGTGGTCTATAACAATTATTACACTTAACTAAAGAGAGTAAGAATACAAGATTACAAGATCTTTATTGGCCGTTAGATATCAGACGATACAATAGGCTTCGTCAAGTTACAAATAATTGGAATTCATATGGTATTACATATGCACAATGTCTTTCATTTCCATGCAGTTGAGATATTCTTCTGTTGAATAGAACGCTTGAATGGTAACAATTTTACAATGGTTGGTAGTTTATTAAACAGCAATACTAGGTGGGTACTATGGCTCTTAAAGTATTTATTTAATCTGATGCTAGGTCTAACTAAATTATCTTTGTGTCTTGTGTTGTGGCTATGAACAGAGGCAACCCCTTTAAAAGGATCAATGTGCTTTTTAACAAAAAAAAGGTTATGGTAAATATAGAGGCATGGAAAAGGCATTATGTTCATCCTAGGGAAAAAAAGTCTGCATGATTCTCTTGAAGATAGGCCACAAATCACCCTAATTGCTTTCTTTTGTCAGATGAAAACTTTTATGGCTGTGGAAGAATTCCCCCATAATCTGATGCCATATATTAGATGTGAATGGAATAGTCCAAAATAAATAATGATCAAAACTTCTAAACTAACACATGTTTTCAATTTCCTTAAAAGACAAGTTACCCTAGCTAACTTAACACAAACTTGGTTGACATGTTGTTCCCAACAAAGCTTACTATCTAAATAAAATTAGATAGTAAGCTAAGTAACAAATAAAAGATTAGATAGTAAGTAACAAATAAAATTAATTTAAACAATAAATAACTTTAACAATAATAAATAACACAGCAATAACAATTAAATTTAAAAGATTTGAGGACGGCACCAATGAAACATTTAAAACACAGCAACATTAATTCTAGGCCATAAAAACAGTGATAAAAGAGTATTTTATATATATTTTTTATTATTTATTTTATCTATATATATATATATATATATATATATATATATATATAGATAGATAGATAAAATAAATAAAATAATACCTCTGTTAATTTTTCCCCATTACAGAGTCCTTACGTCACACTCATAAAACCTTGCAGGTTATAGAAAGTAGCCAAGTGTTCCAGTAGCCAACTTTCAATTTTCCTCAAATTTTGAATTTTGAAGTTCTCTATAGGCTACTGGAAACCCGTTGAATACCTGAAACAATAACACTTTTGAATGTTTTATGCAGCCTATTGTTTCAGACCGTCCTGACTGGATACCCTTATAAGGTGATTCTTGATATAATTTCAAAAGCCATTCATTTTTGGGATTATCAAATCAACACAAAAATTAAAGGTCACAAATTGAGAATTGAAAATATGAAGCTCCACTTAGCTGACAAAGATCGTTATATTGAGAGATTAACATTGAATATGAAACATTACATAAAAAAGCAGCAAGAAAAGGTCAACTGTAAGTAGCATTTGCTGGCATGAGCTGATAAAACACAGTTTTGCTAAGGCAAAAGTCATAAAAACCAGTTTTGTACAGTTTTTAGGTGTAAAGTATTAAATTAATTTATATATACACTACTTACAATGTGTTTTAGGTTTTTGGCCGGTTTTCTGACTCACTTACGAGCAGGTCCCAGAGCTGGTGCTGCTACACCCGTAGAGGCACCATCCGAGATAGCCTACGCTAACATGACATACAAAATACAAAGTACTATTGATTGACTAGTGCTCACACAAGTTTCAAAGTTCTAGCTCTTATCCTGTAGCAGTAATATGACATGAAAAAATGCACTACTAGATGGCAGCAAATGCATCCATCAGTATGGCGAATGAGTACCTCAGTGGCTGCAAATGCACCTATATAGCCGTGATGGTGTTAAGATTTGTATTGACTATACAATTTGTATTGACTTGGCATATGCATTAATATTTGTCTAATTGCTTAATAAATTGACCATTTGACTATTAATTAGAACTTTTCAGATGAATTGAAATTGTCGATTTCAAAGTTTTTCTTACCTACATCAACACATGTGCTGCAACTGTATTAATTAGCTCATGGAAGAGCTGACCATCTTAACACGTTTTCTGCAGATCAGTTAGATCCGAGGGGTACTGGTCCAGGCGCGTGAAGCGGACTATTCGGATTCGAGAGGTGACATTTAGGTTGAAATCAAGATGATGGATCTGGCGATGTAGATTGTGCTGTCATTTATTGGGATCTGAGAGAACTACAACCAGCTTTGTTACAAGACAGTATCTATTCCTGTATGGGTCACTTGAAATTTTCCTATTGGTTGATTTTAAACTGCACTAGCCATACCGCACGAGGAATGGTGGTTTTGGGTGCCGCAGCGAATGTGTTAAGCAGGATTGGAGTGATTGTAATAAGCAAGGTCCAAGTACACAGTCTTATATCCACCTCATCTAAAGAAGTATTTTCATTTTAGTTTCTGATGTAAAAAAAAGGGTTTCTTATGGCTACTACATTCGAGTTTATCCGAAAAAGCCTTACAAATAGGAGAAAACTATTCATTTATCTGTATAGTCTATACAACATTAAAAGAAAGCCAACACAAATTCAGAAGCCTAAGTAAATTAATAATACCCCCTACAGGTCTGCTGCGACAGCAGACCTGCGTACGCAGCGAATTTCCAAATCAATAATGACATATAACAGGTATGATCTATATACGTAATAAATAAGAGAGTTTGCATATTCCCCCTAAGATTAACATGGGAGAGTATGCAGGTTTGCTGCTGTGTGGAATACTGAAAGTAGGCATTTTTACAATAAACTATTTTTATTTTGACCATGTATACCAAGTTTCATCTGTCTATAAATAAATGAGTTTGCCTATTCCCTATATGATTAACAATGGAAAAGAGTATGTAGGTTGGCTGCCATGATAAACACATAAACCACGATTTTAAAGCATAAATCGATGAATCTCGACTACATGAAGCTAAATACCAAGCTTCATCCCAAAATATAGATTGATAAGTGAAATATTAATTTTCCCTTATCCTGCATAACATTGGAGCCCCAAAATACAACGCACTGTGTTTAGATTTTTTAATATCTAGGTAACCTTTAGAGATAGAGAAAAACTTTAAGGAAGTAAATTCTGTGGTTTTTAAGCTGATTTTAGCGGTCAAAGATAAAATTTAAAAAACTTTAAATTAAATATGAAAAACACAAAAAACCCAATTTTTTAGTACAAACCCCCCGAAACTACCCGTTCTAAACCAGACCAATACGTCTGGTTTACGAACTCATCCGAAAAAATGTAAGAATACACGTCTCTACCAAATTTGGTCTTGATCAGACCATTTTTACAAGAGTTATTGTGTTTTTTTACAGAGAGACACACACATATATTCAGAGTGTTCATTAAAGTCGGGGACAAACTTCGAGGGATGATAGTACTCATCAAAGTAAACAAAAAATTACCTATAACCATTTGTCTTTTAATCTTTTAAATCTTTAAAATCTTTTAATTAAAATAACAAAAAACCCATTAGCTTTATAAAATTTTTACAATATACAAAAAATATTGTAATTTTAATTTAAAATCGAACGGTACTTTGGTGAACAAAATCCGTCCACGGATAACTGAGAAAATGCACTTTTAATGTTAGAATACAGGGCCCATGCGCTACAGCGGAGCGGCCGTGGCTAAGAAGCGGGAGTTCAGCTGGTACAACGCGGCTTTGGTAAGCTCATGATACCTCTCATGTTGTAATAATTTATAGGAAGCTGAGCTCTCTCATTCTTTAGTCATCTTTTATTTGTGTTTTCTTCGTCCAGCTGTGTCAGACTTTTTCCGTACATTTTGGAAAAGACCTATTCTTTTATTTTATAGCACCACCTTGAACTCTATTTGTATATTTTATAAAGTAGCATGTTAGCTGACAGCAACATTATATAAGAAGTTTAAACATCTTTTTTATAGATCTAGAACGTGAAATTGAACGGCTGACTTCCTCTGAGAAAGATTTAGAGAAACAGTTAGCAACGAAAAACCGTCAAATTTTAAATTTTCAGGTAAGAAATACTCAGCGGAATTTTTCGATTAAATTATCTTATTGTTTATTAAATTTATAGATTGAAAATTTGTTTGTAAAAATAAAACTTTTAAATTGATGATACATGTAACTCATATCGTGATTCTACAATTTAATCATTCTACAATTCTATCATGATATAGTGATTCTACAATTTAAAATATGTATTACGTGAATAGTACTTAACTTTATTGGTTACTACAGTGCAACTTGGTTATTGCGGCCTTGGCTGTAACGTCAACTTGGATATAACGAAATTTATTTTTAGGTCCCGCCAAACTATAGGTATTTACATAAGTAAAACCTTGGATGTATCGTCAGTAAATTCTAAAACCTTGTATATAACGTCAAGAAAATCGGGCCGAGATGAAGGCCACGTATAGCTAAAGAGAGGAGTTCGGTTGGTGGTGCAATTTGAGGGCCACGGCTATTGTTTAGCTAGATACCCCATTCTATTTTTAGAAACAGCATTATTTGCTGTCTTACCGCTAACCACCCCAACCCCCTCTCGCTACCCTAAAACAAACTGTAAATTGTTTTTCAATATTTTAATTTACGAATACAGTAATGAAAAATAATGGCAAGTGTTAAGAGAACGATTTTGCCGATTAAAGAAAAAGTGTGAGTTATAAGAGCAAGTGAAGAAGGACGTAAGATCGCGGACGAGTGTTCGGACTTGTTTTTTTAAATCTAACCAAAAGTTGAATTCACCAAGCCAAACTTCATTGCGATATTTTTAAACTCGATTCTTTATACAGTATAGACTAGTCTTCAGTCAGTCATAAACATAAACTTTTATGTGTATTTCAAATTACCTTCGTTAAAAGTGTTAATTTCATGTACAAAAAATGTGTTTTTCTACTTTTCCTTGGTTTTAAATTAAAATTATGAAACCTCTTTTATAGTGTCACTCTGGTATAGCGTCATTAATTAATTGTTCCCTTCAATGACGTTATAACCAATTTCCACTGTACTAAAATAGAAGAAAAACTACTAAAGAATAGTAATGATGAATTATTCAAATCTTTTATCAGATAATTATTTTTTTTATATGATGCAATATGTCCAACTCAGTGGAAAAAATGTACTACAGAATAGTTCTGATTTTATGGGTCTAAGAAGTATTACCAACCTGCTCTTTCCTATTGCAGTCAAAATATGAAGAGCTTCATAGAAATTCGATGGCATCGTTGATTACCCGTGAGACAAACCAAATGGAAGTGGAAGAGGTTGTGGTGTGCTCTCAACAATCTGTTCCTCTTGATAGGAAAAATCGTGAGTACTTGGACTTGCAGATACATACTTGCCTAAGTATGGCTACTTGGCCGATCTGGCTACTATAAACACTTTTTATCTTGTTCCTAGTTACACTCACTTTTCAAATACACCACATAAACACTTTGAAAGAACATTTACTGTGGGGAATGAGGGAATATTTAAATACTCATATAAAAAAGAAAAAAATGTTTAAAACTACTTTTGGTTTTCTTAATGTTTTAACCCTTCAACCTTTTTTAGACTTTTTCTGTTGAAGAACAACCCCCTGGTGAAAGAGCACGGTAAGTATATCATAGTAAGAAATCATTCTACCATTGTTGGCCGAGTGTAGCAACTACTTGACTTTTTCATTCAGTAAATTTAATATTAAATAATTTTCCAGCTCCTGCAACACCAAAATTTGTGTTTAATCCAAATGCAAATTATACACCAAAATCAAATTCGAGATCTTCAGGTTCATGCCATTCAGCTTCATCAATCAAATCCCGGAGTCTGTTCTTCTAATTTTCAATGTTCAAGATCTGTTCTTCTAATGTTACTGAAATTGAAATAAGAGTTGTGGAATCTTAAGTTTTAAGAATAGTTGAATAAGTTGATTTAAGAGTTTTTTTAGGTTAATTTCTATATTAACCTAAAGATATTAATTCAGTTTATTTTTTGGTAGAAGGTTACACGGAGGATTTAGTTTGTAAGATACATCGTATTTACAAGTTGCTTTATACAGGTTAAGGGTTGCTTTAAATATAGTACCATTACGAAAAAATATATTTCAATAAATTAGTATGAATAGGTAGTACATATATTAAACAAAATTTGTCCTCATTTTTTGTTAAAATTATATTAGAAAATGTGAGTGAAAGATGTACATTATAGAGCAAGGTAGCAGTAATTATTATTTAATCAAATTAAGTTATAAATTGTATAATGTTAAGCCGATTTTTCAACACCAATTTGTAACACCACTGCTTTGGTAGAGTAATTAAACTATTATCAGCCTTTAAGTCACTTAATTTTAAAAAATATCTGATTTGAAAATCTCTTCACTAAAAGACAATATTTTTACACTGCAGTTTTCAGTTCCAGTCCTGGCAAGGGGAGGACATCAGTTATCATGGTAGTTAGTATAAATTCAACTACTTTAAATGGTTTAAATACTGCTCTATCTGTAGCAATCCTAGTAGTGGCAACTATAGTTTCCACTATCTAATATATACTATAAATAATACTATCTATATATTATAAATATACTATATATATATATATATATATATATATATATATATATATATATATACTATAGTTAGATAACTATAGAATAACTATAGTTTAGATAATATATATATATATATATATATATATATATATATATATTATCTAAACTATAGTTTAGATTGCTACTGATAGAGATATTTAAACCATTTAATTTATTCTCAGCAATTCGGAGGCTTCATCAATTCATCATATTATAATCAACTACTTTTCTTAAAATTATTTTTAGTTACCTAATTGGACTGCTACAATAAAAATCTAACAGTCCTATATTTACAAAAAATTGAAAAAGGTATCAAGAAAATCAATTATTAAAAGGGCTTAAATAGTGTATTTTATAAGCATAAAATATTTTTACAAAGCATTTTTATTTTTCAAACTAATGTTACTTTGTTTAATTGTAGTACCAGTATTATCGTACATTAAAGTTGTGACATGATGGGCTTAAATGTTTGTTACGGTATAGGTATATTAAAATTAATTTTGTCAAGTCAAATGAAAAATTTACTAATTCTATTATTTTACTTTAGTTTAAACCTTTAGTCGCTTATAATGAAATACCCTCTGAAAGATAGAAAATTATAAAGTATCGTCAATTTAAAATTTTTATTTGCATAATGAAGTACCTATTATAAAAAATGATTCCCGATGACACCAAAAATGGTGAAAAAATAATAAAAGTTAAGGCATGATGAAAATATTAAAAACTGAATGAAAAATGTTTTACATTAAGTTTATATATATATATATCTTTTTATTTGTATATTTTGATTAATTGGAACTTAAATAATGTATTAAACTTGACTGCTTTCAACTTAATGTTAACCATCTACTATCTACGATAACTTACACTACATGTACCACATCATTTTGGATTTTGTGTGTTCTTACTAACCGGGTGAAAGTAATTAGCAGAGAGAAAAGAAACCTAAACACGTCTACGTAATATAAAGGGTAGCAACTGTTACTTTATTTTACATCAAATATTTGTATATTAAGGAATACCTTTCCATCCAACAGTCTTGAATATAGCAATTTCAAGCTCTTCAACAACAATGTATTAAGTAGCCTTTACATCCTCTCAAGTTCACTTTACATCTTATTGACAATGATATTCATCTTTACATGATATTCACAATATTCTACATAGACTAGCAGTTGAAACTTAGCTATAGACATATCAAATATATCCGATTTAAATAATATTCCTTATCAGCTTACCAATGTAAAGATAAAACACATAATAGTTTTAAGCGATGTGCAACAAGAACAAATCATTTATAACAATATTCTGTACAATAGTTATAACTGTTAATTTCTTTTACACAAGTGGTGGTCTCCAGCATCTGTGAACAAATAAAATTACATACTTAGGAACAGCTGATTGACTCAAATTTTTTACAATATTTATTACGAGCAAAGGAGATAGAATCTAGATCTAGAGTTGCATGTCAACTTGAGAAAGAGATTGTACAATCAGGGGGGTACTCAGTGAATCTCAGTCTGGACATGAGCCAAGAACTGCTAATACAACAGAGTACTCCAATAGTTATTTTGTTAGAAATCAGCAATGAAAAGAAATTTGGATTTTTATCACAAAAATAAAATGCAATTTATTATTATACTAACCAAAAAATTAGCCAATTGATTTCTTGTTTGAATAAAATCTTTTAACGAAAGATGAATAATTTACAGAACAATTTTTTTGTGCCTATTCCCCAAGTTGGTTTTGGGATTTATTGTTATTTAGAAGTGAAGAGGCGTCCAAAAGCAGCATCAGATATAAAATCTATAAGTCTTCAACAGGTATAAGGTTGAATATAAATTTTTAGTTAAAAGCAGCAATATTATGTATAAAACGATGAATGTATCACATTCTTCTGAGAAAATTTTGCCTGCTAGCGGTGGCTTTTGGTATATGTCCAAGTTCAATAATGTTTCCAAAGACAAGAAGAAGGGCCCTTCTCAGTTTCATTAAACTGAGAAAAGATTTTGATGCTGTCACTTTGAAAAGGTCCTACATGGACAAACATACCTGCACAATGCACATAGCACAAGCAGCAATAGTCAAATTTTAAAATTATTTTTTGTTCAGGCCTACTTTTAACCCATTGAGTGGTTGCACCATTGCTCACAGCAATTCTATCTATGTCTATAGCCTATGAATAAAGTGCCGGCATAGGCACTTTACAGCAAATCTCCGTGAACCATTTATAACTCGAGACTGGCTTATTATTAGGGGTGTGCGAAGGCTCGAATCATCAAGCTTTTTTCGAGCTTTATAAAGCTCCGCTCGGCTAGAGGCGTTTTAAAAAAGCTCGAAATTCAAGCCGAGCTTTTGCAAAGTAAAAACACTTTTAGTTTACGCCATAATCTTAAATGACTTTTTTTTACATCTGTGAGCGTGATGCATTCAGATAGAAGGAAGAAGTAATTTAAACACAAGACGCGTTGGAAAAGTCCAACTATTTGTTAATTTAATAGTTAATTTAATAAGAAGTAATGTTGTTACTTATTTTGAGATATCGTAATAAGAAGCAAAAAAGATGACATTGTTCTCATCAGATGAAACTTAAACCAAGAAATCGGCTGTAGCGCTGCCGACTCAAAATTATTTGAGTAGTATACTTTCAGATGAATACAGAGTACGCGTAAATGGAGTAGTACAATCAGGCACTTATTGCATATAGAAAAAGTAGACCCATGTTTTAATTCTAAGGTACAATTGAGTCTTTTTCCTCATTCAAACTAATTTTAGTATTCTTTATAAGTACATTCTAAGAAAAATACTAACAATCAAAATTGAATAGTATTGAATTAAATCATAGTTAGTTAATAATTTAGTTTTAATAATGGCTTCTTTTTGTCATCAACTGACATCTTCCATTGCCTTCCTTATGCAGCAAAAAATTAGATCCATAGTTTTTTAATAATATTTATTCTAAAAATAAACCTTGATTATATGATGAATTATTTTAAATTGTTCATTACAATGGACATCTATCACATTAAATGTTTTATTAGTATGACGAATCATAAATGAAAACATTAAATTCAAGATTCTCCGTTAAACCGGGTGTAAGCTGCTAATGATAAGAGATGAGGGACATGGACAGACAATAGGGTAACAAAAAATATGACCTTGAGCCTTGCTCAGGAGGAGGAGAGGAGGTTTTTTTTTATGTTTGGAACTAACTGTGTAACTTCACTATTTTATTTTACCCAAATACTTTCAGTTAAACAATAGTTAAAACAGTTTGTTATTTAGTTGTGTGTCATTTATAATAGATATACAATATATTTTTACTATTTGCAGTCATACATTATTATTTTTTATAATTCTTGGTTTCATTTTAAGTCTTGTCAAGCTAGGTCTACCTACAAAAATTCAAAGTTATTAAAAATCTTTCCATTTTACTCTTGTAGCAAGCTAGCCTCATTTTTTGTGAACTTTGCTTTGTTGGTATAATATATATGGATCAAATTATTTTTAAAAAATCTTTGGAACTTAAAAGTTATAAACTAAAATACCCCTGTCGCAGCAGACCTGCGTACTCAGCGAATTTCCAAATCAAAAACATAATAATAATAATCATATATGACAAGTTTTATCATTATCTGTCAATAAATATGAGTATTATTTGCCTACTCTCCATAAGATTAACATGGGAAAGAGTATGCAGGCTTGCTGCTGTGAGGAACGCTGAAAGTAGGTGTTTCTAGCGTAAACAATTTATATTTTGACCATTTATATCAAGTTTCATCAACATCTGGCCATAAATAAAGGAGTTTGCCTGTTCTCCATATGATTAACATGGAAAAAGAGTATGCAGGTTTGCTGCCATGATAAACACATTGTTTAGTATTTAAGCATAATTTTAGTTTAATAATCATTTTTCAACAATAAGAGACATTCCACATTTATCATGTATTTTTCAAAGAAATAATTCAATATCAAATACCCTTTGTATGTATAGAGTCAAAATAGAATAATCTGAGATTCAAATCAATTCAGATATTCTTAACAAAACGTTTACACAAACACAAATATATATATATATATAGGTATATATAGTATATAGTATATAAGTATATATAGGGTATATAGGTATATATATATATATATATATATATATATATATACCTATATACACATATATGCTGGTCTCTGGGCACCTAAAGAAGAAAAAATAACATGGTCGCGGGCTTAAGTCTTACCATGAGACCTACGGTAATAGCTTCTTCCCTATGGGAAATTCACTAAAATATCAAACCTAATTATAAACTGTACAATTTGATGAATATACTTTTAGCTTTAATTACAATGTGTTATTGTCTTCAGTTATATGATTTTTGTCTAACAGGAAATTTTGTCACGTTGTATTGATTCGAATCGAAATTCTCTGATGAGCCAAATAACTTGGCTCGGCTCAAACTTAAAATTCCAGGCTCGCACATCCCTACTTATTATTCTGTGTACTGGCTTACTTTTTGCTTAGTTTTGTTCCAAAAACTATTAAAAACCAATTTATGATGTTTATTTTGCCTCTAGTCAGTTTTCGTAAGAGGTTTCGTAATCTTTGTTTTTACCATGATTAGTTTCACTGTTGTCTGCCGCAGCTGTTATAGTTGCAGTTATGAAAATTGTATTATGCATCTGATTTAATCTCTGATAACGTAAAGCCAGTAACAACAGTTTGCATTCTATTATTAAAAATGTTTCTGAAAAAAATAGGAGAATATATTTCAAACACAATATCCACACTGTTTTTTAGGGGTCTGCGGTACAGGAAATTATGAGGTCGGTACGGTACAAATTGTTGTACCTCGGTTCTCGGTACAAATTCAGTACGGTACAAGAGAATAATGCCGCTAGTAACATTGACTGATCTCATCCTTGTATTCATAAGTATTTTCCAGAACTTATTTAGTGAAAACATAGGAAAAGGAGCTTAAAAAAGATATACTATGTCAGAAGAAATATTTTACTGTACTAATTTTCAAACTGTAATATGATTTTTTTAATCCATTCTGTAAAAAATATATCACATTAAACATATTAATAATTATTTAAACATTATAATATATGTTGTAACAAATTAACCCTTTAAGTGCTGGACGTTTTTGGATATTATTTTCAAAAAGTGCTGGCAATTATTTCATGACATATACCAAAAGTGCTGGGTAAAAATGGTGATTTTGTAGAGTTTTATAAAAACGGTCATAACTGGCTTAAATTAAAAGCTATTAGCTTGAAATTTGTTTTGTTTAGTAGCTAATGAAATTCCTCAAATAAAAATGTATATATATGCATTAAAAATGTTTACAAATATATATATGTACGAATATATATAAACATAAATTTTGTATATAGAAATTTTTAACATTCAAATAAACAAACAATGTTAAAAATCTAAATTATGGATACAGAATACAGTATCTTTTGAAAGTACATATTATTTTAAGTAAATACTGAAAATTTCAAGCTAATTGCTTTACAAATAAAAAAGTTTTGTTAATAAATACAAAAACTTACCAAGGTGAAAATCAGCAGATTTGTGGAGAGTTTTATAAAAACGGTCATAACTGGCTTAAATTAAAAGCTATTAGCTTGAAATTTGTTTTGTTTAGTAGCTAATGAAATTCCTTAAATAAAAATGTATATATATATGCATTAAAAATGTTTACAAATATATATATATGTACGAATATATATATATAAACATAAATTTTGTATATAGGAATTTTTAACATTCAAATAAACAAACAATGTTAAAAATCTAAATTATGGATACAGAATAAAATTATGGAAAGTACATATTATTTTAAGTAAATACTGAAAATTTCAAGCTAATTGCTTTACAAATAAAAAAGTTTTGTTAATACTGTAGATACAAAAACTTTCCAAGGTGAAAATCAGCAGATTTGTGGAGCCCAAGTACACTATCTAACCAAAGTCTTTGTAATAAGTCATATGAAATGTATATCTTGTTACTCATGGTCTATATTTGATATTTACACTATATACAGATATTTTATTTATATTATATTACTTTACATAAAGCTACTTATATTAAATTGTTCATCGTCACTACGTCCTCTCGCGAATTCGGCTAAAGTGTTCTCACTCACCGGCGATTTAGATCGGTGTTTGTCACCCATACTTACTAAAAATTAAGTAAATACACACAAAATAGTCACAAACAAATAATAACCTCAATTGTAACAACAAATACAAAGATTTTAATGCCGTCTCTAACAGCTGTAACGTCGTTGTTCACTACTGCGCAGTAAGCAGCAGACGCCACCGGCATATAAATTCCCGTCGTCATTCCGGCGCGTATACTATATGAAATATAAAAATAAATGTTATGTTCCAATAGATAATTTATTTCTCTTTATTTTGATATGTTTGCCATTTTTATACTCCAATAAATAACGGAGATATGACGAAAATGGTAAAATCCGATATATCGGCACTTAGCGTTTTTCGGCAAAAATCGGCGGTCCGATATATCGGATCTTAGCATTTTTCGGGAATATGCCGAGATCCGATATATCGGATCTTAGCACTCAAAGGGTTAATAAGGGGTAATAATCTTCTCAAGTCTCAAACTAAGGATGAACACACAAAATAAATAAACGGTACCAGTGGACTGACACATACTTTCTCCTTTAAGTAAATTCAAAAAAGACAATCTGTAATAAAACTATCATGTTCTACAAAGTAATTCTAAATATCATTTAATAATTTACTGTTTAAATTGTATGGGGGAACCCCCCCCCCCCCCGGTAATACCAAGCTTTTTTGAGCTGGTTTTGTTCGGTGATTTGACCTTACACTTCCTACCAGGTTTCATGGAAAACGGTTGGAAAGTAAGGAAGAAATTAATTTTTTTATATTTTCCATAAGAATAACATTGGGCGCTTTCAGACAACGTACTGCGTTTATATTGGACACTAAATTTAACTTTTCTCTGGAACCGTTAGTCGTAGACAAATAATTCAAAATACTAATTTGTTTAGTTTTTTAAGCTGGTTTCAATGGTACCAGTCAAGTTATACTTTACTTTTATTGTTTTCGCTGAAAATTTAAAAATTTCATTTTTTTGACATTTAAAAGCCCATAAATTTTGAACCGTCATTTTTACAGACATGCGGGTGGTGTCAAATTATTTAGTGCTCTGTGCACTATAAACTATCAAATTTTAATCAAAATCGTTAGAGCCGTTTTTGAGAAAATTGGATTTTTCACGTTTTTTAAGGGTTTTTAGGGGTGAACCTTAAAAATCAAAAATTCAAAAAAATGAAAAAACGCCTGGAGATACGGTGACTACATATATACATACCAAATTTCATCTAAATCGGACAAACGGGGTAGGCTGTGGCACTGTACACATCCAGACACACACACACACACACACACACGGACGGACAGACATCACGCCAAAACCCACTTTTTTGGATTCAGGGGACCTCAAAACGGATATATCCACCCTCAACTCAAATTCGAAAATTTTGACGAAAACAATACTTTCTCCATATACTATGTATAAGGGGAGAAAGTAAAAATATAATGTATTTTATTGCAGAACAAAAAATACAGAAAATATACTGAGTCAATACCATTAGCCAAGGGCTCATTAGACCTATGTTTTATATTGTCCTGGTTTATTATTTTTAATTCAACCAATCACAACCATTGTTCAAATTAAATCAAACACTTTCATAAAATGTCAAAGGGCTCTTTAGACTAAAATAGTTATTTTAGTATAAAGTGGTTAATAGTTTAATATTACAGTGGAACCCCTCAAATCTGAACAGTTCTCAAGAAATAAAAAAAAGAAATAGCTCGAAATTTAAAAAAATTAATCACATAAACTTATTTTTCAAGGTTTTAAGGTTTAAGTCTGTTATCTTTAACTGTTGAAGTGAAGAAAATCTTCACACAAACGTAATCCCAAGCCACGTCTGTTAGCGATGCACACTTATTAGCAGGTAAACGCTCACTAAACTAGACACAGACAGTAGACAGACGCGATACGCATCCCTGTTAGTAAGGGCGAGGGTAGAGGGAGAGTGGTTTATTTTTAACACAGGCTCGACCCGCCAAGGTCACTGCCCTTATGAATTAATTGAGTCACACACAGCCTGTATAACCCCAATCACCGCGTCTCCCGTCGCTTACCGCGCAAATACAGTGGCAAAATAAGTGCATAATATTATTTCCCGGGAAGAAAAGGCTTCAGTCCCAATCAGTTCGGATTTGAGGGGTTCCACTAATGAGGAAATACAGAACGTATTAAAAAAATAAAACGGTTTATTTATTTCCTTTATTCAGCTATATCCTTAACATTATGACTTTTTGTTTTATTTGAGTGAAAATCCCGAAATAGCGAGATCATTACGGCAAATCACAGTTCTGTATTGGTCATATAACATCGTCAACAGGCTGTCAGAGCAAAAAGAAAGAATTACTTGAAAAAATCACGAATCTCAGTATAAAAGGTTTTCACAGTGATTGTAAAATCACAGGTAATCCCATCTCTATTTGAAACACGACAAATACGAGCTTCATATTGGTACGACTATTTTGTTGCATCAAAAGAAGGAACGGTTCCCTGATCGCTTAAGCTGCTATACGTGGATACGTTAATAAACTGTGAATGCACAATAATTTAGAGCCGGCAGGGAGATGGCTGGTTGCCTATTTTCCTGGTGAGGCTGTTTTAAATGATCATTCACCAACACGCTATGGGTCAGTCTTACGTTCAGTATTTGCTGTACATCTGGGCAGTGTTGTAATTCTATATTACAGTACTTGTAGAATATAAAGCCTTTAACGGTCGGGTTTTATTCAATGTTTTCGGCGGGAGTTGTTCCACAGTTATATTTGATGGCAACCTAGATAGCGACTTAATTTTTACTTATTTGTACCGTACCGAACTTGTACCGAAAAAATTCTTGTACCGTACCGAGGTTCGGTACAAGGCTGGAACCATACCGTACCGATTTTTTCGGTGCACCGTAGACCCCTACTGTTTTTCAAAGTAAAGACACAACCCGTAACCGGTTAACAAAAGTAAAACCTATGAACGAAATACAAAAAACAAAGAATGCAGTTTATAGCATTCCATGTTCTTGTTGTAGAAATTATTGGCCAGACTTTGATATCCTGTTAAGGTTCACTTTGAAAAACATGTAAAAAAGTTTAAAACAAGGAAAATTATGGCTCGCGGATTTGTGAACACGTAATTGAGACCAACCCAGCTAACATGGGACAAGGGATGTGTAACATTGGGAGGAAAGCAAAATTTATATAAAGAAGCAGATTGGAGGCGAAGGGGTGTGGCTGAGTCATTATTTATGGCTACTGAAAATGAGCTGTTGCCTCAACCATCGATTGATGTGAGTCCCATTTATTTGAATATTGTCAGACAGGAACTGGAGATACTGAAAGATTAGATTAGATTATTTGAAATGGCGACCATACCACAAGGTAGGTATTTTAAGCCAAGTATCAATGAGGATTGAATGTAAGATGATTGAGGCACGGTCTTGTAGTCTTGTTACTGACTAAGGCTGACATTTTCCTTAGACAGGGCTATCAATTAATAGCCCAACAGCCGATGGCAACAACTAAGGGACCTACAGTTTAACGTGGAATCTGAACCACGCCCTCTGAGTTACGAATTGGTCTAATTATGAGGATAGTCTTTTGTAGATTAACGCAGTATTCAATAGTGCGGACGTTAATCCACACAAGAGAACACTACACCCACCCACCATCGCTCACAACTATCCACAATTTCTGACCTCCAAGTAGCTGGATTACAGGATGTCGCCACCATCCCAGGGAAAGCCATAGGGGATTGATATCAGAAAAACATATTTTAAGTGAACAATCACAGTAACTAATAGTTTAAAGACATTGATTGATCATATTTTTATTAGAAACAGATTGATAAATAATTTTACTAGCGATTTTTTTGATCTAGGAATTACTGATCATTGCATCTTAGGGCCTAAGATTAGTAACTCCTACAAACCAGATAATTGACTTGTTAGAAAACAAATAAAAAACAGCTCCAGCTTGATAAAACAGGTTTACAACGGCAGGCCCGATGGTAAAAGACCTCTTGGAAGACCGAGACTGCGGTGGAGAGATCAAGTGTTAAAGGACACAAGATTTTTGGGAACAACAGTGGAATTGGCAGAAGATAGAGAAGAATGGAGGCGAGTCGTTGGCGAGGCTAAAAACCATCTTGGGTTTACATGGCCACAGGAGTAAGAGTAAGAGTAAGTAAGAAAACAAATAAGATATTCAGTTGACGTTAATATTGTTAAGAATAAATTACAAAGTATGGACTATAGACTAGTTTATGCAGAAAATGATGTGGATCTATGTTATGATAAATCTTTTGAAATCCTAACTAATGATAAAAAAACAGTAATAGGGTAATTTCTGTAGATTATAAATTGAGTAAAGCTAAGTCATTGAGTCCCTGGATCACAACAAACACTTTGATAAAAATTAAAATAAAAGAAAAAACTTTTAAAAATTTCTAAAAAAAGACCGTATGTTACGGTTTTTACATTTCATTTTTTCATATTTGATAAAATTCTCAACAAATTTAAAACAAGAAATTTATTTAGTAAAAAACAGATTTTATTCAAAGAAATTGGAAAACTGAAAAGGTAACGTTTCTTGGCAGTGGAAAATTATCAATGGCTTAACGGGCACCAGCATGACCGGATTGAACTTGATAATGGGACGACATGCTATCGCTGAGGAAATCAACAAACATCTTATCTCAGTACAGTCTCGTCATTAAGGTACACCCTCTACCAAAACACTACCACAATCCAAACTAAATCCTTTTTTCTAATTCCAACCAACGTAGATAAAGTCAAATCTGTTGTCCATAATTTGAAAAAAAAAAGATCTAGTTGAGTTGACCAAATTAATGACAGTTTGCTTAAATATATAGCTGATGAAGTTGCACCCGTGCTCGTTTGTATAAAATAATAGTTTTAGTAAAAGGTGTTTACCAAAAAGCCTTAAATTGAGTAGAGTTGTACCAGTTGTGAAAAAATCAAATTTATATAAATTAGATAGATAACCTGAGACCGATTAGCTTTCTTTCAGTTTTTTTAATACTTGAGAAAATAATGTTGATAAGATTAGAATACTTTTTAAATAAAGCAAAATTTTTCAGTAATAACTTGGGTTTATTAAAGGTAGATCAACGGAAAGTGATTTTTTTAAATATAACTTAAGTTTATATTTAATAGCTTAAATTCAAAACAAAAAAACAACGGGGCTCTTCATTTATTTCAAAATAGCTTTTGATATGGTCAATCATTAAATTCTCTTGAATAAATTAGAAGCTGCCGCTGTCAGAGGAGTAGCTTTGAATAGGTTTAGTTTCAGGAAGGAGGCAGCAAGTAAAAATACCCTAAGTGATCCTCTCATTGTTCATACCGGAGTTCTGCAAGGGTCAACAACCTCTGCAACCCAGTTTGCAATTTTTAATTTTTATAAACACATTTGCAGATAATATTGCATTTTTTACACTAAAAAGGATCTGGTTCTCCTTGCTAATTCAATAAATAATGATCTTTTACAGTTTAGAAAATGGTATTATACAAGTAAAATGCAAGTGAACGTAAGCAAGAGAAAATTTATAAATTTTGGTTTTGATATTCCCTTTCCATTGATATTTCATTCCACCACCTGCTCTAATTAATTTTGCTCTAATTAACTCACGATTAAAATGCACTTTTCCTTGCTGGGGAGGAACTTTCAAAACACTAATATATAAGATTAGAACTACTCAAAATTATTTTTAACGTATTGTCTTGAAAAAACTTAAACAAACTAGTTTGTTCTTTTCCATTATATCAGGATTTGCGTATTTAACCAATTCAACATCAGTTTATCTTTAAAAATACCTAGATTATTTTTTATTAGGGGCGGAAATAGAGAAAATATTATGCCAAATAATTTATACATTACCAGAAGTTTTTCGAATAAATTGTTTAAATTATCCAAAGTCAACAAACTATTTTCCACCATTCCTTTCCGGAAGTATGATATTTTGGGCCCAAAATATTTTAATAAACTTCCGCTTCATATCAAGAATTTAAGAAATCTCAAACACCTTTGTTAAGAAACAATTAACGTATAAACGTAAACGTGTAAACATACAAAATCCATTAGCAACCTTTCTACTGCAAAAATAGCCTACCATTCTCTGTTTGAAACACATCTCAGGTATGGCCTCATTGTTTGGGGAGGAACTTCGGCAAGAAATCTTCAGAGAGTTTTTATACTGCAAAAGAAGGTTGTAAGAGCCTTAGCTGAGCTAAATTTCAGAGAAAGTTGTAGAGAAGCTTTCAAGACTGAAGGTTATGACATTAATAAATCTCTATATACAAGAAATCATCCTGTATGCCAATGGGAAAACATTTACACAAAATAGACAGTCCCGTGGATACAATACTCGACATGGTACAAGATACTGTCTCCCAGCTCACCATCTCACCCAATATGAAAAAAAACCATCCTACATGGGCATGAAGCTGCCCAACCTACTGCCACAAGAACTGAGATGCCACACCGGGAGAAGAATGAAGACTGCTTTAACAGAATGGCTGATCAACAATCCATTCTATACATTGACCGAGTTCATGGAAAGAAGACGATAAAAATTTTTTTGACCATCCAGCTGACGCCATTTCAATACTTAATGTATTTTGAAAATAAAGCATATTTGTATTTGTATTTATTTGTATTACTTGGCTTTACACCCAGCAAGATGTCAGATATTTTAATAACTTTTTTATGAAGATTTAGTATATTGTAATAGTTTTAGCAATAACTTTAATAGTAATTTTACTAATTTATTTTCATTTTGTATTGCCATAAGTTGCGACAGCAGGTGAATTATTAAATATTTACAGAAGATGCTAGACTCTTGAAAATAGTGTTATAATGTAAATATTAATGATTAAACTGGTCACACTACTTATAAGAGTGACCAGTTAATTTCTCAAGAAAAACAACGATATTGTAATGTATGTATTTTTGGGAAATAAATTCATTCATTCTCTTCATGCACGACAATCATGGAAATGGCTGCGGCACTAAGAGGGTTAGCTTATTACAAAATACTCACTTCTAGTCATAGTCAATATCCATGTTGTTAGAGTTAAAACTGTTCCCTGAAATACTAGTGTCACTGGAGGAGGTAGAGGACGCTCGGCTGCTTGCGCTGTCCGCTTGTTCTGCTGCCCTGCAATCATAAAAAAAGCTGTTATAGTAACTATGAAAAACAAAAACATGAAACATGATTATAAAATTACTATTACAATGCAGAGGTATGCGGGTTAATAATAGTGATACATATCAGTGCCCAAGAATAACATGTGCCCATCCATCCATGCAAATTCCATAACAGACCCGGGAATCTTTAAAAGGCCCTTTAAAACATTTTTAGCAAGTAAAGTCTAATACAGTGTCAGTTTCTTCTTTGCTGACAGACAGACAATCTTAATTAGATTAGTAAGTAGCACTATGATTTCATTTGTAATATTTTGTAAATTTTTTATAACCATTGAATATAGAATTTTTTTAGTTTTATGTTTGTAGTATTAGTATTTGACATGGCTAATGCAATGCATATTGCCAATTTGGCAAAATAAATGAGTTATTGGTTTAAAAAATAAAAATGGTTGGAAAATAAGGTAGATATTCATTTTTTTTTTTTTATAAGATGAACATTAGGTGTTCTTAGACAACGTACTTTATTTTTTTAGCAGAAACAAAATTTAAATTTTCCCTGGAACCATTGGTTGTAGACTGCAAAGTCAAAATACCAATTAATTTAGTTTTTAGCTGATTTTAATTGTAATGGTTCTCAACTGGTGGGTGTTCTAGTTTAAACACAATGAAAAAATCACTTTGCAACTCTTTTTCTATTATCATTAAAAACAAATAAACACAAAACGTGACCCCACCCCTTTCGCATCAATGTTTTTTCGTCAACGAAGCACTTTAGCTCACAGGTGGCGGTGAGTCGGCTAAACAGCCCAGCGACTAAAACATTCATAGACAACAGATGGCACCACCTGCCTGATGTTTGGGGTTAAATTTTTCAAAGAGATTATTGTTTTCCAGAAAATTTAAATAATTCATTTTTCTGCCAATTTAGAGTCCATTACGTTTGAACTGTAATTTTTAGATACTTGTGAGTGATGTTATATAAATTTTGGTCCTGAGAACTAAATCTATGATATTTTAATCAAATTCGATAACCATAGTTTTTTGAGGGGTTTCATGGGTAGAATGTCCTTAAACTCCAAAATTAAAAATGGGTCTGGGTATTGCCAAAGTAAAAATTTTTCATGAATGTAACAGAATCGGACCATCAGTGTGGTCTCAGGGTCAATACACATTCGGGCAGTTATCATTCCAAAAATGACTCTTTTGGACTCAGGAAAAAGTCTAGACTCAACCTCCACAGCAATCATATTGATACTGTTCGTCACTGATGAAAAATAAACTTTAAGTGTGTGTTTTATGTGTCATTTTTAAAATTTTACAAGCCTCTAAAAAATATACACTTATGTCTGACGATAACCTAATAAAGTAGATTTGAAACTAGTAACAACTGCAATACCTTGGCTACAGATATTTGATCATTTATTCTCTGCAATCTGGAGCTTGATGACAATGAAAAAACAGCTGGCATAAATAAAGTGACTTTCATACAACTTAAAGAATTGTACGGGCAATGAGTATGTAGGTTTGCTAGGTAAAAACGTATGTAGGTAAGAAACATTAAAATTGGAGGTAACATTAATATTGATAAAACCTTACTACCTGGACATGCATCCCAAATTTTTGGAGAATATTTAAGTAAATTAGTGAGCTATTGATTTTTAGTTATTCTCCATAAAATTAATACCAAACAACGTACTGTGTTTATCAATTTGAAAATCTCAGTAACCAATTGACCTAGAGTCATAATTCAAAATACTAAATTGTGTTTTTTTAACTGAATTCACTGTTAAAATGAAAAATTAGATTCTTCAATAATTATAAATAAATTGAAAACCCCATTTTTGTGGTACAGTACAAAACCCTCCCAAACGTATAGTTTATGTAGTCCAATTGTGTTACCAAATGATCTTGTTCAAGATTTTACAAAAATAGAAACAACTCCACCAAATTTTATCCACCTGATGGCCCTGACACAATCAATCTTCTTCTGGCCAAGGTATCAGAAGACCTTGGCCAGAAGATAACAAACCTTTACATTTTTATTGAATTTCTAACCTAAACAACTAAATAGTATAAAATTCCAATTCATAAGATGTTATGAAAAATACCAATATTCCTCTACCTTCATATTGTGTTGCAAGATCCATAGGAATTACGAAACGCTGTTATGTAAACATACAATAAAATTGAAGCTTTAATACCCTTGGATAATTCAACCTCATGCGCCAAAAGTTTAACAAAATGAATTGATATAGTTTCAATTAGTACATGTTTTTAGCATTTTGCATGAGTACTCAATATCGCTGGTTGACACATCACTTTTTGATATTTTTTTTTTATCACCACAGCTACAAATTCAAGGCACCAAATCAAAAATGTTATGTTTTCCAATACATCGCACACCCCTTCATTTCATCTAGTTACTGTCCTGAATCTTTTAACACCTGCTATATTACAAGTTTAGAACCTATTAGTTATAACCAGTCGTGAGAATTCATTGAACACCACTAAATCCTTTCTGCCCAATTTGGATTTAGGAAGGAAAATCTCTAGTTATTACTGGTGACTCCTTGATAGCACATTTACTCAATGTATACAAGAAGAAATACAAGGTTTTTTTTCAATCGTTCATCTAAGCACGTGAGAGGTAGAGAGGGGCCGGACCTGCGCATCATGCAATTGCGCAGCTCCTCCACCACAACCTCTGCTGTTTTCAGCTCCAGTGTGTCAGTTGTAGCCAAGCTATGTCCGTGTAAACATAGCCGTTGCGCTTGATGCTCCCAATGTGAGCTACGAAGTGTAATCAGTTTTCTGCAAGCAGAAGGATGTAGTGCTGCGGAAATCCACCGCAGAATGAGCAATTTAACAAGGTTTACCATGGTAACAATGAAACTTTAATCAAAACAAACGCAGATGAATTATTTTGTCTGGTATTGTTTTGATCCATAACAACGCCCGACCAGAGCTAACATAACACAAGATTTTCTCAAAAAGTTTAAGTATAAATTTTTGAACATAAATCCCCCAGCTATCTCCTAGTGATTATCACACATTCTGAGAACTGAGGTGGACAGCGTTTTGCTAGTAACGAAGAAGTTCAGGACATCGTCCTCACTGGCGGCAACATTCTTTGAGGAAGGCATCAGAAAGCTTGTATCACGGTATGACGAGTGCCTCAATCATTTTTTCGATTATGTAGAAATATAAGTTAAGACAACTGTACTTTTAGTAATGACTTTATTATTTTCTGTAAATTTTTCTTTTATTTACAGCCAATTGCAGGTTGAAAAAAACAGCCTCGTACTTTGGTTATGCCACTTCAGCAACGTGACTAAGGGTGAGGAGTAAGGATAGAGTAGGCATGATTTAATATTTGAGAAGTAAGGATTGAGTGATTTAATATTAACTAAATTTGTCCAATATAGAATTTTGTAATATTTTTTCACTAGTTTCTTAGTACCAGTTGTTTGCATTAGAGAGCAAAGATCATAATGAGCTAAAATTAAGTATGTTGTTAGGTCCTTAATTATTTATAGTAATATTTGATCAATACTTATTCCTTTCATACACACTCACTCTTTTATGCGCTCATTTTGAAGTTGATACCACTCTATACAATGTTAGTTCATATTTTAAGACTCTGCAGATAATAACAAAAAATTTACAGGATTTACTTCCCTGGGTCCTTCATAGGTCATGGACTCGACTGAAGGGAATGTTTTCGGTTCTTCTAAACCATATCAAGTCACTTCTGTTACACTTTTGTTGCGTCCTGTAAATTGCTTCTCCAAAGCTAGTTATACTTACTTACTTACTGCCATGGCCATTTGTACCCCAGTCAGTACTTGGCCTCATCAACACAGCGCCTCCATCTGTCTCTATCTTCGGCGTCTTCTCTCACAATCCCTAACCTCCTCATATCTTGTTGCACTTGGTCCCACCATCTAGTCTTTGGTCTTCCCCTGGGTCTTCTTCCCTCAAAAGCTCCTTTCAGTATGATCTTCAGGTTCGACTCTTCTTCTCTTCTTAATACATGCCTTGTCCACCTCAATCTCCTACTTCTTATCTCTCGAACTATGTCTGCATCTTTGTACATTTCTCTTATTTCTTGATTATGTCTTACCCTCCATTCTCCGTTGTCTTGTGTTGGGCCAAATATTTTCCTCAATACCTTATTATTTTCCTTTATTCTTTTTTGTTGAGAATCCAGGTTTCTGGTCCATACAAAATCACTGGTCGGATTATGGTTTTATATAATTCGAAAGAAATCTTTTTTTAGTATTAGTTTGTCTTAGCTTTTACGATAAAACTGTAATTGTTTTTATGTATTATGTATATTATGTATTTTACTGGATCAATAAAGATTTCATTTCATTTCATATAAACGCAGTTTTGTCTTTTTTTTATATAAAGCTAGTTATATCCACCTCAAAATACTTGATCTAAAGTGTTAGTATTATTTTTAATTATTATTAGAGCAAATGAATTCTTACTCAATGAGAGTAAAACAAATTAGAATTTGTTGTCAAAAACCAAGGTTAATTACCTCCAGACTATAGTATAAAACTCCAAAACTATAGTATTGGCCTAACCTCCGTGTCACCATCACGCTGACTTGGAGACGGAGTGTAGTGTCTACATAAATCTACAGTGTACTTCAGCATATGTTTTGTATGTATTAGATTAAATATAATTTGCAAAAACTATAATTTCACACAGATATAAATATATATTTATTTATTATCTGTCTATATATGTTGACTCTTTTTCTTAGGTGTTAATACCTCCAAATTGTAGATTTAAATATTAGTCACGACGGGAGGAGTATCATTTTGTAGTTTTGAAAGAAAAGGCGTTTAGAGAAGTCCAATAGCGGGTAAGACTAATGACGTTAGTCTCATTAAGTCAGTCAATAATATTTCTTGTACAGTCCGAGAATGACGATTTATCGTCGAAACATGTAGTCAATATAAGTTGACTAGAAAGATCACGAGGCGGACCTAAAATAATTTTGCTGATTCCGAAATACAAGAATCAAAAGTAGATAGAAAATTATTAATAATCAAAACCATCACCAACATCAAAGACTGTATTTAATACTCATACATTTTTCTACAACTAATAAGTAAAATATATTTCTTGTATGTAAGTACACTCACACTATATGTCCAAGAACTTGATAATATGTCAGAACTACATGATACTTAATACGGATGGATTTTAGAGCGAACACTACCTAAAGAGAGCAGCGAGACCAGGGCCAACGTTCTGAGCTCCGAACACAGAGCTGCCGTTCTCATCAGACCTTCCTTCTTCACCCAGAGTCGTACGGCAGATGGGGCAGGTACCGTGCTGCAATCCAGGATAAATCAATGAAATTATAGACACATCAGTCAACCACAATGAAAGAATAACGCAAATTTATGTTCTTTAAAATTTAACTAATAATAATTTACCTCCAAAAATCATGTGGCTCTTAACGCCGCAGTGGGCAAAGTTAAATATTGGATTTGATCAGAATAATACATCTCTTCATTTTATTTATAATCAAACAAATAAGTCATTAGTCTGGAAAAATTTTTTTAAACTTAACACATCGTTTTAACTGCATTACTATAAAGGTATATAAAGAACTTCCCTGAACTCTGAATCGACCTTTCCAGGTATTTTTCTTGGATCTTAGACAAGCCAAAATAGCATAGTCAAAAATCTTACTTTTTCACACAGAAAATTGTTATTCAAGAACTGCAACGAACGATTGAACGATTGTTATTCTGTTGTTTATGATGAAATGCATTTGGTATGTAGCTTTATCACCTAAAGGCCTAATTACAGAAGAAACTTCTTTTCAATCAGTATTTTCAAAATGACGTCAGTCTAATGAAAAGAAAAGATAAGTGTATTAATATAGTTTCATCAAGTCTTCAATTTTTTCAAATATGGAATTGATTTAATCTAATTGCATTATGTTCAATATGTTCTCTGGTTTATGTTTGTAGTGAAAGTGTGAATACATTTCAAATTCTTCCTACACGTTCATCTTTTCTCCCTTTTTGGAGATATTAAAAATTTTCATAGTGTCTTTAAATGTTTCGTATTCATGTTGTGTTTTAAGTATGTGTTCTGCAAATGTTGATTTTTGGATTGTTCTGTAGATTGATTTAACTGCTTGTATGTGTTCCTTGTATCTGCATTTAAAATTTCTCCTTGTTTGTCCGACGTAAAATTTTGAACATTCACCACAAGGAATTTGATAAATTACACTCTTTTCAAATTGGTCAATTTTCTGTTCATGTTTGGGCCTACTAAGATTTTAGATGATTTTAAATGTATTGTGTTTCGTTATGTAGCCAATTTTCATGTTTGTGTCACTGAGGGTTTTCCTTATAGTCTTATTTAATAATGAATTGTATGGCAAACAAATATATTCATTCTTCTATTTTCACCTGTAGATGTGTTGTTAATTTTCTTTTTCATGCTCTTTATAAGTGTAGCAATCATACTATATTCCATTACTTACTTTATATCCATTTAATTTAGCCAGACTCTTAACAGTGTTCAACTCATGTTCATATGCTTCCTGTTCTAATGGAATGGTCTTCATTTACAATGTAATAATATTAATAGTAGCCCTATTAGTGAACCATAATAAACCAAAAAAAATATATATATAACATTTTTATCGACAATTATTTTGGTCTCTAGGTACCTCAAAACGAAAAAGTAACATGATCCAGGGCTTAAGTTTTGTCATGAAACCTATGGTAACAGTTTCTTCTCTATGAGAAATTTACTAAAGAGTGTGTTCTCTGATTAGTAATTTACAATAATCTGATTATCTCAATTTACAAGCCAGCACCATCATTTTGAGGATAAAATGGTAACTCATAAACAATGTTGTTGCCCATGTCGTCTGCTCGTGGATTCGTAATTGATTCTTTGTATAGCCCGCCCTCGCTAGTCTGACATATAGGACCAATGTGGTGTTGGATTACCAAAAATGTCAGATTATCGAATGTAATGTAATGGTATGTATGTAATAATGCAATGTAATGTATGTTATGTAATATTATCTGTAATGCATTTAATAAATAATTTAAGATATAACCATAATTTTAAACAATGTAATCATCCTTTAATACCTGTGGCAAATTAAAAATACAGAGTTAAGTCATCAAAGTTTTAATTTATGTAGGCTTAATTATTGCACAATGTTACAAAAAAGGGAATATAAATTTTATCTTAAGATTTAAATTAAAAATACTGTACGTAATTTGTTAAAAATGTAGGCTGTCTGTGAAATGAGTAGGTACATAGGTAACATAACAGTATTTACTTCTTGAAAAAGTCTGTGATTGTCTTCTGTTTCTTTTTCTGTAAACAGTCCACCATTGCTGCCTCTTGCAATCCTTTAAACTCTAAAATAATGGTCATGTCCACGTCTCTCTCTTCGCAACAACGTTACAAAGTGTTAGCTGCTGACACAGTTTTATCACAGCTGACTGTGTAGGGTTTTTCTGGTGCCGCGTCCTCGATCACATCGTCATCAGCTGCGGTAACTTCCTGCATTATATATATCTGTGTCTGTCACATCAGCATCAAGGTTGTCTTCCATAATCCATGTTTTAAAGTCTTCAACTGATTTTGGAGCAAGTTGCACTTCATTACAAAGTTCCATTGTAGCCTCCAAAACTTGTTCTGAATCGTTGTTGGTTTTAGGATTACATGCTATAAGATATGGGTTGTTAGGCCATAAATGTTTCCAATATTTGATCAACATGGTGTTTTTTACTTGCTGCCAAGCATACGCAGCATTCAAAATGGCATCCTTAATGTCAAAACCTTTCAAAATAGCTGCAATATCAGCATCACGTTTACTGAGTATTAACATTGTGTGCGAGCCTGGAATTTTAAGTTCGAGCCGAGTTTTTAAAAATTCCCGAGCTCAAGCTTTTTCGAGCCGAGCTTTTTCAAAACTTAACCTGATCTCACTAGGGGTGTGCAATGGATCGACAAATTTTCGAATTAATAAAACAATTTAATTCAAAGAATTCCGATTTGAATCAATGCGATTTGATTTGATACAACCCGACAAAATTTCCTGTTGGACAAAAATAATAATAATAATAATAATAATAAGTTTATTCCATCAATAAATACAAATTTACAAAATAAAATACAATCTTGGAACTACGTTGCCACATTGTCCAGTATGTGTGACAAACGTTTAACAAAATTAAAAATACTATTATGTATTATATGACGAGTCCAGTTCAACAATTTAAAGTCTCTCATGTTGCCGCTCACTATGACGTCTTAAAAAATAAAATGTATAAATAGAAAGAAAATAAACATTTACTCTTATTAATAAATAACTAAACAAAGTAAAAATCTATAACTAAACAAAGTAAAAATCTATAACTAAACAACGAAAATAACAGATTTTTTATTTGGAACTGGAAAATGCTACTTGAAAAAAATGAGCTTTGATGAAAAATGAAATTTGGTGAAAGTGAAATTTTGAAAAAAGACTGAAATTTGATGACCAATTTGGTAAATTAACATAGAATATTATCAAGGAAATTTATGTCTGGTTTACTAAAAAGCCAATTTTTTAATTTTGAAGAGAACAGATTTAAGGTCAAACAATTTCTGATTTCCTCAGGAATTTGGTTGAAATATTTGGGACCCCTTTACTGATAAGAATGTCTGAATAATGTTTTATTTACTTTAGGTAAGCGAAATATTCCTTGTTTATTATGCCTTGTGCTGTAAAATAGATTACTTGTTCCAGTATTTCCACTACGGACATAAAAAAGTTTTAAAACTTTGAAAACATATAAATGCTGTATTGGAAGTATTTTAAGCTCAAGGAAAATTGGAAATGAACTATCTCTTAAATCATATCACTGAAGAAATAACCTAGAAATCAAAGCTAAAAATATATTAGACTATTCCTCAAATTGTATTGTTCATAATTTAGTTTGGTAATTTTTAGTTTGATAACTTTCAAGTTCCAAAAATTTTTTATTGAAATGTATAACTTTCAAGTTCCAAAAATTTTTTATTAAAATGTATTTGAGTGTTCTGAACAAGAAGGTAGAGGTAACTCTTTACAAACAAACATGGTAATAATCAGTTCTATCAAATGAGTACAGTGGAACGTGGATAATTCAAACTTCTGTAATTCGAAAACTACTTTATTTCGAAATTTTGTCTTGGTCCCTAGAATTTTATATAGAAACAATGTAAAAATATACTGGTTAATTCAAACAATTTTTTGGATGATTTGAAGTTTTTACAGCGTAAATCTATAAAATGAACAGGTTATTGTGTGCGATTTTCCAGGAGACGTTCGGGCTTCCTGTCCGCAGACTATTTTTAGCTAGATCAACGCGCCCACCCCCCCGCCAACCCTTCTCATAGCACGTACACCTGCTATTGACTGGTCACATGATACCCCTCCCCCTCTCATGTCTCTCTATACTGCTCATAAATCACAACATTGACATCTGGTCTGTCGCTACACGGCGCCGGCGCAGTTCAGTACTGTGTGTGTGTATCATTGATGGTGGTTTGTTCTGATATTCGTTGTCTTTGTTTCGTGTTGGCATTTGTGACTTTGTCTGCATTCATGTTAATTCGTGCGTATGATGGCTTCGTCAAAGCGAACCTACAGATCTCTGACATTGCAAGGATAAATATATCAAGGAGGATCAAGGAGGTTGAGAAGGGACTTGAAAAAATTGGAAATAGCTTAAGTTTCGGAATCCCTTCAAACACATTATCGACATTTTTATTGTTTATTTCAACCACTTGCAAAAACCTTTCCAATTTGAATTTTTGGATAATTTGAATTTTTTGGTCCCTAGAAGTTTGAATTATCCAATTCTACCGTATAAAATGTATGATATTATTAAATTCATCATGTGGCTTTTCCGCCACATCTATATTATTATAATACTAATAAATAATATATTATTTATTGTGTTGTCATCAAAACACAACCATTGAACCATTGAAGGATGATGGTTAGCAATATTATTTTCCTAAATGGCGTAGTATATTGTCGCCTGTTATTTTTGTGCAACACATTTGTTTACAGTGTTTACATTTGTGACAGTGTAGGAAAGGCGGAGGGGTGAAATGGCAAGAGAAGCTAGGGTAAAGGCTGTATCAAAAAATAGATTTATACATCACTCATGAATAACCCTGCGCTGTACTATGTCTTGTTTGTCACACAGACAGACGTTATTGACAAGTCTTCTTTATCCTTTAGCTCCATTCTGTTAACGTTATATACGAGGTTTTGAAATTTATTGATGATAAATCAAAGGTATCATCAATACTTACTCTTTAAGTTGGGCAGGACCTAGAAACTAATGACGTTATATCCGTGTTGCCGTTACAGCCGAGGCCTTAATAATAAAGTTAATATGAGTTACAAGTTCTCTCAGTTAATATGACTAATTATTTTCATGTCACTTTGAGTTTAGGTTTCCTACAGTTTTTATCAAATCATATGACATAGTGACGATTTATTTTGTACTTACCAGTTCAAGCCAAGGGATTATGCATGGCTCGTGATACACGTGTTCACAGACCAGTTTGCGTACCGGTTCGCTGACTTTGAAGTCCTCCCAACACACACTGCACTGTAAGTTTGAATCTGAACAGATAAAAGTTATGTTAGTCAAAGTCCAAGATTAGTTTAAACTACGAACAAATAACAAAAAAAGAGGTAAAGGAAACAAAATTAATGGTAAAAGTAATACTAAACACAATTTTTCCAATACAAGGTTAAGGAAAAAGGTTAAGTAATTGTTATTTTATCATTTTCATACAAACAATAACGGTATTAATAAAAAGAATGAGCCACATTTGAAGCTTGTGTTGATGTTGAATCTACGTTTAATGAATTTTATTCTTGTTATATATACTTGTTTGACTTTTGCTTCCCTAAGGAAACATATAAATATAAAAACGACTCACAAGTTAAGAGGATCAACCAGGACATTGTTGATTCTGAAGATAATCTCATATACTGGTGCACACACACTGGCAACAATGAGCAAGCTAAAATCGAATATGCAAATGTTAAGAGGCAACATTCTGTACTTTTAAATTCTGTAAGGAGGAATTGTTATAAATTACCAATTACGATTCTGTCAGAAGAATCAATGAGGACGTTACTAGAATTGTTACATGGACTGAGACTAAATCACGAAAACACTAAACAGATTGCAATCTGCCATACTCGACTTCGCAATTCAACTAACTTTGACTCCATTGATCCAATTACAGTTTGCGGAAGTTCTCTGCCGACAATACGACAAAGTATTTTGGATCAAAGTATATCTTGGAGTAATACTCAATCAATCATAAATTTTTTATTGGTAAAATATTTACAGCTTATTACATGGTTTATACATACAAATAGTCACACATGGGTCACAAAGGACCTGTGCGTGTGACGCAATCTCAACATCATCAACACTCATCTCAATCTACTCATCTCAACACTCACCTGGGACGAAGCAGTCACTGACACATGCAGAAAGGTTTTGCCTCAATACACTAACTCAAAAAAAAAACAGAATTTTTTGCCACAGCACACTATATTGCACTTGGTGAAATCACTTTTACTTCCCCACTTTACTTACTGCAACTCACTGATCAATGACATGACTGTAACACAGGAGGGTATTGTTTATTGTCTTAGATATGATGAGCATATCACGAGTATGGCGTGCTATGCATAGCTCGAGGCAAACATTTTGAAATTGAAAGATCAAAGAGTAATCAAAATTTTGTCATTACTTTTTTGAATATTACAAAAAGGTGTTGCAAATTATTTTAGAGGCGACTTTAATTTCGTATCTCAGAGTGGTTCACAAAATGCACATTCTTCGTCAATCACATTACGAATATCTCATGTGGCCATTGCTTATGATAGGGCTTTTGTTGTTGCTGCCTGTCATCTTTAGAATAATTTAGGCCTAAAAAAAGATCCCTTGAAAGACGTTCATATTTTTTTTCTCGGAACTGAAAACTTTGTTTTTTGAGTGGATGGTCTCGGGTGGTGTGTCCTAGGGCTTCTGTGGTGGGACGGTTGCTGATGTGCATGTATATGCTTGGGTGTGAGTTTTTTAATAAGAAACAATCTATTTTTTTTTCTGTTTTATATATTTAAATTTTTACTATGTATGTATTGTTTACTAGCAGTAAGCCATCCTTGTATGGGTTGTAGGATTCATTTTAAAGAAAAAAGATTATTGTATCAAAATGTAAACCTGAAATCCTAAACAAATCAGTACAAAGAAAATAAATCAATACCCAGCTTTATTATTTAGCATTACTTTACAATTAAACAATTATTATAATTGATTATAATTTAAAAAAAAAACCTTTTTAATATAGTATGATTTCGAAATGGGTTTAAAATCAAAGACCAATTTAAAGTAACTAATATTGATTTGAAAGCTGTTTGTTTTTCTTTCTAATAAATCTTTCAACTACAAAGACAGCTGATGATTACCAATAGGTAGTTCATTGTTAATTCAAAGCAAAATGTGACTAATACCACATAAAAAGTGGGTATTTAAATGCTCGTGATTTACTTTTTAAGGGGCGGCAAACAATTTCCAGCTTTGAAAATGCTTCTCTGTAATGTAGAGAATGCATGAAATAAGATTCATTGTTATCAGTTTTCCCGTTTTTTCGGAAAAGACGGCGTAAAATGCCTCCTGGAGCGTCACAGACAAACAGACACAAATTGAGATAAGACTTGTTTTAGCTTCTCTAACGAACAAAACGTAAAAATAACTAAAAAATTAATAACTCTGAGCAATGTAAAGACAAATCTCTATTTTTATTTATATAGATCATTTATGATAAGTTTATAATCATATTTATGTTTATAGGCAGGTTAAGTATAAGAAATGGCCATGTGGCCCTAACTTTGCCAGTTAAAATAAAGAATTTTTCATTTCAATGCCGACCATGAGAAATACCTATTTGGTTTGCAAATGTTTAGTACAGTGGAGGGAGGATCCACCTAAAATAAACGGTGACCGGTTCAGGTGGAAGTTGACGGCATTTGTAGGTGTAATTGGGATTGCAGTGGACACCTAATTGTTCGGTTATGGGGAGGAGCTTGTTTTTTGTTTTTTATTTATACTGAGTATTTGAATAAAAGACACATAATGATATTCATGTTACAGTTGAATGTAAAACACCTGTCACTCCTCGGGATTAACTCTAAGATAAGCTTGGTCTCCTCACCGACTTGGTCCTGCGTGATCACGGCAGTTGGAATCTCCTGGATCTTCTCCTGGGCGAGGGGCGGAGGCCCGTTGCCATCCATCTGATTGAGTAGTTGGGTGACGATAGCATCCAGTCCCTCCCGGCCCCAAGCATAGTCGCCTGGGTTACCTAAAAACAGACTGCACCCACTATCATGTCCTTTGCGTTCCATGCACTCTCCTCATCACTTTTTTGAAAGACCTAATTTTCAGATCCATTAAGTAAGAAACCTCAATAGCATAATAGGACTCATTTGTTGGTGAACAACAGCCTGGATTCAGTAAAGGCAGGCCCACTGTAGATAAGATTTTTAGGCTTAACAGAGATAGTAATAAATTAAATGGAATATGAAGGACTAAGGATAAACTTTGTCAAAAAAACGAGTGGCCATGGCAGTATGTAAGTAAGTATTGAGTAATAAAACTAACATAAAGATCTGAGACTATGTTACAACCAGTAATTCTCTATGGCTGCGAAATTTACTAAGTCATCAGAAAATAGCTCATAACATAACGTTTGAAAACAGTGTTAAGAAAAATATTTGGACATATTTATGAAGCGGGGATGGAATATATGATTAAATAGAGATAAGAGAGATGTAATGTGAGCTGGATTTAATTGCCATAGTAAGAAGCAAACATTTAAGGTGGCTGGCCACATGTTGAGGAGGGAAAACTAAATTTTATTAAAACATGTACACCAGAGTCCCGGTAATCTGAACGTCCAGCTAATCTGAACAACCTGATGGGGTGAAAGGTTACTGAGTTTAAATTTAAACGAAGAAAAGTAATCTCAAATATAACATTTTAATCTACAACACAGTTACCCTAATTTTACATTACCTACGTGTCAATGTTTATAATGCAATAACTTGCTTTTTGGAACATAAGAATTCAATTATCGTCTCTTGACGTAACAAAGATATCCTGTTAGCCATTACAAAGTTGTGCCATCGTCTCATAATATAAACATCAAGCATTGAGATGTAGCAGTACAGTATTGCTCAAGATAACATAGGGGGTAGCTACACTCACAGTGCATCGCAATAAATTCGATCCTCACGGTTCAAACAAACCAGTCCATCTCTAGTAACGACAGTGATCACATATAAAGTAGGCCTACAGACGGCACTTTTATCATTGGTCGTTTTTATGTGTAATGTGTATGTCGATTTTATATTTCTAATGTCGAATAAATAACGGATATTCGATGTTTAATATTCGCAAACCTCTACTTTACACATTATTTAATGTATCAGAAATCAGAGGAATTTTGTCTGAAAGAGGTTGTGATAAAAACTAAAGAGAAAAGTCTAATTTTTAATAAATCTATTTATTTCGGTAATTTTATAATGGATAACGTTATATGTATAACAAATCTCAACAGGTTATGAAATTGGTTTTTTACTCAACTGTTCACTGTACACTTTATTTCACGCATATTGAGCAACAGTTTCATTTTCAAACATCATCAAATAAGTTTTTCATAACCAAACCAAAAAAAAACTACTAAGTATGCTAATAAGAAAAAACACAATTAAAAACCCATACTTACTGTATATCAGTCAAGTATTTGCGCATATGAAAGATATGAAAGAAAATTACCCTGGGAAAATATCAGCATTGGTAAATATAGCATGGATAACAGCATGCGGACTCAGGTTGGTGGGAGGAAGAGGAAAGGAATCTTGATGGTCACTATAACAGTTATACAGGTGTGTGTAATTAAATCTAAAAATAATTAATAAATACCCCTGCTGCAGCAGACCTGCGTACGAATTTCGGCGAATTTCCAAATCAATAATATAATACAGTAGAACTTGGATAATTCGAACCTCAAGGGACCAGAAAAAAATTCGAATTATCCAAAAATTCGAATTAGAAAAGTTTATGCAAGTGGTTGAAATAAACGATCAAACATCATATTGTATATTATATTACATCGCATTGCATATTGTATCACATTGTATATTAAAAAAGTTAGGTTAATGAAGATATTATTGATTAAAAATCCTAATTTTTGTTAAATGTCAATAAAGTGTTTGGAGGGATCCCGAAACTAGCTATTACAAACTTTTTCAAATCCCTTCTCTACCTTTTTTTTGATCGCCGCTATTTATTCTTGCAACGTCAGAGATTTGTAGGTTCGCTTTGACGAAGCCATCATACACACGACGTGTTAACATGAAAGCAGACGACGAATATCGGAACAAACCACCACTGATGATACACACAGATGTCAATGTTGTGAATTGTGATTTATGAGCAGTAGTGGACTAGTGAGTGGGATGGGCGCGTTGATCTAGCTAAAAATAATCTGAGGACAGGAAGCCCGAACGTCGTTTCCTGGAAAATCGCACACAATGACTTGTTCACTTATACACACACTATAGATTTCCGCTGTAAAAACTTCGAACTATCCAAAATATTATTCGAATTAACCAAGATATTTTAACATTGTTTTTATATAAATTTCTAGGGACCAAGACAAAATTTCGAAATAAAGAAGTTTTCGAATTACAGAAGTTCGAATTATCCAAGTTCCACTGTAATAAATGATAGTATCTAACAAGTTTTATCAATTTCTGTCGATCAATATGAGAGTACAGTAGAACTCCAACTATCCGAATTAATGGGGACCGGGACCCATTCGGATAATCAACTATTCGGATAATGGGAGTTTTTTTTTTAAATTGCCATTAGAGAGAGAAAAAGCTACGTTTTGATATTGCACTATTTTTTTATTGAATTAAATGTAAGAAACACGATATTGTCACATGTTTTAAATATAAATAAAATATACTTACATTTTACACACAAACATTGGCTTCGCGGGGGAAAGAATAATAGCGCACTTAGACTTTTTTTGGACAAATTTTTTTCTGAAAGTGATTCGGATAGTCGGAGTTCGGATAATTGGAGTTCTACTGTAGTTATTTGCCTACTCTCTGGAAGATTAACATGGGTAAGAGTATGCAATATGCAAAATCGAAGAAATAAATCAAAGGTTATTTTAAATTTACAACAATCAAGAGTGTTATTGTCCCTGACCATTTTGTACAAAGGAATAGGCATATTCAATAGGCTATACGTTTCTTAAAACAATGAAGTAATAAAGTAAATAAATAATATTGAAAACAAAACTGAAAAAAATTGTTAAAATTCAATATTTCTGTTGGTTTTCAGATATTTTTTATGTTATTTTTTTTAATATTATTATTATTATTTTTATATTATTTTTATATTATTTTTTTGTTATTTATTTATGTTATGATTTAAGTTTTTTTTTTCGTCTGGATGAACCATTTCAGTTAATAATAATTAGTTAACTCTTAAAAACATAATTTTTAAAACGATAAGAGAAACATAAGGTCCATTTGACCGTTACTGTGTTTTATTGGTGTTTATTATTGTTTGTATATATCACTTGGCAATCACATGAGTAACAAATGAAGTTTTAGAACATTTAATGACAAATCATATTTACTACGCAAAAATCATGTGACAGAAAAAATGAAACTCCAAATCACGCTCCAAGATAACCAGCTCTGGCCTCAGGCAAAAATCTGTATAGGATTGTTCCCAAGGCAAGAGCTGATGGTAACATAGCGGGTAATCTAGCTGTTATTTTAATTCTAGCAGGTGTTCTTTTGTTTTTTGCGTTTCACCACAACCTTTTACCGAAATTCAAGGTATATTTGACCGGCGATTGCCAGGAGGTAAGCGAAACACGCAGTAAATCTTACCGACCGTACGACAACGTCGCGCCAACTAGTTGGAAATGATCAAATATTACGGAGAGGGGTTTCTGGGGGAAGGTACTGGGGTGACAGCCGTCAAGGTCAAGCAGTTTAGCCACTATTAGGTGGTAAAATTATCTATCGGTCAATTTGACCGATGTTTCGTTTTAAGTGTTAATAAATCCTATTCAATAAAAACATTCACACAATATACACTATTAACTGCTAAAACACAATGAAAATAAACACACATCGACAGACTATCAATGTCCAGGATTGTCATAAGAAAAGATGGGCTGAACCCCTGCATAGAGTTAGCAAGCTCAATCTTTGTTCTTCTCGTCAAGTTGCAAAGAGCTGAAACTTGGCAGGAAGGATGCCAAACTTGTCACAGGTATCGTTACTGGTCACTAATCTGAGAAGCAAATGCGCATTTTCAACGGCGAGTGTAGGAAATGTTATCTGCAGGAGGAAACTGCAGATCATCTACTCTTTGATTGCGCTAATCTGGCAGAGGTAAGGTCCTCCACTCTGGGCAATTGTAAGGGTAGTTTTCTGCCTCCTGACGAGCTCGTTTACAGGATGCACAGTTTTGCAGAATTTCATCTAGAAGATTCCTGATTCTCCAGGAAAGAGAATTTTATGCGCAAAAGCTCAACTAACAATGTTTCATAATACTAATGATGAATTTAAACATAACATAACAAATTTGTAAAATGTCACATTTAAAAAATTAGAGAAAATATAATTATTAAATTTTTAAAAACATAAGGAAACTACTATTTAAATAATTTCAGTCACTAAATATTTCAACAAAGCCGCAATATTGGTTTTGTGAGTGCATAGAGGCTAGAGCAACATAACCATGCACTCTATCGGTTGTTTCGCTAACTACAGCGCAGTAAATGTGGCAAAATGATTGATCACGAAGAAACTCGTTTACCGCACTGTGCGACCCTACTCTGCTGTGAGAAATGTTGTCATCCGCACGGTAAGGGATAAGTGTTCAAAAGTAACATAACAAAATTGTTTAGTTTCTAGAAAGTAATTGACACAAGATTTAAAATTTTTTTTCAAGTTTTGTCAATTTGTTTTTCAAAATTTAATTTAGGTTCTATGCTAAATATAAGTAATTTGATAAAATCTTTTTCAACATTATTGGAGTACTATATTGAAAAAATATTTTTTCCAAAAAAACTACAAGACCATTTAACTTTTATTTTACTGTTAAAGTCAAAATAAATTATATCACATATTATTTTGATTTTAAATACATATCAAACTGTCAAATAATCAGGAGATAATCATTTAATCCAAGAAAATTATTACAACACAAGCAGGATTTAAGTGTATCGTGAACAAGAATAACAACTGTTTAGTTCTATGAATAAGCCACAACTATTCTGATTCTACAAAAAGAGACAAATTATCTCAAATAGATAAAATGCCAATAGATATATCAATTGATAAAGATTCAAGGGACTGTTAAAAACTGAATGCATAATGAATGAATACTTAATATAAATGTTGAAAACCAAGTACATAGCGAGTAAAACTATTCTTCAAAATATTCTTTAATTTCTTAGGTTGTTACCATATTTTTATTTTTATTTTTTGTGGTTTTAAAATGACTGATAATTATTATTTTACTAGCAGTATAATTTTATTTGGTAGGCCAACATTTCATTTAAATTTTACGTAGCATATTACTTTCACAATAAAATGGGCCGAATTTTTTGAAACCCGATCAACTTTCCATTAAAAACACAGCTAGATTATCATCGACTTCAATAGATAATAGTTTAATGTTGAGTTTATAAAATTTATTTAGGCCCACATAATTTAAAGTAAAATTTTGAGATTTGTAATTAATTACAGCAAATTTACTGTATAACGATACTATGCCTAAGTTATGAACAACAATAAGAAAGTTAGCAGACACTAAATGATTTCTGGTATGAAATGAGAGTAGATTATAAGGTAAAGAAAGTTTCATACTGATTAAGTACGAAGGGGGTACCCAAAAGTAAAAATTGACATGCAATTGTGAATTTATCAACAATTGAGATGTCACCATTTTTAAAACGAGAAAACCACTTGTATACTTGAGTTTTACCTAAAGCTTCATCTTTGTAAGCAGTTTTCAACATAACAATGGTATCTGCAGCACTCTTTCCTAACAAAAATCAAAACTTCAGAGCTGCACGTTGTTACGTCCGCCAAACGAAAATACGATTAAATGACTAAACAGTCTTCACTAAAAAACCCACTGCAGACGAACATGTCCACCTACGGTGACGGCACTAGCAGCACTAAACTTCGGATGAGCTGCGCTACACACACACATAGCGGCAGAAATATGTACTACACAGGCCGTGACCTGTGTAGTACTTTGTGTGTGCTGCCGAAGGTGCGCCTTCACGTAATTCTGGTTACTTTTGGGTACCCCCTCGTACCTCCAGTAAAAAATGATGACTAATTCAATTTTATCTTCACTCCTTCTGAATAATATTTTGAAAACATTGGCATCTTTTAAAGTTAGGCCTAATAATTATATCATAGAATACCAGAACTTATATTTAAATTAAATCATTTACTTTAATATACATTACAAAACATTATATATGTTTTGGAAATGGTTCAAGATAAAATTACTATTTAAATTTACATTGGGAAATAGCTTAGATCATGGATATGTCTAAAGAGAATGTTTTCTGTTCCTTTAAACAGCTGGTCTTATGACCATATGATTTGACATCACTTCCGTTTCAAATTTTGGTGTGAATATCCCCCCCGGATATCAATGTCAAAAAGTCCTTATATTTTTGGAATGGAAAGCTTGGAAGTTGCTTTTAGGGCAATATCAATTTCAACCTGGATCAAAAACAATCGATACGAACTGAGCTACATAAACGCTACACCATCGACACAGGCATGTTGATTGCCGCTCGGAGGGGGTAAGGAAATCAGCTCAGGTGTGTCGACTGCCGCTCAAAGGGTTAAATGATAAATCTGTAAAAATATTAAAAATATAAATTTAACTTTAGTACAATACTCACACTGGGCCATTTGGCCTTGGAGTAACTCCTAGTCCGCCAAGTCCAACTTCTGTTAAGTTGACTATAAAATCTTGGATGAGATTTTCAAAAGGGACGACTGGTCTACCCCTTCCACCTCTGGAACAAATACAGCTCCAAATGTAAGGAAAGCACCCTGAAGTCCAGTAATCCATCAGGATATCACAATGTGGATAGTTATAAGCCTGAGGATGCAATATTACCTAGTGTGGATTGATGTCTGCGATTTTGAATACTATGAATAACACTTGGTTTATTTGTTTAAAGGAATACCTCAATAAAAAATCTAAAAAAAAATTATTATTACAAAATAAATCCTTAAGAATTATTTTAAAATTAAATTGGATTGAATCCTTCAGAGTATTTTTCAAAATTAGGAATAATGAGTTCAGTAGGCCCTATATATACAGGGTGTTCATTAAAGTCGGGCAAAAAATTCGAGGGATAAAAGTACTCATCAAAATAAACAAAAAATCACTTATAACCATTTATTTGTCGAAAAATCCTTTGTTTAGCCGCTAGCCGCCATTTTGTATTTTTTACAAAAAACTATATATATCAAGAAATATTTAAGATACAGAAACCAAACTTTGGACAAATATTTATTGATTAAAGAGAAAAATATTTACAAAGTATCATTTAATTTTTTTTATATTTTCAAAATGGCGGCGGTTAAAAATATTTTAATTAAAATAACAAAAAAACCATTAACTTTATAAAATTTTTATAAGATACAAAAAAGATTGGAATTTTAATTTCAAATCGAACGGTACTTTGGTGAACGTAATCCGTCCACGGATAAACGAGAAAACACACTTTTAATGATAGATTACAGGGCCCACACGGCACCGCAGCGCGGCCGTGGTGAAGAATTAATTGTTGCGTCAGCCACTTTTTCGCCACGCCCGAGTTTTCTATGTCTGAGGACAAACAAATAATTGAGACAACTGCAGGGCATACATTTTTGTGGAATGTCGTTGCTCAAGATTGAATATGCCTTACCTCACCCGAGTATATTACTTGATTTTCACAGTAAGCAACATTTACGTTTGATAACTAAATCAGTTTCAGCGTATAAGTCGTCAATCAATGAACATAATAGAACAGCACAAATCGTTTTTCTCTTATACTTGCTTAGCAAAGGCATTGTGAACACCCAAAGTACTTTGGCGTATAAACTAGCACATACGCACACACTGCTTGCACTGAATATTGCAATTGTAGGAAACGAAAAAAACGATGAAATGGCGAAACAGTGTTCACTGAAAAACTCACTGCGGATGAACAAGTCCACTTACGGTGACGGCACTAGCGGCACTGAACTCCGGATGAGCTGCGCTACATACTTGTAGCGGCAGACATACGTACTACACAGGCCACGCCTTCAGCAGCATAGCTCCGGTTACTTTTGGGTACCCCCTCGTATATGTTCCCTAAAACGTGCTGGTTGCCTGGGCGCCGAGCTTTGGCAGCTAGGAAATCGAGCCTTTAAAGTCTCAGAAATTAAATTATAGTTTGGGGTAACATCATCTATTTCAACAGCAGTGCTGAAATAGTGAGTGCAGTTTATGGAATTTAATGACAATATTTTTTAATGTAACTTTTTGATTAAAAATTATTTAAAAATAAATGTACTGATTTTTTGTTTTGTAAAAAACTGAAACTATTACAGTGTAAATGAGTATCTATCATATCCTAACATGTATGCCTAATTGTTTTATTACCTAATTTTGGTGTTCTCTAAATAAATTTACATCCACCTATGTTCTCGTTTTGAATATCATCTACAATATAATTTTTGGTTTTCCCTGTAATGTCCGATTTTGTTACGTCTTATACCATTTACATGAGACTATAGCCCAATACTGTAGCTGTGCTACACCACAATTTTTAACATCTTTGTGATAATAAAGATATTAAAACAGTATAACATAGATCAAACAAACCTCCTACGCTCGCCACGGTTGCGGGAACCCCGGTTGCCTCTCCTGTAGTTGCCGGAGCCACCACTCAGTCCCATCAGCATGTCATTAAGTAGCTGCTGACAAAACAGCAGAACATTAACAATACACTCTATGGTTTTATGGATCCGGATTTTTAAAAGCACTCTCTAGAGATGGTTTTCTCCAATATTTTTCTTAAAAAATATGCAATTTAGCGGAATGTATAATAAGTATGCTAGAAAAGGGAAATGAGGTCATGAGCTGAGCTGAAATATGAGTATCTCTATTTGGGTTTGGTCCGAGTTTTCCTTGGGCATTTTTATGATATAACTAGCATTAAGCCTGCCCTTGGTACAGGCTGTATGATTCAGTGTTAACCCATTGGCTACAATAGACGGGCACTGCCCGTCACGGGATCGCCAGCACGTGACTACGGATGACGGGCGGTTTCCGTCATTGATGTAACTATTGATTTATTCTTGTATTTAGTGGTCTTTGACTGTTGTATTACAGTATTTGACTCTCGATTGTTATATTCAGAATATTGCATAGGTATTTTGACTCTTGATTGTTTTTATATTTTTCTTTGTTTTCGGGATAACGGTTTGTTTGTTTATATCGTCGTGCAGTATGCAGTTTGACAACGATGGTTATTTTGCAGCAATACATTCCTTGTTTCTGAGGATTGTTCTGATTTTGTTAGACAGATTTTATATGAAAGTAGTAATTTGGAAAGTCAAGATAGTGATGAGTTGAGTGTTTCCAGCTGTGAAAGTGACGTTATAACATTGTTTCGTTCCATTGTTATAACATTACATCCATTATTAGGAAAACCAAATACATAACCAAACATTTTGACACTCGATGTATGATACGGACAGCGATAAGTCTGATCTATACCATTTTATAAGTAAATAGTTAAACATCTCTATTTCTTTTATAATTGTACATATTATATTTTGAAATTTTTAGCTCACAGTTAATTGATTCTACCACAGAGTTTGTGTCTTACTGCGAAAACTTGTTAGGAAATGTGTAATTTTAATGACTAGGTATTTCTGATTTAATATATTGAAAGATATGAAAAAACTAAAAGTACACACGATATAACTTTTAAAATATATCTTAAATTGTTCAGAGTAATTAAAAAGTACAAATACAGTAAAAATAAGTAACTGTGTATGTTTATTGATGGATGGCAGATTGCTACAGTACTGTAATATTGACATTGCTGTCACATCTTACATGTCCCTTGGATTCTGTTTTGATGTTATATCTACAGTCTATTCAGTTTGTATAGTTTGTAGTTCAGCATGTATTGATGTTTTATATTTTATTTTGTATGACTAAATACTTTATGTACCCAAGGATGCTGTATAATTGTTAAATATTTTAACGGCAATAAACATTTTGATAATAAAACTCACAAGTAAAAACTTACGTCAAATGGTTGAACAACTTCCATGTCGCTATCACTTTCTTCACCTGGTTCCGGTTGGTTTTCAAGTACTTCAATAAACCCACTCTGACACGTTGGACATGTGTAGTCCTGTAATAGAAACAACAACAACAATAACAGATGCCATGATTGCGGCTTCTCTCTCCTTGGTTGACTGTGTCACTCTTGATACCATTCAAATATCACGAGACTGTCGGACAAAAATGTCGGATAGTTTATATAGAGAATACTTTGATAACTTTAATTAGTCCTGGATTACATATCAGTTAACAGATTGTCGTTTGATTATGTTTTCATGTTATCTCCCAATTTATAACACTAATTATTGCAATCAGGACTTGACAACTCTTTAATTTGCCCTCAGTACAAAATCTTGTCAAAAATTACAAAGGACAGCAAATATACATATTGTGAAAGTCTGTAAACAAATCTGACTGTGGCAACAACAGGTAAGACCTAGAAATAAATACATCTTTTAGTAAATCTTATCACTTGATTAAGAATTATAATAATCATCAAATAAATAACGCCAGAGTACACTTGTTTCTTCATTATTTTTGATTGACATGTTTTTCGGAGGTTTATCACAATGTTTAACCTGAAAAAGAAATTTTTTCTAAACAGCGTGTTTTTTTATTTTTCTTTTAATTAAGTATGAGGAGTTATCAGTTAGATTATACAGTACTTTTAAATTTTCATATAATTATTGAAAATTTACATTTTCAAAAATCACGTCACATATTATAAGTCAATTAATTTCCTACAGGAAAATTATGTTTTAAGCTCAATGTTAGCAGATGACAGTTATAGGCCATGATAGTTCCCATTGTTGTCATAACTGTAACAATTTATGTACCTACACACAAAATATACTCGCCAAACAGGACAAAATTTCAAATGTAGATACTAATAACACTTAAAAGCAATCTAATAATCTAATAATCCAACCTCACATACTAAGAACAGACCACAATTAAATATGGAAAATTTGAGGAAAAATTAAAAATTATTAGCGAATTTCCCATAGGGAAGAAGCTATTACCGTAGGTCTCATGGTGAGACTTAAGCCCGAGACCATGTTATTTTTTCTTCTTTAGGTGCCCAGAGTCCAAAAACAATAGTCGTTAAAATTTTTATATATATATATGTGTCTGTTAGCACGATAACTCTCGTAAAAATGGTCCGATCGAGACCAAATTTGGTAGAGACGTGTATTCCTACAAATGCTCGGACGAGTTCGTAAACCAGACATATCGGTCAATGGGAACGGGTAGTTTGGGGGTGTTTTGTACCCCAAAATGGGGTTTTTTGCGTTTTTCACATGTAATTTTTAAAAATTTCTAATTTTATATTTCACCATTGGAATCAGCTTAAAAAACTACACAATTAAGCTCCTTAAAGTTTTTCTCTATCTCCAACGGTTACCGAGATATTAAAAGATCTAAACACAGTACGTTGTATTGTGGGGCTCCAATGTTAATCTTATGGAAAATAGGGAAAAATTAATATTTCCCATATTAATCAATATTTTTTTATGAAACGTGATATTTAGCTTCATGTGGTTGAGAACTATCCTTTTATGCTTAAAAATCATAGTTTATGTGTTTATCATGGCAGCAAACCTGCATACTCTTTTCCCATATTAATCATATAGGGAATAGGCAAACTCCTTTATTTATGGACAGATGTTGATGAAACTTGGTATAATTGGTTAAAATAAAAATTATTTATGGTATAAATGACTACTTTCAGTGTTCCTCACAGCTACTAACCTGCACACTCTTTCCCATGTTAATCTTATGGAGAATAGGCAAATAATTCTCATGTTTATGGACAGATTTTTTTTAAACTTGTCATATATTATTGATTTGGAAATTCGCTGAGTACGCAGGTCTGCTGCGACGGGGGTTATTTTTTTTTAATTTTAGCGAATTTCCCATAGGGAAGAAGCTATTACCGTAGGTCTCATGGTGAGACTTAAGCCCGGGACCATGTTATTTTTTCTTCTTTAGGTGCCCAGAGTCCAAAAACAATAGTCGTTAAAATTTATATATATATATATATTAGCGAATTTCCCATAGGGAAGAAGCTATTACCGTAGGTCTCATGGCGAGACTTAAGCCCGGGACCATGTTATTTTTTCTTCTTTAGGTGCCCAGAGTCCAAAAACAATAGTCGTTAAAATTTTTATATATATATATATGTATATATGTATATATATATGTGTCTGTTAGCACGATAACTCTCGTAAAAATGGTCCAATCAAGACCAAATTTGGTAAAGACGTGTATTCCTACAAGTGCTCGGATGAGTTCGTTAACCAGACATATCGGTCAATAGGAACGGGTAGTTTGGGGGGGTTTTGTACCCCAAAATGGGGTTTTTTACGTTTTTCACATGTAGTTTTTAAAAATTTCTAATTTTATATTTCACCATTGGAATCAGCTTAAAAAACTACACAATTAAGTTCCTTAAAGTTTTTCTCTATCTCCAACGGTTACCGAGATATTAAAAAAACTAAACACAGTACGTTGTATTGTGGGGCTCCAATGTTAATCTTATGGAGGATAGGGAAAAATTGATACCCCCGTCGCAGCAGACCTGCGTACTCAGCGAATTTCCAAATCAATAATATATGACAAGTTTAAAAAAAATCTGTCCATAAACATGAGAATTATTTGCCTATTCTCCATAAGATTAACATGGGAAAGAGTGTGCAGGTTAGCAGCTGTGAGGAACAATGAAAGTAGTCATTTATACCATAAATAATTTTTATTTTAACCAATTACACCAAGTTTCATCAACATCTGTCCATAAATAAAGGAGTTTGCCTATTCCCTACATGATTAATATGGGAAAAGAGTATGCAGGTTTGCTGCCATGATAAACACATAAACTATGATTTTTAAGCATAAAAGGATAGTTCTCAACCACATGAAGCTAAATATCACGTTTCATAAAAAAATATTGATTAATATGGGAAATATTAATTTTTCCCTATTTTCCATAAGATTAACATTGGAGCCCCACAATACAACGCACTGTGTTTAGATTTTTTAATATCTCGGTAACCGTTGGAGATAGAGAAAAACTTTAAGGAGCTTAATTGTGTAGTTTTTTAAGCTGATTCCAATGGTGAAATATAAAATTAGAAATTTTTAAAAATTACATGTGAAAAACGCAAAAAACCCCATTTTGGGGTACAAAACCCCCCCAAACTACCCGTTCCCATTGACCGATATGTCTGGTTTACGAACTCGTCCGAGCATTTGTAGGATTACACGTCTCTACCAAATTTGGTCTCGATCGGACCATTTTTACGAGAGTTATCGTGCTAACAGACACATATATATATATATATATATATATATATAAAAATTTTAACGACTATTGTTTTTGGACTCTGGGCACCTAAAGAAGAAAAAATAACATGGTCCCGGGCTTAAGTCTCACCATGAGACCTACGGTAATAGCTTCTTCCCTATGGGAAATTCGCTAATATTTCCCATATTAATGAATATTTTTGGATAAAACTTGATATTTAGCTTCATGTGGTTGAGATCTTCCCATTTATGCTTAAAAATCATAGTTTATGTGTTTATCATGGCAGCAAACCTGCATACTCTTTTCCCATAATAATCATATAGGGAATAGGCAAACTCCTTTATTTATGGACAGATGTTGATGAAAGTTGGTATAAATCTTAAGATAAAAATTATTTATGGTAGAAATGCCTAATTTCAGTGTTCCTCACATCAGCAAACCTGCACACTCTTTGCCATGTTAATCTTATGGAGAATAGGCAAATAATTATCATGTTTATGGACAGATTTTTATAAAACTTGTCATATATTATTATTATATTATCGATTTGGAAATTCGCTGAGTACGCAGGTCTGCTGCGACGGGGTATATATATATATATGTATATATGTATATATATATGTGTCTGTCAGCACGATAACTCTCGTAAAAATGGTCCGATCGAGACCAAATTTGGTAGAGACATGTATTCCTGCAATAGCTCGGACGAGTTCGTAAACCAGACATATCGGTCAATAGGAACAGGTAGTTTGGGGGGGTTTTGTACCCCAAAATGGGGTTTTTTTGCGTTTTTCACATGTAATTTTTTAAATTTCAAATTTTATCTTTCACCACTAGAATCAGCTTAAAAAAATGCACAATTAAGTTCTTTAAAGTTTTTCTCTATCTCCAACGGTTACCGAGATATTAAAAAATCTAAACACAGTACGTTGTATTTTGGGGCTCCAATGTTAATCTTATGGAGGATAAGGAAAAATTAATATTTCACTTATTAACCAATACTTTTGGATAAAACTTTATATTTAGCTTCATGTGGTTGAGGTTCATCCATTTATGCTTAAAAATCATAGTTTATGTGTTTATCATGGCAGCAAACCTGCATTCTCTTTTCCCATGTTAATCATATGGAGAATAGGCAAACCCCTTTATTTATGGACAGATGTTCATGAAAGTTTGTATAAATGTTAAAAATAAAAATGTTTTATGGTATAAATGCCTAATTTCAGTGTTCCTCACAGCAGCAAACCTGCACACTCTTTGCCATGTTAATCTTATGGAGAATAGGCAAATAATTCTCATGTTTATGGACAGTTTTTTTTTAAACTTGTCATATACTATTTTTATATTATTGATTTAGAAATTCGCTGAGTACGCAGGTCTGCTGCGACGGGGGTATTTTCATTTATTTTTTCTTTTATTCTTTTTTCTATTCAGAAGACAATGACAATATACTGTACATAAAGCAAACATAACAAAAAACCCAATCGTTTAAAAATTAAGAAAATAATTAAGTTATGTGAAAACTAGCAGTAAGCCTGTCCTTTGTACGAATTTTAGAGTTCAGTTTAAGAGAAAGATTATCATAGTAACATGTAAACCTGAAATCCTAAACGAATCAGTTCAAAGAAAATAAATCAATACCCATCTTATTACGCATTACTTTACAATTAACCCTTAACATCCTGGATGCAGTCTCACAGACCGCTTGAGTTATTTATTTATTTGAATTTAAGGATTACAAAATACGATGACCCCAGCCATGCCAGGTAGTTGTCCCTCCCCACCACCAAAACCGATCCCGAACCCCCTATCACTTGTCGTTCGGTCGTAAAATTTATAGATATTTATAGATTTGTTTGTCGTCACCAGTCTGTGAGACTGGACCCAGGACAGTACACGATAGATTCATGACCTGGCCCATTGTCTTGTGTGTGTTTTGGAGAGATGTTTGAAAACTGGTACGAGGATGCTTTTTTAAGTAAATTGGAATCACTTGGATGGTGAAACCACGATTTTAGCTACCTTTGCAAAACACGAGGCTGACATATATGAACTTTCGAACAGTTGAGTACTGGGAGTATAAGAACCTAAAACTGACACTGTTTGAGAGACTAAATAAAAGGAAAACATCCTACACGACATGTGATCTTCTTCAGAATATAAGAAAAACTGCTTACATTTGCTATTGATTTAAAAAACATGTTGGTCTCGAGTGTACAAAAGTTTGCAATGAATGTAGATATGTGTTATAAGCTGAAATTAGTTGTAAAGCAACTGTCTCAATTTTAATATTATAACGTTTTTTAGCGAATTTCCCATAAGGAATTTTCCATAAGGAAGCTATTACCGTAGGTCTCATGGCAAGACTTGGCCCAAGACCATGTTATTTTTTCGTCTTTAGGTGGCCAGAGTACAAAAACAATAGTCGTTAAAATTTATATATATCTATGTATATATATTGTTTATTTTATAAAAATGGGATTATTACCTGAAACATTTAGAAGGATTAAAAATGTTGTCGGAGGGTCCTTGGTTCAAATATTTCAATATATATATATATGTGTGTGTGTCTGTGAAAATGATAACTCTCGTAAAAATGGTCCGATTAGGACCAAATTTGGTAGAGACGTATATTCCTACATTTGCTCAGACGAGTTTGTAAACCAGACATATCGGTCAATCGGAACGGGTAGTTTGGGGTGGTTTTGTACTCAAAAATTGGGTTTTTTTGCGTTTTTCGTGTGTAATTTAATTTTTTTTTTTAGATTTTATCTTTGATCACTACAATCAGCTTAAAAACTACACAACTTAGTTCCTTAAAGTTTATCTCTATCTCCAATGGTTACCGAGATATTAAAAAATCTAAACACAGTACGTTGTATTTTGAGGCTCCAATGTTAATCTCATGGAGGATAAGGAAAAATTAATATTTGACTTATAAACCAATATTGTTGGATAAAACTTTATATTTAACTTCATGTGGTTGAGGTTCATCCATTTATGCTTAAAAATCATGATTTATGTTTTTATCATGGCAGCTAACCTGCATACTCTTTATTTATGAACAGATATTGATGAAACTTGTTATAAATGGTCAAAATAAAAATTGTTTATGCTATAAATTCCTACTTTCAGTGCTCCTCACAGTGGCAAACTTGCAAACTTTTTCCCATGTTAATCTTATGGAGAATAGTCAAATAACTAACTCATATATTTATCAACAGATATTGAAAAAAACTTTACATACGGTATAATATTATTGGTTTGGAAATTCGCTGAGTACGCAGGTCTGCTGCGACGGGGGTATTATTTTACTTAGGACAAAATTGTGCATCGAACAACATACAATAATTTTTAAGTAAAAAATTAAAACTAATTGTGTTAACTTTAAAAATGAATCATATTTAAAAAATACAAGTTTGAAGTAAAAGAACATTGTTTAAAACTACCATTTGCTTCTTAGCTGCTTTATAATCTTAAAGAGCAATAAAAATTGAGTATAAATATTTATTAAACATAATTTTATTCCTTTTTAAATAAGAAAAAATTCAAATAGGCAAAACTTACAAAAATTGGTTTTTTGACAGCTGTTAGTTTTACAAAGCAACCATGTCCATTGTAAACAATATATTATGAATAATTAATTAGTCTTTACAATAGGCACTATTTTACAAGGTGTAAGAAATTACAATAAATTAATAATAAATATTGAAGTGATATGCAAATGAGCCGTCTTCTGTTATTGGTCGTCGCAGCTGTCGTGGGATAGATATTGGGTTAAGATATTATCTTAAAAATAAAGCAAAATTAATTGTAAAGTATAATTTTTGAAAAACCTGTATGTTGTACTGTATATAAAATAATGTAAGTAGGGTGATTACGTAATGTACATAGCCGACATGAGTATGTAAATAGGCAAAATCATGCATTTATATATGCAAAACAGTCAAAATAGTTTTCTTCTATATATACTAAACAGTCAAAATTATAAATAAAACCAAAATAGATAAAAACTTATTTTTTTAATTGTCTTTGGTACACAATTTTATTAAACCTTATATGCATTGTGAGTTGGCATCCTCACTATTATTATTAATTAACCCTGACCTGAACAATATTTTAAATTTTCGTATCTATAAAAAATTAGGTGGAAGATACTCGTGGAACTGTATTCGATTATAAACATCCGTTATTTTAGTATTATTCTCACCCAACAATAATACCTACCGTACTGATGTATAAGTTATTAAGATTTTTGTGAACCTTAATTCGATACATAAAAAAATAAATCTACTTATTATTGAATGAACTGTTTAACCCATGAGGAGCCGAGACAAAAAAGTTACGTCAGGAGTCACACACGGTTGATTACGGCGGGCTAGAAAAAAATCTTACAAAAGTACTTTAGTATATACATATGTTTTCATTAAATAAATGTTACAGATTAAGCATATTTAAAAAATTATAGCTTTGTAGTATAGTATCTCTTAATGAGCCTGCTTTTTTCTCAGTATAAAAACCTATAAGTTTTTACTGGAATAGTCAACAATATTATTTATATACAATTTTAGGTAAATGTAATAAATAAATAACAATGATAAGAAATATTAATAAGTAAATAAAAAATAGTGTACAAGTGATCAAAATGTTTAGTCGTCATCCTCACTAGAAGGAAGATTGGTCTTCTGCACAGTTTACTCCGATGAAAATTGAATGCTCCCTGCATGTAACAGAATATGTTGCACATTTTCTTACTCTTTCAATTCTTTTTCAACAGAATAGTCAGCATTCCCGAAAATGGGCAATGCAGGAGTTTCGTCAACAAAACATTTTTGTCTAAGAGCTCCTGGATTTCATAGGGTTCGCTTCCTAACAGTTTATTTCTTTGTCAACACTATATAATTGTAAAGTATTTCCTCCTCTTTAAAATTTATATCAGCATGCAAAAGTCGCTAAATAATGAGATAAAACAACAAAATCACACTAACGACATGAGGTGACACGGTGGAATCCACAGTATACATCATAAATGGACTCCAGACAAATCTTAACGTGCAGGAAAGAGGTAAAGTTTAGTCAAGTGGCCTGTTTACAAGTCCATTTTAAGGTATATGAAGAGAGATGGTGTCCTTGACACTCCAGAGATATTAAACGAATCAGACGACCTGGTGGAAAAGACAGGGAAGCGACTCCTCACAGGCTAATTTTAATTTGCTGATGGATCACCAGTCAGAAACATATTGGATGCATACAGGAAGGCATTCTAGATTTAAAAATTCACATGAATGAAACATGGTGCAAGTCACACAACACTTCTGTTCTTATAACTTGACCCATTTCAAATAACATGAACATAAATAATGCTTTTACGAAGATAAACAGTAATACCAAGGCCTAGATACTGCAAGTGGGTGTCTATCCAACAAATGTATTTTTTTACAAAGAAAGTTTATAAGTATAGGCTTTGATAAGAGGTGAACTAAAGAGTAAAAAGCCTTAACAGGACATAATTGATTTATTGGCCAGAACAGATACAGCCTAGGCCTCTCATACAGTATTGTAACTAAAAATTAAAAAAAATTAATTAGAAATCAAGGTTGTAAAGGCTCTTGGGAGAACTTATTACTAAACCTATGTAGATCATTTCAATTTAGCAAAACATGAAGATCTACTGGCTTGATCAGTTTGGAATTGTACGTACAATCGAACTTAAATTGATTTTACATATAATTACTTTGGTTGGTTCGGAAATTGTATTAATTTATCTGATATCAAAATGACGTCTGTTAGTCTATGGCCCCCTTTCGAACAGTTTCAGTTTGGTCAAGGATGAACACCCTAAACAAGTCAGTCGATGACACATGACTACTAACAAATAAAAAACATTACATTACTCACAGGCTGTACGCGACTAATTTCTACATTACATTTGTGACAAAAGAATCTTGAAATTGCTAAATTTTCGACTGCAGCCTCCTCGGCCATTTTATGTAATTTAACCTAATTCAACTCCAACTCCAACAACTGTCCAACTCTAGGTAGGTGTTGTGTAAAACACTTGAACAGGCACAGGCAGCTGGCAGACGCACAGCTAACTAGACCAATAACATGGTGACCAACATTACCAACTACTGATATCGACCATTACCTAAATTACTATATTTTGTATCAATCTATTTACCGTGTTGTGAGCACTTAAGTCATAGTACTTTTAAATCTTTTCCTACATTCCTAAACATTTTCTATTGCATATAAGTCTTTGATTGAAAGTCTTTGTCAGGTAGTAATCGGGCCACTCTTGTAGCTAACAGATTTAATATTTATAGTGTGTTTGATATAAAATGTCAACAACACAGAAATTCATACGAATGTGGGATTAAAGTTCTTGTTAATGCAAAGCATATTTTGAATTTTTTTCTGTATGAACAACAGCCAGTCTTTTTGTTTCACTGACTGGAATAATGACTCCTTTAATAGCATTGTTTTTAATAAAACCTTCTAGCCCTGAAAATAAACTTACCGAGCCAAGTCGCAAAGTAAAACCAAAGGAAACATTTGATTATAAGTACAAGAGTAATTTCTAAGTTTATACAAAGAGTAATACATTTGTGTTTATAATGCATAGTAATATTAATAATATTTTAAAGCATTTTATAAAATATTTTTATGATAATACTTTATTTTATATTGAATATTGTATTACTTTATATTACATATGATCTACGTAAGTAATTTTATAAAAAAAAAAATAAAAAAAATGTACCAAATGTTTTAGGTAGGTCCATATGAGTTTTTATTAAATGAATCTATTTTACAATTCAAAGGAATGAGTGAGTTTTAAACAGAATAGTTTTATAACTCTCTTTTTGTAACTTAACTTTTTGTTTGGTTAGAAGAAGTATAGGTATATATTTCATAAATTTACAACAGAATTTGAGTGAAAAACTTTAAATAATACCGTTTTGAAGTTCATCTGATTCATAACTATTTTTTATTTGACCTGAACTCACCCATAAGCAATGAATTAAATTCCCTATTTTGGATCCATCAAGGTTTTGTCCCTAGAAATCCCTAGAATATATTATGACCCTAGAAAATCCCTTTCAGGTCAAAAATGTCCCTAGAAACGGGTCATATCCCTAGAAGTGACAACACTGCCCACTACCATTGATTATGAATAGAAGTGTTCTTCTATCATCTATGCCACTACTCACACAACTTGGTTCATGAAAATGTCATTCCTCTGTCCACAGTGGAGTACAGTGACAATGCTGAAGAGTGGGGGGTGGTAACTGGAAAAACAGGCTTTCGCCTAGTGATGAGCAGAACCTAGTTTAGACTTTCGGCTATTTTTTAACTTTTATTTTAGAATAACTTTGATGTTACTCAAATTATATAATTTGAATAACATAATATAATATTATGTTATGTTTATTGATAGTTATACTTTCTTCTATAGTAAGTTGACGTTGATGTAAAATATTTAATATGTTTGAAGAATAATTTCGTAATGTTGAGTATCAAAAAGTATGAAATTAATTTAGGATAACTTTTAAATCATTTAATATTAGAAATTTAGTCGTTTAAAGTTTTTTGCTTGTGTCTCCTAATAATAAATTATATAGTTAAAGTTATATATTTTACCAATAAATGCCGTTCTTTATCTGTTATGATGATATTATGTAGTACTGTCTGATAGAGACTGCTTTATTAGTCTTAAAGTTGATATTTTTATTATTATATTTTATATTATATTATATTTTTATTTTTATTATGAGGAAGGGTTTTACTTAAAGGGTTTTATTGAAACAAATCAAAGTGTATCTATTTTATCAGTTTACTGTAGCAGTAAAACATCCACTGGTAGGGATAGTCACCCTTCCAAAAGCTTCAGCAAGTGTATTTACCTTGCTGAACCTATTCATTCATTCATTCACCTTTTCACCATTAAAAATACACTAATATATTAAAAAATAAACCAAAAACAATTGGGCAATATTGAGAAATATACATTAGTGTATAAAATATTGTTAAAATAAACTTTTCCTCTTGGTTTTATTAATCTATTTATAAAGGTAATAGGATTATAAGTAAATAAAATTGAATAGCCCACTTTCATACCATTTAACATACCAATAGGGTCTACGTATTTATCTAAGTTATTTTACCGAGCACACACATACTTCGTGACAGAATTCAAGAATCAATCAATCAATATTTATTTCCTTACAGACATACAGTGTGTATGCATTTGGACATGTAAGATATAAAGGAAATGTTAAGGAATCAACATTAGTCAATAAATCAACGAATAAATAACAATCGTGGAAGTACAAAATAGAAAATTCAAATAACGAAACACTGAAACACACCAACAAGAAGAAGCAGGAGAAACAAAAGATTAATCAATCTTTGATTATCTATTACCACAACCTTTGCTTGAGACCAGACAAGTCTGGATTAGCAGCGTCAAAACATTAATAAAATACGAATATTATAAATATATACACACGAAGAGAAACCTAGTCTTCCGTAGGCGTTTAACATATTTGTCAAATTGGCAGTGGATGAGATTGTTCTTTAGAACTGATTAATTAAAGACAGCACGTACTTAAGTATCTGCTATCTACTTGTGGAATGGGGTTGGGGTTAATAAATCATATTTTAATTTTTAAAAGTGAAAAATATTTATTGGTGGGCACCATTGGTATTGGGAAGGGGCGGGAATGTTTATAGAAAAAGGCTTCTAGGCTAGGTGTGATGAAAGGAATTTAACTCAATTTGAATTCAGTAATGTAATTTTAAAGCTATATTATTGGATTGAATAAAATAATTCGTCTAGTTTAGATCCACAAATTTGCGATGGAGTCTATCGTGTCATACTATCACGGTTGACAGTAAAATCACTAATTATTCAAATCCCGGTAAGTGTTCTACCGAATCGCTAGCGTATTGAATCAAAACTGCGACCTCTCGAAGCTTATGACATCGCTTCCCCCACTCTTCCTTCAAAAGCTGCTCCTCACTCAGTGAAAGCCTGTTTTAGGTGCGTGTGAATAGGAACATTTCAAGTTAAGAACCACGGACAACGGAACAACATACCATGGATCAAGTGCCCAGGATTTTACAAGAAATTTTACGACAAATATTTATTCCTGGTTCAATTTTTCATTTTCTCAGAATTTTTAAATTAATCATTTACATAACACATAATTTACATTAGTAAATTCGCTCTACATTAGAGTGACTCGGAATCGTATTTTAAATGTGTATTACAAGTTTAGATTTTGGTATGTCTCGGGTAACCGTTGGAAATAGAGAAAACTTTAAAAAAATAAATTGTTTATTTTTTGAAATTGATTCTAATGGTGAAAGATAAAATAAAGAAAAATTTAAATTACATATAAAAACAAACAAAAATGTTTTTGAGTACAAAATCCCCAGGCTACCCGTTCCGATTGACCTATATGACTGGATTACGGATTCGTCCAAGCAAATTTATAATAATAATAATAATAAATTTCTTTATTGCAGTAGAGCAATATGCATTGCATTGCAAAGTTGTAATATAAGAGTTCATTTTTATAGAACTATGTATTTTCTTCAGTGCCAATTTTTTTCGCGTAAACTCCTAAAATTTAGATATTCCAGCTGCTCATCATGAACTCATCAACCGAGTACAGAACTTTAGACACCAAGAGGCGTTTCAGTCGAGTTTTGAATTTATTTTAGTTTTGACTGTGCTTGACGCTGTCAGGGAGCTTATTTAGGAACTTGACTCCAGCCTGTGACGGCAAATGCTAAAACGCCACAGTTCTGTGTTGTCCGAGTCGATAAGTGTCCCTGCCCCTGGTATTGTACTGGTGCAACTGACTGCCCTGTACAAGTGAGCATTTAAACCTGCAGTACAGTGCCGCCTCCAGGACATAGAGGCTGGGTAATTTTAACAGTCCAAGCTCCCTGAAAGCGTTCCTGCAAGACTCTCTTGGTTGCAATTTGAAAATGATTCTGCCTTTTTATGCAGTATGAAGACTCTATCTAGCCTCGATTTTGCACAACTACCCCAAAGCCTTATTCTATAGGCAAAATGGGGGTAGACTAGGCTATCAAAAGCACGGCTTTGGGACAAAACTTGGCAAGGTTGCGTAAGGCATAAATACCGGAAGCAACCCTGGCACAAATGTGGTTGACGTGCTGTTCCCAAGTCAGCCATCTATCCAAGTGCATTCCTAGGAACATAGCGGAGTCTGCTTCCTCTAAGAGGACATCATCCACCATGACAGCAGGTGGCAGGTCTTGTTCCTGCTGTCTGAGGCAAAATGAAATGACATTGGATTTGGAGTTGTTTGTTTTCAAATTGATTTCCTGAAAATTTTGAATGCATGAATTGATATCGATGAATGATTTTACTTCCAGCTCTTGTTTTGTTGGAGCTCTTACGCAGATGGTCGTGTCATCTGCGTACTGTATCATCTTTCCATTCTGGATCGATGAATCAACGTTATTGACGTACAGCAAAGACAGAACTGGTCCCAAGATAGATCCCTGCGGGACTCCATGGGCCATCTTTACTTTTTGAGAAATTTTCTTTCCAACTTGGACTCTGTTATCCAAGTATGAAGTGATCCACTTGAGTGGCACTCCACGAATGCCGTACGTCTCCAACTGGTGCAGCAGTGTCTCATGATACACACAGTCAAATGCTTTCGAAAGGTCGAGAAATATGCTGAGCACAAGTTCTCGCCTCTCGAGGTCATCGACAACCATTTCCATCAGATTTGTGATTGCATCAATCGTGGAAAAATTTTCCTAAATCCAAACTGATGCGATGAGAGAATTTCAAAACGATTTAGGTATTTCATAAGCCTTTCGAGGAAAAGCTTTTCAAACACCTTACTGAAAACTGGCAAAATTGAAATTGGACGATAGTTGCTGGAGAAAAGAGGACCGTTCTTTTTGAAAAGTGGAATTACTCCGGATTGAAATGACAAATTTACTAATATTGTGAGTGGTACCAAAATGTGCCTGTAGCAACGTTTGATTAACCACACAGACTTGCCGTCGATGTCACATGATTTTTTTGGTTTCAGTCCCTCGATAACGCGAGCCACGTCAGCCTCGCACACATGAGATAAAGCCATTGATGAAACAAGACCTCCAATACTTTTTGAATCAACGCAAAGTTTTCTGAAATGAATTGTTCGGCAAAGCGACAGATGCAAAATAATTATTTAATTCGTCAGCGACCTCTTGAGAATCTTCGACGATTCTACTATTAATTTCAAGATGAATTGGTTTGGAGGCCTTTGTGAATTTAGATGAGCTATTAATAATTCTCCAGGATGATTTTGAAAAGTTTTCAGAATTTTTCAATGTGTGGGTTACATCATAAGCTTTAGAAGCTCTGATTACCTTCCTGTACATTTTTTGTTGTTTTTATAAAAATTTATAAAATTTTCATTTTGAGTCGTAATAAAAATGGAGTGTAAAAATTATTTAAGTCGTTCACATGATTTTAAAATACCCGGAGTAATCCAGATACTTCTCTCAAGTGAAGGTTTGACTTTTGATTGTTTAAAAGGGCAGCAATTGTTTAGATGAAAATTGAAACAAGATTCGAAGGCCTGGAACTTCTCATCCATGGTTTCAATTCCATCCAAACACTTCCAGGTTTCTTTGGAAAGAGCGTAATTTAGAAGATTGACATTTTCTAGGCTGTGTGGCCTTTTTGGTAAAAAAGACGGGAGGATTTTTTGTGGTGGGTGGTTCTTGAATCATCTCCTGCGCGAAATGGTCAGAAATGGCCGCATTTATCACGGAAACTTCTGATTTCGGAATGTTTGTAATTACATTGTCGAATACATGTATGAGTACACATCTCTACCAAATTTGGTCTCAATGGCCACTTTTACGATCGTGTCCACAGACACACACATGCATATACAACAAACATATATATATATATATATACCCCCGTCGCAGCATACCTCAGAGAATTTCCAAATCAATTTATATAATAATAATATTGTATGTCAAATTTTATTAATATCTGTCGGTAAATATGAGAGTTAGTTATTTGCCTTTTCTACATAAGATTAACATGGGGAAGAGCATGCAGGTTAGCTGCCATGATAAATACATAAAGTGTGATTTTTTAACATAAAATGGATGGATCTCAACACCATGAAGATAAATATCAGTTAAATACAGGTGCTTGGAGAAAATGTGAAGCCGGCCAGTGTCATGTTCCCGGAAGTCAACAGAGGCGGCTTTAAAATCAGCTGGTGGCGGCTTGTGCCCATGGTGGGGGTTGGCCTTACCCCTCCACCAATACCCCATGCAATGCACCAGTGGATAGTCAGCTGTATCTGTGTTGTGAAAATGAAGTTTACTTTTTTAGTGTACGATTTTTTCTTAAAACGTTGATATGTTTGACTGATATTGTGCTGCTTAAGGGTAAATGAACATTTTATTAAGATTTTTTTTTCATTCCAAGTAAAATTTGACATTTTTCTCCTGTTAATTGTGTTTTAATTGTAATAATGTCTTTCTAACCTGTTCAATCTTTGTTTGTTTGTTTACTTTGTTTATATTTTGGCATCATTCCCAAATGGATAGCACCCAGGTGTCTCGAAGTGATATGGACATTCACAACGAACACATCGCTAATGACCATAGCTATAGCAGAAATTTAACTCATTCATCTTGCTTAGACAATAACGTGCTTAGCCAATCTGTAAACGCCTTGCAAACTGTTGTCTATAGCACTCAAAAGAGAGGGTTGAGTACTAATGTCACCCAAAAATCAAAAAAATCCCGTCAAAACGTAAATGAGTTTACGTTGAAAACCCAAAATAGTTTCGATCCACTTAATGCATCGACTGTGTCTGCAGATGAAACCACCCCATCTCGGGATCCTAAACCTCCTCCGATTTTCATACCTGATGTTCAGAATGTAAAGAATATGATACTATCTGTTGAATCGGTTATTCTGAAGAATGAATATACTTAAAGGTGCATGAGTCAAAATCAAATAAAACTCAATCCTACTTCTGTTGATGCCTACCGTAAACTGGTTCGCAGGTTGTTTGTTTTTGTTGTACTAAAAAATATGCACTTTTCAACCGAAACTTCAGAGATTAAAACCGCGATTGAGGATCACGGGTCCTCAGTCCGAAATATAACAAACGCAAAGCAAAGTCAAACAAAAAATCCTTTGCATATGTTCTTCATTGACCTGGAACCTAACTCCCAAAACAAAGACATTTTTAATATAAACTACTTGTTAAATGCAAAAATTACATTTGAACCACCGCACAAAAGGAAAGAGATAGTCCAGTGTAAAAAATGTCAATCCTACGGCCATACGAAATCTTATTGCTGGCACAATCCCCGCTGTGTTAAGTGCGGTCAGCAACATGAATCCCATAAATTGTACAAAACCAAAAGAAGCTCAGCCTACTTGTGCACTCTGTAATGGTAAGCACCCCTCCAATTACAAGGGCTGTACGATTTACAAAGAAATCAAACAAAAGTCTTTCCCTCCCTTAAGACAGAGGAATTCTACGATGATACGTGGAACAGAAGAAACCCCAGCTCCAAAATCAAATTCGGACCCGTCAAGCTCCCACGAAAATGACGCTCCGAACTCAAGCCGAGGCCGGGCCTCATCTTATGCCCAGATCGTCTCATCAAAAGGCAGATGTTTAAAAGAAGACCAGCAATATTACTCAGGTAATAAATAGTTTTTTCGACAAATTTGAAAAAATAATGCTACAGCAGGCACAACAGATAGGGACATTAATGAACCTATTATCCACTGTAGTCAGCAAAATTAAATGAACTCTTCTTATAGAATAGGATTATGGAATGCTAATGGCTTGGCCAAACACTACCAAGACATTAACCTGTTTATACATCACAACAAGTTAGATATACTGTTAGTTTCAGAAACTCACTTTACTAATTTAAATTATTTTAAAATTACCAACTTTGTTACGTATTCTACTAATCATCCTGATAATACTGCTCATGGCGGAACAGCAATTCTAATCAAAAACAATATCAAACATTATGAACATCCTAAATATCAATTAGACCATTTACAGGCCACAAAAATAACCTTAGAAGATTGGCATGGTCCCATAACATTGGCTTCTGTATACTGCCCTCCGAGACATAACGTTTCTAGTGATGATTTTACAAACTTTTTCAATACTCTTGGTAACAGATTCTTATCTGGCGGTGACTATAACGCAAAAAATGAGATGTGGGGATCAAGAATTACAAATCCACGAGGTAGGCAACTTGAGCGAACCATCTTAAATAACAACTTGGGTTATATGTCCACGGGGGAACCTGCATATTGGCCTTCCGACCTCAATAAGCGACCTGACTTGCTGGATTTTTTCGTAACCAAAAATATTTAACTATCTTAAAATCGAGTCTTGTCTTGATCTTTCGTCCGATCACTCACCAATAATTCTAAGTGTTGGTATGTCAGTTATTACAGCAGAAAATGATACTCATTTATGCAATAAATATACTGACTGGTGTCATTTTCGTGAAGTTCTGTCATCAAAAATTGATACTAATATTCCTTTAAAAACACCAGAAGACGTAGATAACTGTGTGGAATGTTTTACGCAAGCCATACAGCAATCGGCTTGGCTTACTACTCCAAAACCGACCGCTAAACAGTATCAAAAAATCAACTACCCTATTTGTGTAAAAAAGAAAATAGCAGAAAGGAGGCGCCTAAGAAGAATATGGCAAAACTCAAGGAGTCCAGTGGACAAAACCAACTTCAACAGAGCTTCACGCAACTTATCGGCAATGTTACTTAAAATTAAAAATGATTGGTTTTATGAGTATACCTCAAACTTGACGCCAAATGAATCAACAAACTACTCTTTATGGAAAGCTACGAGAAATTTCAAGCAACCTAAAACTCCAATTCCTCCAATTTTGAAACCAGACGGCCAATGGGCGAAGAACAGTCAAGAGAAGAGTGATGTGTTTTCAAATCACTTTAAAGACGTATTTAAACCTAACTACACAGGAGTTGACATCAGTGATGAAGTAAACGTACTTCTTGAAGCCCCAACACAAATGGACCTCCCAATCCAACCTGATACTATCGATGAACTAAGATCTGTCGTCCAGAAGGAGCTCCACGAAAGGAAATCTCCTGGCTATGATTTGATAACAGGTAAGATCCTCAAAGAGCTTCCTGGCAGAGCATTTTTTATGTTGATGTTGATATTCAACGCTGTTTTACGATTGGAATACTTTCCGAGTCAGTGGAAAATATCTCAGATTGTCGTGGTTCCTAAGCCTGGCAAACCTCCTCATGAAGTGTCATCTTACAGACCTATAAGTCTTCTTCCTGTTATCTCTAAAGTATTTGAAAAGCTATTACTAAAGCGTTTACTGCCTATAATTAGTGATAACAATTTAATTCCGAGCCACCAGTTTGGGTTCAGAAGAGAACACTCAACGGTTGAACAAGTTCACAGAGTAGCGAATGTAATTAAACAAGACTTGGAGAAGAAACAATTTTGCTCGGCTGCTTTCTTGGATATTAGTCAGGCATTTGATAAAGTATGGCACGATGGTCTACTTTATAAAATAAAATCTTTGCTCCCTCACCCTTTCTACAACCTATTTAAATCATATTTAAATGGTAGGTTTTTTCAAATAAAATTTCAGGATGCACGTTCTAGCTTCTGTAGGATTGAATCTGGAGTTCCTCAAGGAAGTGTTCTCGGACCTGTATTATATATACTGTACACAGCAGATCTTCCAATAAACCCAAGAGTGGTCGTTGCTACATTTGCAGATGATACAGCAATATTGTCATCACATCAAAACGCTATTTCTGCCTCCCAAATTCTTCAACAAACCTTAAACAGTATATCAGACTGGCTCAAGAGATGGAGAATCAAAGTTAACGAAGGAAAGTCAGCCCACGTAACTTTCACACTAAGGCGTGAGGTCTGTCCTCAAGTCTTTTTAAACAATGCTGCAATCCCTCAAGTAGAAGTTGTGAAATACCTGGGTATCCACCTGGATAGTCGACTTACCTGGCATCATCATATTTGGATTAAAAGACTGAATTTAAATTTAAAAACAAAAAAATTAAATTGGCTCATTGGAAAATACTCAAAATTATCAGTTGAAAACAAAATTTTAGTGTATAAAACAATATTGAAACCAACATGGACATATGGCATCCAGCTATGGGGAACCGCTTCCAACACTAATATTGACATAATTCAAAGATACCAGTCAAAAACTATTAGGAATATTGTTCAAGCCCCTTGGTATGTTTCAAATCAAGTTATTCATCGTGATCTCAAAATTCCTTTTGTTCGTGAAGAAATCTCAAAATTCAGTGAGAAGTATGAAAAAAAACTCAACACCCATCCAAATTACTTAGCTGTGAACCTTTTGGACAACAGTGAGACGGTATACCGGCTGAAGAGGCACGATTTTACAAATCTAAGTGATCGATTCAAATAGCTGTATCTAAATTATAATACTGTTAGTTCATTCACTGGTTTGTCACTAATAACTAATGTCAATTTCGTATTTTATCTCATTTACTTATTGTTATAATTTGATGTAACAGATTGTAAATAAATATACTGGCTATTAAAAAAAAAAAAATGTGCACGTGTGTGTGCATGGCGGGTGTTGGCCGGCCCTAACCGGAATGGAGGCTACAGTGCCATTGTGTATGTACAGGTAAATGTTTTTAACTAGTCTTGTTTTGCTTCTTATGCTGCTTCACATGTTCCATGTGTATGAATGGATGATGTTTATAAAAAATAATGATAAAAAATAAAACCCCCCAAAAAGTGTAGGTTAAGTAATAGATTCTATCAGAGAGGAACGGATTATAAGGAGAGGAGGCACCTTATGGGATAAAATCCCAGGACAAGTGTTACCATCTGTCGGATCTAGCGGTGAACTAGGCCTCTGTGACGCCGTCAGGTGTGTCTTTGTCATTAGTGCCATTTGCGACACTAGCGCTATCTGAGGATGGCAGTACCTACTACGTCAATTGGCGGTACGATGTACCGTCTTCATCCTTAACATGGGCGTGCACTATCTACTTTACTATGATTCATCTATGATTCTATTCTAATCAAGGTAACTTGATAACGTGAGGAGTTACCTTACCTCCAGGAACGTAGTGTAGTTAAACACTTGACATGGAAGGAAAAGTCCAAAAAATTAAATAAATACATACAAATCCTCCACCGATATGAGTTTTAAAAATACCTCTGTTAATGATGCAATTATAAACAATGATTTGGGCATATTTTTAGGTTATCATGCAGCTTGGCCACATTAATGATTCATTCTTTTAGATAAGAACAGGTAGGTAGAAAAACACATAATTATTTACAAACAATATTTTATTGTTACTAGAGTTAGTCTAAAAGTATATACAAGGAAAAACAAAAATTCAGTATATATATTATATAAAATGAAGAAAACCTCATCAGACTTGTATTACAATAACTGGAATTAAGGATCCATGGAAGGAATATAACTTAGACAGCAAACTTAAACTAAACCTAAAACATCTATCCAGAATCATTTTAAAGTCAGTCAAAAGATATCAATCTATCCTAGCATATAATGATTCTAAAAATAAAACATGTATGAAACTTGACTTCAATTTCTGTGTATTTCTGTGAGGGGATTTTGTAATATGGTCTTTTAACAAAACATGAAAGGCGAAAATAATTTCAATGAAGCAATGAATATATGAACAGACTGGTAAAACTGTTGAAATAAAGAAATTAGACACAATCCATTTCTCATATCTTAACTGTAGTTAGAAAAGGATCTTGAGAAAATACAAAAGGTTGAAACTTTGTCCAAGTTTAGAAGTTTGTGAAAAAATATTGTAGCTTGTAACCAATTAAAAATGTTATAAATCAATACAGACATTTTTTTAAATAATGTCTATAAATAAATTCCAATTTCAATAGAAAACATAATTTAAAATTAGTATTTTCAACATATTTTTTATGTGTATTCGAAACTGACATCACAATTTAACATATCTGTAGTTTCAAAGTAAGTTGTTGGACAAAAACATCAAAAATTGTTATCATCAAAAGTTGTGCGTGGTTTTTACACTCCTAACTACAAAAGAATAGAATTTACGATAAACATTTTTAACTTAAGCTTCTTGCAGTCACAGAATTCTAGATGAAAACCTGAACATACTGGATTTTATGAAATTGGCTAAAATAAAAATAGTTAAATATGTTAAAAATTGACAATAAATCTTTTGAGTTCAAAAAAAATTAAGAAACTTTAGTGATTCATCAATATTTTTCATAAAGTAATTTAATTTACTACACATTTCTTATACTTTAAAAAAATTATTTATTTTTGATGTTTTTTAGTTGTAATGAAAAACTACAAATGATCAATAAAAATGTATAGTAAATTAAGATTGTATATTTTTAAATTTAAATACAGTAGAACCTTGCTAATCCGTTACCTGCAGGACCGGGGGTATGGTCGGAACAACAAAAAGGTCGGATTATCAGAGGAACTTGTGTATTAACATAAAAACAAACTTAAACTGTATTTCGAACAAAGAATATTGCATCAAGATTTTATAAAAAGCTACTGTACTGATGAACGCTACAGAAAGCCTAAAAACATTAAATAAATTAATTGTTTAGTAACAATAACGTACAAAAAGTGTACATTATGTACTTACAGAGTATGCTGTAGTGACGAGAAAGCATAACACTACAATACTGTTCAATACTGTACATGGCCTAGGTACAGTTGCTGCATCATGTAGCCTAGACGTTCCGCTATACATACTATGTATTACTGGGAGCGTTTCACAAACCCGAGTTTTCACTACGCCGAGTAACTAATAAATATCGAAATTTCACTACGCCGAGGTTTCACAAAACCGAGTACGTTATAAAATTCAACTGTTTCACTAACCCGAGTTTCACAAAACCGAGTAAGGGGCTGGGTACCGTCCGCTCTAGAAGTGACTGTAGAAGCCTGTGTAGCGTGCAGTATTACGTGCTTTGCAGGCACTCGCTGTCCAGTCGTGTAGTGAACATTACGCTTGACACATAATTTATATTGAAGATTTAATAATAAATAGTTTATAGTTCATATTTTAGTTTAAAAAAATAAGTTAATATTTGAAACGCAGTACCCTTTTTTAAAACATTGATTAAAATTCAGGGTACTACGTTTCAAAATTTTAATAGTACAATTATAATAGTAGCCCTCCTTGCCTTAAATAACATAATAAATTTATTATATTTTATTATATATGTATATATCAATTTTTATAGCTAAAATTAAAAAATAAATTTAGAAAAATAAACATTTAGGCTTACATTGGTTGAGTTTAAAAAAAAAAAAATTTATTTAAACTGAAGTTTCTTACTCCTACACCTTATTTAACAGATATTGCTAGAAAATTATCAAATTTACAGTTCAACTGTCAAATCTTGAACCAATCTCCGATATTTGGTACGAATTACAAATATCCATAAATAATAAATGCTTTCAGCTTGTAAAATGTACATTTATGTAATCTATTTAAAAATTTAGTTAGACATTTCCTATAATCCCATTTGGTGTTACAAGTGTGCCCGGTTTCAGAGTTTTACAAAACATTAGCATGTAAATAACATGTAAATAAATAATATTGATTTTCAATAATGAAAAAATGATTGAAACATAGTTCTGTTTGAAGTCGGAATAGGTATTCTTGCCTAATCCTTGTAAGAAGACGACGACGACGACCAAACATTAGCATTCAGAACTGACCCTTCTCGAAAGGCCGATATACCTTTCCAATAATCCCATTTTTTGTTCTATGGGCATCCGGTGTCGGCAATTTACAGCTTTAAGTCTCACAGTTTTGAACTGTCCCTTCTGAAAAGACAATTTGACATATCTAGTAATCCTTGTATTGTCCTTTATGAGCGTCCGGTGTCATTCATCAACCTAGTTAAAGTTGTTATTTCCAATACACAACAGGACTAGTCATACCCATCGCAACTTAGTGCTATTTTCCTATAGTGAACATAAATAGCCTAACATTTTTATGTAAAGAATTTTATATGTTCAAGACAAAGTTTTCAAAATAATTTTACAATGAACTCCTCATCTTAACCTATTAAAATTTCTCAAACCAGCATTTCTCAATGCCTATTCGTTTAGGACTTGAGTGGCATTAGTTAAGGTAATTTAAAAATATTACAAGCATACAATTATGCTTGTAATACGTAGTGTTGGAAGGCGTGAGTTTTACTTCATCCTATAGCTTTTTTGTGATAAGCTATATTTTATACAGGAAAGGAAAAATTGAACTGTTCTGAATAAAAAAGTCGTTCAAATTAACAAAGAAATTCTCTCTGCTTTGGAACATACAATCATCTCCAGAGAATAATAATCTCCAGAAAATTTTCCTTTATCAATAACTTATAGCTTGTTATTGTGATAAGTTCTATTTTTTTACAGGCAAGGAAAAACTGAATTGTTCTAATTTAAAAAAAAATAGTTCTTATAACCAATTAAATTCTCTCTGCTTTGGAGCATACATTTATTTTCGTTTACTATTTTCTATAATTTTCTTTTTAACATTCATCCATGGACAATTTTATTTCTGTATAATATATTAAAACAGTATAAAGTAGCTTAAGTTATTAGATCAATAATGTCATTTACACAGATTTCAGGCAGTGAATGCCTTCAAAGCGCATGATACTGCGCGTTGTTGGCCTGCCGGCTGACGTGCTCTTGGTGCGAACTCACTTCTAGAGCGGACGGTACCCAGCCCCTTACTCGGTTTTGTGAAACTCGGGTTAGTGAAACAGTTGAATTTTATAACGTACTCGGTTTTGTGAAACCTCGGCGTAGTGAAATTTCGATATTTATTGGATTTTTAGCCTTACTCGGCGTAGTGAAAACTCGGTTTTGTGAAACCCACCCGTATTACTGTATGAATATAAAAAATAAACTGAAATACACACTCATGATGTCACCTGTCGATGCGTCATCGACAGGTTTCAACTTGAACGGAGTTATGAAGTAAACAAATGCTGTAAATTTGCGCTAGTGTGGTCGGACTAAGCGAGGAGAATGCCGCCGAGGATGAATTACCGGATGTCTGTTGTGCCGACGGGCACGGTCGGACTAACCGAGGAGTCGGACCATTGGAGGTCGGAATATCGAGGTTCTACTGTAACGACTATAAGTATATGAGAAAAATTTAGTTTAATTGTCATTATTAGGAATTGTTGGTAAATCCAAACTGTAAATTATTACCTGTACGAAATCTATGAAATTTGAGCAGTCCCCTAACTGATCTGCTTACTTCTTGGATTTTTCAGATTAAATTAATCAGCTATACTCAACCCGAACAATTAAGATACTTATGAGGATTGTACATCAAATGTGTGAAAATAACTACCTGTAGATGGAATTTTAAAGATTAAGGAATAAAAAAAAAACATTTTTTTAAAATATAAATATGTTCTGAAAATTCATAATAAAACATGACATGGTTGTTTAACTCCAACTTATGTTAAACATTAAGATAATACAATACACTCATATTTATTTCTAGAGATACAAATTATATTTACACTATATTAAACAATATTCAGTTAAGTTTGGTTTGAAACTCGTAGTCTAAAACAATATCTCAATGTACTTCCAGTCTTACAGGAATGGAAATTAAAGATAAAAACTCGTTCACATTAACTTCGATGGAATACAAGGAGTACCAATAATGACAATCATATTTAATTTATAAAAACAAAATAACATGCACCTTCAAAATAAAATTTGATGGCAGGATGATTACTTAAAATATGTGAGATTATTAAAAATGTTGCCAATATGAATACGGATTAACCGATTGTAAATATTACAGCTATTATTATATACATTGAGTTAATTACATTTCCTGTACAGGTTGGTGCAATTGATTGGGATAAGGACTTCTTTTTTTACATTGTAATATAATTATGTAACTTTAGAATGTATACATGACTACAGTTGAATCTAAAAACCAGTTGTAAACTGACGTAACACTGGAAAAATAGTCATTTTTCTTTCTTTCTTTCTTTTCCTAGGGAATCCTACTTGAACGCTGTCTTAGCTTTTTACACATGGTTAGCACACTGTTAAACAGCTGAAGGTGAACACTTTGAACACCTGCTACATTAAAAAGTAAACTTAAAAAAACCTTATTATTGTAATCTTTGTTCTGTCTAATGAGCCTTGCCATTATTTCCACAATGTTTCCAAAGATGAGGATTTTTAAAACTTTCTTCTATTGAAATGGCTGTAATTTTTATTAAAAATGAGGGGCACAAGATGGAGTTTAAATTTGAAAATACTTAATTGCCCCCTGTTACAAACCTTTTAAAAACCTAAAAAAATGTAAAAAAGTGTTATAGAAGTAAAGGCCAACGTCTTACATTGATATATCAGACCGTTAATGTTCCTGGAACACCTGGATGTACCAGGTGTTCCAGGACTCAGAAAACTCACTGAGTATATGACTCCAAATCAATTATTGGTCTCACAGTGTGCTTCATTTCCTTTCAACTTATTCAAAAAAGTTGATGTGATATGTAATATTGTATGTAATAATGTAACATAAGTTGATTAGTCCCAAATGTTGCTTTGGATATTTTTTTACTTTTCTGAAGAAAAACTATTATGCGGAAATAAAAGTAGTAACTAAGTAAAATGAAAGAAAACAAAAATTAAAGGAAGGGTAATAAAACAATAGACAACTACTGTTACCAAGGTAGTTTTTAAATATTTGTAGAGGTCTGTGGGTACCTGAAAATTCGGGTAATTGAGTGAAGCCGAGTGGTTGGGCTGGGCGGATACTTACTACCCAAAAGGCATCGGGTTGTACAAAATACTCGATATGAGATTGAAATTAACCCCAGGCCCCCGGGTAATAACGTTTAGTCCAAAACTTCTGACTGACGCTACGTTCTCACGATATTATCAAATACAGATGTTCTCGAATCGGGATGTCAAACTTCAAAGACATTTTTACTGTCTTCATACATTTGGTTGTATAACCTCAGTCACCAGGACTTACATGAACACCAGACAACCAGCCATTTCCCTGCCGGCTCAAAATTATTGTACATTCACAGCTTATCATCATATCCACGTATAGCAGCTTATGCAATCAGGGAACCACTCCTTCTTTTGACGCAACAAAATAGTGATACTAATATGAAGCTCGTGTTTCAAAAGATAGTCATGGGATTACCTGCGATTTTTCAATCACAGTGAAAAACCGTGATTGTGCATCTGCTGGAACCATGATTTTAAACTTTAATTCATGATTCTTTTAAGTGATTCGTTCTTTTTGCTCTAACAGTCCGTTGGCGATGTTATATGACGAATACAGAAGTGTGATTTGCCTTAGTGATCTCACTCTTTCTGGGTTTTCTCTCAAATGAAATAAAAATCTTAAAGTTAAGAATATAACTGAATAAAAGAAATAAATAAACGGTTTTATTTTTTTTAACAATACTTTTTAGATTTATTTTGTTCATTAATACAGTGAAAGCCCTTGAATCTGAACTAATTGGGGTGGGCTGAGGCCTTTAATATTACGCACTTATTTCGTCACCGTATTCGCGTGGTAAGCTACAGGAGACGCGGTGATTGGTGTTATACAGGCTGTGTGTGAATAGATGTTCATAAGGGCAGTAACCATGGAGGGTGGATATATGTCGTGTGACATGCCATTGTTGCTAGTCGAGCCTGTGCTAAAAATAAATCACTCTCCCCTACCCCCACCCTAATTGGGATGTGTATCGTGCCTGTCTACTGTATAGCGTAGTGATACTGTGTAGTGTCTACTGTATAGCATTTACCTGCTGATAAGTGTGTATCGCTAATGAAATACATTATAGATTTTTTTATTTTCTTTATTTATCCTTGGTTTCGTATAGACTTGAGAAAACTATTTCCCCTTATTAATTATTTACAACATCAACTATAATTATACATAATTAATTAAATGGATAAAACTGTTGGGGTTAATATACCAAACAGAGTACAGTACATATATGTGTTTAATAACTTTAGGGCCTATATGTGAAATAAATAAGTTGGTAAATGCAACGATAGGTTTTAGACTTGCATCAATACTGGAATTTGGAAGGACTGCTAAGTAGGTCAATCAAAACTTAATTAAATCAACATTTTACTTACTAATAAAATCTAAAACCAACCTAAATTTTAGGCTTATAATACCCGAACCCGATCCAAATTTTCATTTAGTTTATGATACCCGGACCCGACAGACCTCTAAATATTTGTATCCTGTTTAACAGGTTGGGATTTAACTGAGTGTCTTAATACCCCCGTCGCAGCAGACCTGCGTACTCAGCGAATTTCCAAATCAATAATATAAAAATAATATATGACAAGTTTTAAAAAAATCTGTCCATAAACATGAGAATTATTTGCCTATTCTCCATAAGATTAACAAGGCAAAGAGTGTGCAGGTTTGCTGCTGTGAGGAACACTGAAATTAGGCATTTCTACCATAAATAATTTTTATCTTAACATTTATACCAACTTTCATCAACATCTGTCCATAAATAAAGGAGTTTGCCTATTCCCTATATAATTATTATGGGAAAAGAGTATGCAGGTTTGCTGCCATGATGAACACATAAACTATGATTTTTAAGCGTAAATGGATAGATCTTAACCACATGAAGCTAAATATCAAGTTTTATCCAAAAATATTCATTAATATGGGAAATATTAATTTTTCCCTATCCTCCATAAGATTAACATTGGAGCCCCACAATACAATGTACTGTGTTTAGATTTTTTAATATCTCGGTAACCATTGGAGATAGAGAAAAACTTTAAGGAACTTAATTGTGTAGTTTTTTAAGCTGATTCTAATGGTGAAATATAAAATTAGAAATTTTTTAAAACTACATGTGAAAAACGCAAAAAACCCCATTTTGGGGTACAAAACCCCCCCAAACTACCCGTTCCCATTGACCGATATGTCTGGTTTACGAACTCGTCCGAGCATTTGTAGGAATACACGTCTCTACCAAATTTGGTCTCGATCGGACCATTTTTACGAGAGTTATCGTGCTAACAGACACATATATATATATATAAAAATTTTAACGACTATTGTTTTTGGACTCTGGGCACCTAAAGAAGAAAAAATAACATGGTCCCGGGCTTAAGTCTCACCATGAGACCTACGGTAATAGCTTCTTCCCTATGGGAAATTCGCTAAAAAGGTTCAGATATGAAATTTTAACAAAAATAAGGTTGAAAAACATTTTAATTGTTTCAACAGAATTTTAAAAACTTAATTTCTATGAACAATTAACTTTTAAATAATTTTCTAAAAACATTTTTTACAATAAAAGGACTTAATGTATCAATTGGTAAAAACTCCACCTTTCTAAACAATATATATTTTTCAAAGTACAATGAAACTGCAATTCTAATATTCTCCTTTTACTGGGTTCTTTTCACAAAAAAATAAAAAAATAAAAACTAAATCTAAAATCTTAACGAAAATTTGTATTTATGCAAAGCCTATCAACAGAATTAGGTACACAATAAAAATATTTATTGGAGGAAGATCGAATTTCAAGTACACCAACGAGTGACAGAACGTTCTATTTACAAGCCTCACCGCATGTGTAGGCGCATGTTTACAATGTCTCCAATGTGCAATTTGTACAAGTCTTTGCGATCACAGCCACTTTACACACATTAGCCGTCCTCCTTCGGGGGTGTGAACCAGCCTGGAAACAAACAAAACTGACAAGTAACAAATATAAAAATATTAAAAATGCAACAAATATATTAGGAAATTAAAGAACTCAATGCAAATCTATTAGATAAAACAGGTCTATTAAAAAAATATGGACTCAGTTATAGGAATTCGTATCTCAAAAAGTATAAATCGTAAATAAATAAGCTTCACCAGGGGAAGGTCACTACCCCTCCATACCTCCTCCATAATGCCAAGAGTGGCAGCCATTACCTCAGCAAGCCCAGTGCAGTTATACAGCAGATGATCGGCAGTCTCCAGAAAAGAATCCTATACGAGGAAGATAATTCCTCATATGTCCTGTGATGAGACCTACAATGAGTCTGAGTTCGGACCTAGAAGGTCCTCTGCGATCCTCGAGGAGGGAGAACTGAGAGATATTTTGCTTACTCTCAGGGGGGGAAGCTCTGCCCATCTTCTGCGGTGACACTCTTGTGCCCACGTGTTGGTCTCTCGATACATATATGCCCTGGAGATGCCGCAAAAAGGTTGTGGGCCCAAGAATGGAATCGGAGTGCCATCGTTCGCCAGACGATCTGCTGTTTCATTACTCATAATTCCTGAAAGTCCTGGGACCCAGCATAGAGTAACACAGTTTTAACGGCCACCGTCTTGCGGCATTCCCACATGATCTTGGAGTGGAAGGTACAGGAGTCCAGTACTTTGAGAGTGCCTTGACTATCTGAGAAAATGGTACTGTTCCTGTTCCTGACACCTCTTTTGAGGTTGAACAGAGCTCAATCCATGATGGCTGCCACTTCTGTCTGGAACACCCTCATGGGAACGCAGAGCTTTACCTTATTTTGCATCCCCAGCATCTCAGCTCCAGTTCCCTTAGAGCCATCCGTGTACCATTCTGACTCACAGGGTTGAAGAGGTCTACTGCCATCTTGCCAGTCAATCTTGGTGGAATCACCACTTAAAAAGACTTACCAAAGGCATATCTGTTGTGAAGATGGTCTGAAGGCATGTCTAATACCTCACATCTGACAACCTGCTCAATTCTGGTACAACTACCAACTGAGGGTACATTGAAGGTCATCCAGAGTTCCTCACATCAGAGGCGATATGCACATTTTCTAGCAAAATGTGTTTCATGAGATTTCTTTAAATACAAGTTTAAAGGTTATTAGAACCAATTTTATACAAAAATATGTGTTTATGTATGTACGCCATCAATGCATAAACCATTTATGCATTGACGGCGTACATACATTGTTGCCAGTTTGCCCGCGCCCTTTGGCACTATATATCCAACGTTTGCCAGCTCTAGTGTTAAGGAGAAGAGATGCATAATGACTTTTATCATACAGTAAAGGGTAAAATACCTGCCACATCTAGGGTTAAAGAGACAAAAAAAGTTTTCAGGAAATTACAAAATAAAAGGAATATCTTACCATTCTTCTCATGAATTTGTACTAAGGACTTGAAGGACTGCTGTGCTCTTGCCAGACTATACTGACCCTGTACAAAAATTAATTCATGCTTAGTTAATGATTGAAATTGGAAGAAAATATTATTAAACTATGATATGAAAAATTATTTAGCGAAACAGGAGTTTCTAATCATTATTTACACTTCATAAAGCATTTACATAAATACTATACATGTTATATATATTTTAAACAATTCTTGATATTTGATATACTTAAATTCTTTCAAGTTATAAACTAATAAAATGTCAAGCATATAATTTGATGTGTTTTAAGAGTTTATTGAAATGGTTTATAAATTTATTCCTCCTATACTAAGATCAGTAGCTGTGCAGCGCTAAACACAAAACTCTTGGTGAAAAAATCTAGAGTTCAGAGTAAATTTATGTGACAATGAACTGTACTGATATTGGGCTGATGTGAGCAAGTAAACATAACCCAAAAATATGTCAGTGTTTATGAGGAAAGAACTTTTACGCACAAAGAATTTGAAGAGAATTTTGAAATTTGAAAAGAAATTTGAATTGAAGAGTTTGATTATTCTGGTGGAAAAATCTTTGTTGTAGTTGAATACAAGAATAGAGACGCTCTTTCCAGCAGAGCTAAAAATAATAAGTGGCTCTTGACGCCAATAGATACGTGACCACTACTAGGTACATAACTAGAGATATGCCTTTACAAAAACCTTGGTAGGATAATCTCTTTAGTTAGCTTTAGCTTTAGCTTGAACTAGCTAACAAGTTAAGTTTTCTTTTACCTTTAACTGGTACAGTAGCTCAACTGAGTAGTAATCTCATTAAACTGTGAGAGCGGCCGAGTAACAGAAGCTAGTACAGTAGAACCTCTCAAACTCGACACAATATGGACTTAAAGGTTGTCGAGTTTTGAGGAAGTCGATTAAAAATAATTATTAATGGTTGAATACCAACGCTTATTTAGAGTATTAAAGCTCACTACTAAAAATCATACAATAGAGAGTGGTACAGGTGATAATTTTTTTGTTTTTACTCTCCATTTGATGGAAAAGTGAACAAATGCCATCTACAATGACATATTCAGCAACAATGGAATGGCGGCAGCGATTGTTGCCGCACACACCTGGGGAGAGGCCGGCGCGGCAGCGAACATTGCTGCCCGCAGCGAATGTATTAAAATGGTACATTTATTGATTTATTATATACAATTATACATTCATATCAACATTTATACTAAGCTGAACACCCAGTGACGACATTGAAGCAAGGGTAGTTTATGACCTGGGAATCCCGGAATCCAAGGTTGGTCAACGCACAGGCTCACAATAAGGAAAATGGGCCATAGGAAATCCTGAACTTGTGCAAACAATAGCCCGCCCCAGCTAGGCAGGTAAATGGTGCGTTGAACGACTTTGGAAAACCTAGTCTGAGTTTCTAGCGCTCTCGGGCGGCCTACATACTGTTATAGGTTATGGGCGGCGTAAAAAAATATTAATTCACCAGCCCTGTCAAGTTTTACGGAATGATGAGTTTTCGAGAATCGAGTTTGAGAGGATTTACTGTACATACTTTACATGTTCGTAAGCCGTAGGAAATACATTTTGATACCTCAAGATTCAAGATCTTTACTGTCTATAGGCTCCATTTGTGCAATAGACAAAGTCACTTTACAAGTTTTACGAATTTAAGCGAATTTCTCAGGAAAGAAACTATTACCGTAGGTCTCATGGCAAGACCTAAGCCATGTTGGTTTTTCGTTTTAGAGGTGCCTAGAGACCAAAAAATAGTCGTTAAAACTTAAATGAATATTTAAATATATATATACATGTGTCCGTGGACACAATAACTTGTAAAAATGGTCCGATTGATACCAAATTTGGTAGATACATGTATTCCTACATTTACTTGGATGAGTTCGTAATCCAGACATATTGGTCAATCGGAACGGGTGTTTTGGGATACACAATTTAGTACTTGAGTTTTGTTCTATGTCCAACAGTTTACAGAGATATTAAAGTCTAAACACAGTACGTTGTATATTGGGACTCCAATGTTAATCTTACGGAGGATAAAAAAATTAATATATCACTTATTAACCTATATTTTTGGATGAAACTTGGTAACTTCATGTGGTTGGATGTACTTTGGATGAAACTTCATGTGGTTGAGATCCATCCATTTATGCTTGAAAATCATTTGATAAGGATTTTTTCAATATTCTTTTTAGTAGCGGTGTTGACTTCATGTTTTCGTGACGACTGTCACATCACCAGGTCATTCTTGTCTATCGATTCGTCTTGTTTAAAATAAGTATTACTTTTTGGGCCCCTAAAAAAACTTGTCGTGGTGCGTGCACACATCATCTCCCAACAACTGGAAGGAGTTCTGTCGAAGGTCGATGTGACATCACCCGCATGTCAGCGTTCCATTCCTTCATCTAGTTTGATAATGGTATCAAACAGCTCGTTTGTCTGACTAATTACTTTGTCATTTAACAAATTATATCCTGCTGACTTACTATCTTTATATATTTCAAAATTTTCTAGAGCTGTTGTTTTATTTCTTTTTTTTTGTATTTGTGAATTATTTACAGTTTTTCCTCCATTTTCAAATTGTTGTGGTTAGTATTATCTAAATGTTCAGCATAATTAGATTTTTAGGTGCCTGTGATTTTTGGCAGGTGTTCATTGAAACATGTTTTAAATAAGTGCCTGGTTCGACCCTTGTAAAACTAAGGACAGTCTCTGAATGTTATTTTGTAGATCCCAGCTGAATTAAACTTGTTATTGCTAGACAGATTTTTACATAAAAATATGATTAATTTGTTAATGGTTCTGAATGCTACTTTATGATTTCTTTTCTTTAATATATTTGAAAATTTGTGACATAATTTGTTTCCGTAAGTGATCGTAATGTACTTTACTATTTCTATTGTCCGTATCCTGGGTGGTTTTTAGGGGTGTGCGATGCATCGAAATTTCGATACGATTCGATACAGAGGTAATCGAAATCCCGATGCATCGAGCGTCCCGATGGCCGTGCGGGTAGATGCCGCGCCGGTAGATGCGTACACTCTCGACGTGATCCTAATGACATAGCTTATGCCGATTTTCAGGTTTTGAAACAAATTTATTTAATGTCTATGTTTGTGCAATCCAATTTTCCTTTATCTTTAGTTATTCAAACTGATTTTAAATCCTTATTAAAAATTGACAAACAAGTCAGAGAAGTTTTTAACAAGACAACAGTGACGTGACGATTACAACTTTAATGGAAGTTGTTTATGGTTAGGTATTCCTCCGCTGGACACAACCGACATCAATATTAACAAAAAATACATCAACAAATACTAACAACCAAAATTGAATTGTATTTAATTAAATCATAGTTTGTTTAGTTTAGTTTTAATAATGGTTCCTTTTTCATCCAGTAACAATTTACAGCTTCCATTGCCTTTCTTACGCAACAAAAAAGTAGATCCATAGTTTTTTAATAATTTTTATTCCAAAAAGTAAACCTTGAGTATTTGACATTATTCTAAATTGTCTATTATAATGTACATATCAAACGTTTTATCAGTATTACTAATCACGAATAAAAATGGTAGAAAGGTACCTCACAGCAGCAAACCTGAATACTCTTTCCCATGAATAGGCATACTCTTATTTATTATTATTTTTTATTTATTATAAATGTTAAATAAGAGGTTTAAAAAGTTAGTTGGAAAAATGGTCTTAAAATTAATTTCCGTTAATTAGGTTTATTAGCCTTTAACTGGAAAAATGCCCGATGATTATGGATTTTGGGCGTAAAACATATGTCCTGGGCATTTGCCTCGACATTTGAACAGTCGGGCGATTTGCATTGCTATACCACACTAATTCTTAAAAAAAAAAACTATAGATTAATCTATAATTAATATAAATTAATACTAAATAATATAATTAATATATAACTTAATATATTAATATATAATTAATTATATATCAATCTATATTAATTATGAATTGATCTAGGAAAAAATATAAAATATATAAACAATATAAAACCCAAACCTTACACACCAACATGAAAGAATCTATTACGTAGACTCACATGCGACTAAAATATTGAATTATTTACCTGTGTGACAACTTTAGCGGCGCCAAACTGTATTCGAGCTTTGCCCTTAACCAGTGTGGCGGCAATCTGCATGATGACGGCTTCCACGGTATAGGCCGAGCTCCAGCCCTGCTTGGTGAGCAGCTCCATACAGATGGCTCCTCCCATCTGACAACACAGTCTACCTGTTACTAGATGATCTATAAACTGAACCTCATGATAGGGAACATCTCGCTAAGCAATAGAAACTATCTATGGAAGCACCTCTCGAGGAACATTTTGATTGTTTCAACATCTTATAATAACTTTTCATGATAATGTTGTTTTTACAGATCGTGTCAGTAGGATAAATAATAGATTAGATAGCTTCTTAACTACTGTGTGAATCCTGGCTAAGTCCTTAATGGATGCGTTTTCGCCACCTTTGGTGTCATTATCTAATCTTTTCAAACATGAAACTTGAAAAGTTACTTCATGGTTAAAAAACTCACAAAAAACTATAAACAAAAACATAAAAACATGTGGGTCTATAATAATTATTTGAGTTGTGTTCTACCAGATGGAGTTTGTCTTCATGGAGCCTTTTTACTGTTTCTGTTGGTTATTTTTGAAATGAATGAGTGTTTCAAATAATGAATTCAATAATAAAGTTTAATAATATTGCATATGCTACGAATAAAATCAACTTCTTGGTTTAATATTTGTAATTTTAATTTTTTTTTAGGACTGGAACTGGAAACATGGCCAGTTGTGAAAGAGAACCTTACGAAGATGAAGTCATTTTTAATGCTGATAAATCTGAATTGTTTTATAAATTAACCCCAGATAAGACACTCCACTTTCAAAATGAAAAATGTGTTGGCAGAAAACTGTGAAAAAGTTAGACTGACGTTTTGGTGTGAGCAAACATGACCGGTACTAAAATATCATACTGAAAAACGGAAGCTTTAAGTTATTGGTAAAAGTGCTAAACCTAGATGTTTAAAGAGCGTAAACAAAATTACAGTTGATTACGCCACAAACCAAAAAGTGTGTCTGCGATTTTCGAGGATGAAGTGAGAAAAAGGGCTTGGCATCAAAAAAGAGGAAAATTCTGCTCCTCCTTGACAACTGCACTGTTCACCCAAAGTTAAATTTAACAAACATTAATTAAGTGTTTTTTCCTGCCAACTGCACAAGTCTTTTACAACCCATGGACCAAGGTGTCATAAGAAGCCTTAAGTGCCATTACTGTAAGCAATTTTTGAAAAAAGTATTGTCTGTGAATCCAGTTAACTTCTAATCTTGATGCATTTCAGTACTTAGTGAATGCTTGGAGAACGTGACACCAAGAACAATATCAAAAGCTTTAGGAAAGCACTGTTCCAGTCCCTTATTACAACAAACTCCGCTCAGTTTTATTTAAAAACTCTTTGGTCGGCCCTATTTTTTAATCAAACATATTATTATGTCCATGCTATTACATATTATTAGCTAATTTAATTCATTTTAAGAGGCCTTTGATTTGTTTAACCCTTTAGGTGCGAATTCAGGCGGGTTTTAATTTGTGTACGAGTCTCACCCGCCCAAATTCGGACGGGCCTGCAAGCCCTTTGTTTCACCTGTTGGAAATTCTAAAAATGAGGTAAGGAAAAAATTTTTTTTTGACCATTCAATTTAATTCTCTTCATGAAAATATATAACTTTGTATATATGTATTCAAAAATAAATGTTTTACAGTGCAACTCGGTTATTGCGGCCTCGGCCATAACGTCAACTCGGATATAACGTCATTTATTTTTAGGTCCCGCCAAACTATATGTATTTACATAGGAAAAAACTTCGGATATAACGTCAGTAAATTCTCAAACCTCGTATATAACGCCAAGAAAATCGGGCTGAGATGAAGGCAACATATAGCTAAATAGAGAAAGTTTGGTCGGTGGTGCAACGTGAGGGCTACGGCTATCGTTTAGCTACATACTATTTTTAGAAACGGCATTTTATCGCTGTCTTACCACTAAAAACCACAACCCCCTCCCCTACCCTATTCCGCTGTCGCCGGTCATCAAGGTCAGTGTCAGTGAGTCACGTCACATCAAAGCACTGTGATGCCGTTCATACGTACCTACAGTTTGTGTAGATATCGTTAGTTCAGTGTATGTCTTTTACAGTTTGTTTTTTGTGAATACAGTATTGAAAAATAATGGCAAGTGTTAAGAGAAAGGTCTTGCTGAAGAAAAGGTGTGAGTTATAAGAGCGTGTGAGGAGAGACGTAAGATAGCAGACGTGTGTTCGGGCTTGTTTTTTAAAATCGAACCAACAGTTGAATTCACCAAGCCGAACTTCATTGCAGTATTTTCAAATTCGATTTTTTATATAGTAGAGTAGTCAGTCAGTCATAAACATAAACTTATTATCAAATTACCTTCATTAAATGTCGTAATTTCATGTAAAAAATGTGTTTCCCTATTTTTCCTCGGTTTTAAATTAAAATTATGTAACCTCTTTTATAGCGTCACTCGGATATAGCGTCATTAATTGTGTGGTCCCTTCAATGACGTTATAACCAAGTTCCACTGTATTAGCAATTTAATAAATTACTGCAAAATCTTTAAAAGTCATGAGGCATTGATCAAAATTTTACACGGCACCTTGAGGGTAAATGTTTTCAAAAGTTATAGGATAATGAAAATAATTTTAATGATAGTAGGTGCTAATCCACGAAGAATCATTATAAACGGACCTGGTTTAGCGTTACAGGTACATAGAAATTTAGATCCGTTACATTTCAGCTTTTCTATGCTGTAAAATGTAAAAATAACCAAAGATATCATATTTCCAAGCAGTGCACATACAAAACTCTAATTTTATCTATACATATTATCAATGTTATCTTATTTTGTCTAAAATTCACGCAGAAATGGAATTTCGTACTCGAAATTCACGAAAACATTACGTGGTTTATAGCTGATGAAAAAGGCAATACTCATGCTTTTCAGTAAAATTTTTATAATTTTTTGTCCTTAAAAAAGATTTTGGGGAAAACTCCTTAAAATATTAAAGAAAAATCGCCAAATCTAAAACTTAAAAAAGAGTACGCACATCGATTCGATAAATCAGGTACAGATGAATTATGAAACTCACCAACACATATCCGCCAGAAATGACAGGATGAACGACCCGCACAAAAGGAGGCTCGAAGGGGTAAGTCTCTTTGAACGTCATGTTGAGCAGAATGGAGTCTTTACCCTCCTTCTCTTTCAGCAGGACCAGGTCATTGTGGAGGGGGGAGTCTGGGTCAACAGACATCAGTCGGATATTCCACTCGTACAAGCTGTCTGACACCAGCTCTATGCTGTACATGCCTACAACAACCGTTTGGCCTAGAGTACACATGTACAAACACTTTAATAAGCAATAAAGGGGTTTCATAACCATTAAAATTACTTATTATATTAGATTAATTCGACTTGAACACTTTTGATACCAACACAGTAGCTCAGGGCCAACACACTGACCCAGTATTTCAGATGTTTCGGGGAGGATGATTCATGTCCGTTCATGAGCATTTCATTTCTGGCTAACCTAGGTGACTTACCTATGTCAGCAAGAAAACACGTTAACTGCCACACCTAATTCTGGCCTTTTCACTGCAATTACTAACAAAATTATAGGCTTTTCCAGTAAGATTTTTGTACGTCTTCAGCGTAGATTAACATGAAAACGACCATTTATCGCAGGACCGGTCAGGTAGGCACTGAAAACTTCAAAAAAATATAACTTTAAATTTAATGGTTTTAATTTACCTTTTCGTCAGCAGCTCAAATGGTCACTTTATGACACAACCGGTTTCGTCACATCATTCTTGTGACAAAATTACATGTAGACAGCTTGGATTTGCTTATATGTCCAAAAACTTTGACATAATTCCGACCGACATAAGGAAAAACAATTAAATTTAGTCTCACAGCTCAGGGGTAAGAACAAAAATGATAAAATATAGTTATAAAAATAATAAGGCCTACCCAATTGGGTTTGCGATATTTCTTGTTTTTGCTATTTTACTTTGCATGGTAGGCAGTGGTGCCATCCATACAACAAAGAGTCTTCACCACCTGATTTTGTACTAACCCCAAATTCATTCTTTTCATTTAACCCCCTACCGTCCGAGCTAAATGATCAGTAATTAGACAGTTGTTGAGCAAAAGAAAGCTACTGTGGTGCTAGCTATGAGGTATTGGGAGGTTAGTCACAATGCCGCTAGAAGACCATTGGTTACCTCTACTGCCAAACTGGTAAAATACGAAGGCTTTTTTCTAACCTCCAACCATCCATCTAGGCAAGTAAGAGCTAGCAGAAGGACATAGTGCTGCGGAAATTCATCACAAAGTAAACAACATGTATGGTAACAATGTTATGAGTGATGGTAGTGTTTGGGAATTGTTTCGAAAATTTAAAGAAAGATGAACAAGACATCCATAATGAAGGTGGACAAGGTCGCAAATGTATCGCCACTGTAGGCCTCGTTGAACTTGTAGATTAGGCGGTGAGGTTCAAACAAAGGTATAAAATTAGCAAACTGTCTTATGAATTTGCAGACATTTCAAAGTCTGCTTTGTACACAATTGTGACTGAAGACCTAGACTAACACACAAGACCTAGACAAACGCAGAAGAAGGATTTCGCCTAGCGTTATTTTATCCATGACAACGCCCGACGTCAAAAAAGACCTACTCAAAAATTTTAATTGAGAAGTTTTTGAACATTCACCGTACAGACCGAACCTAGCACTAGGTGATTATCACATGTTCCGAAAAATGATGTCATGGTAAAGTGGGCAGTGCTTTGCTACTTAAGACTAACTTCAGGACTTACCTGTTCTCACTGGCAGCATATTCTTTGAGGAAGGCATCGAGAAGCTTGCGTTATGGTATGACAAGTGCCTCAATCATTCTGACGATTATGTAGAAAAAAAGCTAAGACTAAACTTTTGGTAATAACATTATTATTTTCTGTGCATTTTTATTCCATTTACAGCCAATCAGAGGTTGGAAAAAACCCTAGTACTACACAGCCCTTGCTAGCACCCCGATAATGTCTAATTATCGTGCCAGCCAACCTACTTATGCTGACCTAAATGACCCGGTGTGGCAGTTAATGTCTTAATCACTACCAGGGCTCAAGGCTCATGCTTGGCTTTTGTTTAGTAAGAAAATGATAACTATAACTCTTCAGTAAAAAATAAAAGAATGAAATTTTTCAACAGATGATCTGAAATTGTTGATTCTTATTCAGAAAATCTCTTATACTCACTAAAGTGAAACAGATCAATCATCTAACCAAATATTACAGATTATAAAGATTAATAAAAATAAAAATTATTGATTGATTAATAAAAACTACATATTAACCCGTTGCGCTCGGATGAGTTTTTATAATTCGTCCTGTGCACGCGGATGTCCAACTTTACTGGCCGTCACCATTTTCTCACCGAAGTCGAATTAATTTCCACATAAGCTGTCTTCACTGCTCGGATGGCCTGTGGTACTGGACGAGATTAAATCCGAGTTGCGCTCAGATGGCTGGCAGTACTGGCCGCTAGATATAATCATCTGTTTCTTTTGTGAATATTATATGCTAGGTTTGGGACGTGCTTCAATCTTTCGGGAAACTAACAGATGAATTCCCGCTTCTAAAACCAGATATGTGTTGGAAATTAATGTTATGATTAGTACGTTATTCTGCTATTCTACTGTTGCGTTTACTGAAAATTGGTGCAATTTAATGCTAATAACAGCTGTTTTTTTTGTAAATAACTGTACATTTTTATAATAATTCATTATTTATTTTAGTAGTAACCACAGTAGATAATAAACGTTAACATAACAATAAATGATAATTTAAATTTGGATGACTTGAGGCAATTATTTGAAGAGTATGACGAAAATATTTCGTCTTATTATTTTATTGTGAAATAGATAATGATGTATTGACATTATTCTTTATTTTCGCTCGTTGTTTGCTTTTTATTGTCCTTACAAACATTGGTGTAAACAAACCACGTTTGATACAAATATAATTCTGAGGTGGTGGGAAAGGTTGTCGATCATGGCTTGCCGAGCTAACAAAGGATTGTAGCGCGGCCAGTACTGCTGGCCACCCGAGCAGGTAGGACAACATCTCGGAAAGTAATTCCGAGCTGTCAAGGCATTGGCACAGCCAGTGCTACTGGAGCGCAAAGGGTTAAATTGTAAAACATTTTGTAAGAGTTGGAACTGAGAATAATCCACAATTGAAATGATATTATAATCTAGAATCCATCTATGTCTTTAAGTCTGAAAGACGAAACAAGGTTAAAATTGACGGGCTAGATCCATTTTAAACGTTTGGTAAAAAATTGTTAACTTCCAGAGTAAATTTTTTGGGTTATTACAGGTTTTCTTCTCCATAGATTAATACTGGCTTATATTCTATAAAATCAATCTGACCACATGGTAGTTTTATTATTAATTTTAATAAAATACAAGCTTCTCAAAATCGACCTGGTGCTTTTGACCTTGAAAGTGACAAGTCAAATTATTAAAAAGCAATAATAAAATATTTGCATTGGGAGCCATACCTTTCTTGAAGGTTTCAGAGCGATATATATCCCTGAGTTCCTTCATCAGCCTGTCTGTGGCCTGGACGCTGCCTGAGACGTTGCCTTTGAGGTAGTCTTGCCGCTGGTTCTGCCGCAGTCTCTCCAACATGCTCAGATGTTCCACATCAATATCATCAGGCTGTCACATAAAACGTAACAATCATAGCACAATGCCAACAGATTAAAATCCTCACCACAGTGTCACAGCTAGGTGATATAGTAAAATATCAGTTTTCCATTTGGGGAGTTTGAACTCAACTCTTTACACACTACTCAGCCCAGAAAGATATTTTGAACATTGCCAATTGCCAACTTAACATGAAGATAGACAGAATTTCTCGTGCAAGCGGAAAAATGTCACCGTTTTAAGTTTTTACATGTATTAGGCCAGTCAAGGTCTCGCTTTTGTTTTGATTGTCACCATGTTGCATTTTCGTTTAGACACACTGATTGTTTTTCACTACTTTTCAGTAAACTGAATGTAAAACAACACTGCAGCACTAAACACACGACTCAAGAAAACAATCAGTAAAAAATCTAGAGGTCAGAGTAAATTGAGATGGCAATAAAACTGACATGTCACTGTGATAATGTAAACATAACCCTGAAAATTGTCCAGTGTTTATGAAGAAAGAACTTTTACAAACAATGAATTAATAAGCTCGCCCCAAGGGTCAGGCAAACCCGCCCCGCGGTTTTGGCACCTTTGGTGTAAGGTGGGAAATATCGACCTAGAGCAATATTGGAGCAATCCGGCTTCAGAGCTCAGCCTCGTACTGAGAACGTTCATCTGATTGCCGCATTTTATGTGTGTTCTGCCACAAATTATGGCGCCTTTTGTCTCTTTGGCGGCGATTCCAGGCTTTGATGATGCTATTATGTTTTTGCTTCGTGCTCGATGTCACACTTTAGAAATTAACTCTAAACGCAATCCACTACACATATTAAGGAGTTTGATTATTTTTGTGGAAAACATATTTTCTGTAGTTAAATGCAAATTTTCTTTCCTGCAGAGCTGAATATAATTAGTAGCTTTTGATTGCCAACAGTTTAACGCGGTCACTGATCACAACTAGAGATATACTATTACTAAAAACTTTGTAGGATAACCTCTTTCTTTAGGTTGGATCGGCGGATTAAGTTTTTGATGGAATCTGCCCTTTAACATGTTCAGTACAAGCCGTGCAGATCTGTGTGCTGTATATTCCCTCCAATTCTACTCCAGAAACGATATATCAAACCGGATTTAATTACAAATTCATTTAAAATAAACTGAGACTAACTTTAACGTTCACAGACTATGGTGGACTCAGATGCACTGATTGCTGATTAGTCATGCCACCACATAACATCAGATCAGACTCAAACTATAACACTCAACAAAACCGTTTAAATAAAACTAATAAAACACCCACAGCAATGGAGATAAAACTTTTAAAAATTCTTCCGGACTACCCCAAAACAATCAACAATCCTACAAAATTCATATCATTAAAATACACTTTCTTAAAGAACGTGCTACAATATCAAAGAAGTCTATGAGGACCACAAATACCACATAGTGCTCATACTTACACTCACACATACATTAACATCCCTCCCCCCCATTGATTACTCAGTCTCCACGACAGCGAAGAAGACTTTATTTGGAACATATTTCCATACTTTATACTGGAAACTTTGGTTTATTGCCGGTTCCAATATGTGCCTGTCCAAGGCACTACAGTGCATAGCTATGGGACTAGAGCAAGGGATGGTTTCCGCGCTTTTCAACATCGAACAGCTGCATTTGAGAAACTTCCTGCTCATGTAGGTGTCAGGCTCCTTAACTGCCTCCCAGCGAGGCTCAAGAGTCTGGAGAGTTCCAGCTTATTCAAGCAACAACTGAAGCGTGAGTTGACACGATTGGAGTTTTACTCGGTGGAGGAGTTCACTGTCCCGGTGGATTTAAAACCACTCAAAATTAATTCCCCAGGGGTTAGTTATAGTATCTTTTTTATGTTTTTTTCTATATTTATATTACTGTCATTATTATTTATATTATTATTATATTGAATGTATTATGTATTGTTAAATAATTGCTTGCTATACAATGTAAATATTGTTGACAGCAATAAAGGAAAAAAAAGAAAAAAGAGGACGTATGTAATATATGATTAGGCAACATTAACAAAGGACAATAACTGTTTGTTGATGTTCTCTTTTAACTCTCACCTTATTCTTGAGCACCTCACTCTCATCCATTTCCAGGTGGAGATCTTCGTCATCGTCATCATCATCATCGTCGTCCTCCTCCATCTCGTGTGGTTCACTCGGTGCAGGGGGTGATGGCATCCACAGCCCCAACGTCAGTCTCTCCAACTCCCCTGGTTCAGAGAGGCCGTGCAGGCGGCAAAGCTCTCGCACCAGGATTGCTACCTGGTTCATCACCTACCAAAACAGACAAGTTTTACAGAATTGTAATTAAAAATACTTTTTAAATTATAGGATAGTTATAGTTCAGTTGTTTATGCATTGATTTAAATTTTATAATTTGGTTCAAATTATAAATTGTCATTGCTACAAGAATACCTATTACAGAAGCTTATTGATTTTTTAAATAATGTCTAAAGCAAAAAAACGACTAGATAAAAAAAATATCTTTAACAAACCCCATATAACAAATATGTAGTTTTGGAAAATAAAAATAATGTAGGTTCCTAGTCGAATATGATTCGACGACAATATTTTATATATAGGGCCTGTAATATATCATATGTAAAAATATTAATAGTAATTTTAAAATGTTTTAATTTTTTATGCTTAAAACACACGAGACTCTCAGAGTCTGATATCTCAAGAGTTTTAGCACATATAGGCTGGTTAGATTAAATTAGACTACCGTTTTGAAATTACGACCTACCCAAGGTAGGTATTTTCAGCCAAGTATGAAATGAGTGTTATGTCACAATCATTGTGATTGTGACATAACGTTGTAGTCTTGTTACTGACTAAGGCTGATATGTTCCTTAGATAAGACTGTTAATTAATAGTCCAAGTGCAAATAGCATCTTCGGGACCTGCAGTTTAACGTGTAATCCGAACCACTTCTGTCACTGGATTAAGAACTGATCTAATTATGAGGATGCTCTTTGCGGATAAATATAGTATTCGATAGTGTGGATGTTAATCCACACAAAAATATATCACATTCACTGACCATCGCTCATAACTATCCACAATCCGTGACCTCCAAGTAGCTAGATTACAGGACAAGCCACTGTCCCAGTCTATTTAATATTCCAAGTTAAGGTTTTTAAGAAGTTAAGGTCATCAGAGGTTCCAGCTCCGGATGTATTCCTCCACTACCACTACCACAAGGGTGTAGTAATTTATTATTTTTACCATTCCCATTTCAGTCTCAGTAATGGTAATTAAATCACTGTGTCCTGTTGTCTTGTGACTAATAATAATGCAGGAAAATATGTTTGCAAAGGTCACAGCAGTGGTATATCCAACAACTGTAACGAAAAATTAGATGAAAATGTTGGTACGGAGTAGGCTAAATCGGTTAAAAATACCTTTGTAACATTATTTTTAATATCCTAGGTGTATGTACCAACCATTCTAACATATAATTGAGTGAAGAACACATTTACAACCTAAAAATTCCAATAGGCTGTACCTGCGGCTACGCGAACACTCGTGCTCATCGTGGGGGTTGTGAGCAGATGAGGGCTTAACAGTACACAGGAAAAAGTTGCAATAGTGAATAGCTATTAAATAAACTCAAAATAGTTAATTGCTAATTCTTAACTTACGTGATTATCACGGCCTGACGTATTGCTGAGAATCTGAACGGCATTTGTAACACTTGTTTCTTCGGTATCGGCAAACCAAACAGGAGGCGTGGTTGGATATGTTTCCTAAAAATAATACTTAATATAAGAAGACTAAACCAATGAGAAAATGTCATGGAATCAACACATTTGACACTTAGTCCAGTAAACTAAACACCAGTATCTATGTCCTGAAAGGCATAGATATAATACTCCAATGACGCAGCCATGACAAAAACCACTTGCCACACTTTATTTGAGTAACACTTGACCTACAATCTTGCAGTTTGGGGAAGAACTATTGCGGGCAACCTAACACGTTTGCTGTAATCAAGCATAACATACCTACCACCCTGAATTTTATTTATAAAATCATTCCTTTTGATTTCAGAAGTCCACTTGATGTCATGAATAGTTTATTCATCACCAGCTGCCATTTTGAAAATAGCGCTCATCGTTGTCTGGTCGGCACCTGGCGCCCTCTGCACAGTGTCATAAATTAACTCAATGTTTTTCTATTGTCAATTAAAATACATATATATATATATATATGTATATATCACAAACACTATAAAAACTTCATATATTTTCAGAATTTTCTTATAATGTCGTCCTCTAAACAAAGGGACAAATCCGAGTCACTTTCACTTGACTACATGTATAATTTCTTTGAGGTAAAAACCATTGTTATGATACAAAAAAACAAACAGTTATACTCGCCAAGTATAACCAATCGTCACTAAAACACACTACATACTATTAAAACTAATGAACAATTACGTATAGCCTTTAAACTACATGGGTAGACATAGCCAGAAACGGTTTGCGACAAAAAGCAGTTTGAAACATATATGAATCATGCACAAAAAATCTCTGCTCCGTTGCTGTGTCCAGAAGACATCAGGAGCCCAACCGGTTACTGACTGATGACCGCCCTTATCAATTGGCTAGCAAAGAATCTCTTCTAACTAGCTAGATAAGTTTCTACAGTGGAGAGAAATTCTTCCTTTACATCAACATTAATGCAATTTTTAGTATTTACATTTGAGGACATTACAAATTTTAATGTTTTGTAAGTAAAGTGAATATGATTAAAAGTATCCAGATGAACATAACAATATCCAATATGTCTATATTGACAAGAGTAGTGTGCTAATTGTCATTAAAATAATTCACACAGTCCATAGGGTCAGAGAAATGTGGGATGAATGGCTTTATTAAGATTACAATAGTTTCCCTGAAAATAAGGCGCTTTATTAATGTATGTACATTATCGTCCTATAATATTTTATAGATATTTACTTCTTATCTTATTCATGATGCTAACTTTAAATATATCTATTTAAAAAACTAAAAATACGTAAAACTGCAATGAAAATTCCAAAAACGTTCTCCCCAGTAACTTATCCTTGATCCGCCACTGTACATTGGATTTACTTTAAAACCAAATTGGTTTATTTTTCATATGAAGTTTGAAGTAAGATATCGCTAGACTTGTTTTTAAATTATGTAAAAAATATATTTTGTAAAATTTTTATAAGGATTTTTTTTATAAGTCATACCTCACTATTATTATAATGTATGGAAAATTTACATGAACTATTGTAGGCTTTAAATCTATGTATTCATTAAGTTTTTTTATTAATTTTGATAGTAACTGAGGACTTTTGGACAATTTAAAAGTGATATTTATATTTTATTCTGGCTCAGTAACGATCTCAAAAGGTTAGTATAGTTCTCACACACCCTGTATATGTCTGTGTAATCAAGACTTAAAACATGTAGGGCCTTAAAGCGTGCCAGGGCCAAAGTTCAACATATCACCAATGCTTATTGCAAAAACAATCAGCAATTCAATTTATCAAACATGTGACCAAGCAGGACCTATGCATTGATTAGATTAAAGTTTGTACTAATGTTAGGAGAAAATAGCAATAATTATTGTTAAGTGATAATTAATAATAATTAATAAGTGATAAGCAATAATTAGTGTTAAGTATGGTTAAGGTTACACCAAATCATTGAAATCACTAGCTATTTCGCCTTTTGGCCCTATGGATCAATAAACATTCATTTACAATTTTTTCAAATAAGTATACAGAAATCAGGAAGATAGATTGATGATTGAAATTAAGCATAACTTAAGGCTGTGAAAGCACCGTTCAGGTCAACTGAAATCCACCAGGGGTTCACTTATTCACTATGAATTTGATTTTTTTATACAAGTTTCCTGAGTGACCTTATTAAAATAAGAATTCTATTTTAAGTACCTGGTGACCGAGCTTTGTTCGTATAGAATAAGACATGTATTATACAGGGTATTCATTAAAGTCGGGGACAAACTTCAAGGGGTGATAGTACTCATCAAAATAAACAAAAAATCACCTATAACCATTTGTGGAAAAATCCTTCGTTTAGCCGCTTGCCGCCATTTTGTATTTTTTACAAAAATCGTTATATATCAAGAACTATTTAAGATACAGTAATCAAACTTTGCACACATAGTTATTGAACAAAGAGAAAAATATTCTGAAAGTATCATTTAATCTTCTTTTATATTTTCAAAATGGCGGCGGTTAAAAATATTTTAATTAAAATAACAAAAACACCATTAACTTTATAAAATTTTTACAAGATATAATATACATTTTGAAAATATAAAAAAATTAAATGATACTTTCAGAATATTTTTCTCTTTGACCAATGAATATGTGTACAAAGTTTGATTACTGTATCTTAAATAGTTATTGATATATAACGATTTTTGTAAAAAATACAAAATGGCGGCTAGCGGCTAAACGAAGGATTTTTCGACAAATGGTTATAGGTGATTTTTGGTTTATTTTGTTGAATACTATCACCCCTCAAAGTTTGTCCCCGACTTTAATGAACACCCTGTATAAGTTAATTAGCAAAATTAAAACACATTTATTGCTCAATGTAAACGCAGTTTAAATGGTTTAAATAAAACTGATTTAATAAATACACCTTAATTAATATAGCATAAACACTTGTTTTACTAACTTGCATAAACTCTGAACAAAAATGTAGCTTACCCCGGATGGGGATCGATCTAATTTCCTTCCACATGTGATTCTGTGCGCTAGTACTGAGCCATAGCGTCTGCTAAGCACAGCTGTCGTGTTTTAGCCAAGCTCAATTGTTTAAGCTGATCATTTACTGTTTATTTATCCATACAGTTATTATTAGCCTTTGATCAACTGATTCCTGTGATCAACTGATTGTATTAGATACGGAATGAGAATTTAAAAGCAAGAGAGAAATTTAATTTACACCAATTGGTTTGTTACATTGGCTTCAAGCAATTTAATTAATAAGTTTTCTATCAAACCAGGAAAGATTTTGGAAATACTTTTCTCTGCTTTTATTTCACATAGTTATTTACCCTTTAGTTGTTACAAATTGTTTACTAATTTGATAAAATATAAAATAAATATTTATGCAAAACCTCTATTCACATATTGTTCACCACCATCTTCAATCAACAACTGCCAAATGGTTGTAAACAGATGTTTTGATTTGTATTGTTTACATTTGATTCTCCATCAGCTTAATATTAATTTTTCAGATTTTAAACTTAATATTACAAAAAACAAAAATGGTATAACGGTATTTAACAATACCGGAAAACGCTATATTCTTATCATTTGATGTAAACAACATGTATACTAATATACCATCAGAAGACACCATACAAATATTGCAGGACAATTTAGATAATTCAGACACACTCAATACAAATGAGAAAAAAGATCTGATAACACTGACAAAAGCATGTTTGAATCAAAACTACTTTGAGTATAAAGATTGTATATATAAACGACAGGATGGCTTGGCAATGGGATCGCCTCTCTCAGGTTTATTAGCAAATATATATATGAACAAAATTGAAAACAATAAAATAATAAATGACATTAACCCATTTAGAAAAAATATTATATATTGGTACAGATACGTTGATGATATTATATGTCTTTATGACAACAAGGATGAATCACACTGCAAAAGGATGAATCACACTGCAAATTATTAGAATACATAAATTCAATCTCAAAATCTATTAAATTCACGATGGAAATACAAAAACAGAAAATAAACTTTTTAGATTTAACAATACAAAATACAAACAATAAACATGATTTTAATATTTATAGAAAACCCACACAAACAGATCTTGTCATCCCATATAATTCACATCACCCCTGGCAACATAAGATTTCAGCATTCAACACGATGATTAACAGACTTATGATTATACCGATGAACAAGAACAATTTCAATAAAGAGATAAACATAATAAAACAAATTGCACAAGAAAATGGATACAAAAAGGATATGATAGATAAAATGATAAAAAGATGGGAGAAAAAGAGAGGAGAATCGAAGATACAAGAGAAAATCGAAGAAAAAGAGTTTATTTGCGTGCCATACAATTTAAAACTGAACAAAGCCATACAGAAAACTTTTACAAAACAAAAATTCAATATAAGTTACAGAACAAGACACAATGCGTATGAAATAATACAAAAGAAATCACGAAACAACAACCAAACTAATAAATACACAAGATCAGGAGTATATAAAATTAAATGTGATGATTGTAACAAATATTATATTGGACAAACCGGTAGAAATTTTCAAACAAGATTCAAAGAACATATACAAGCGCTAAAATCAAATAACAAAACAACACAAAAATCAGCATTCGCCGAACATATTCTCTCCACAAACCACAATTACACTAGTATGACACATAATATGACTATATTGAATTTCGAACAAAAAGGAAGAAAATTGGATACAATAGAAGAATTCCAAATTTATACTCACTATCAAATTGACAAAAATAATATACTAAACACTTCACAAATTGAAACAAACAATCCAATATATGAAAAAATTATACAAGGAAGAAATAATACATGCTAACACACTCCACCAATTTGAATACAGTGAAATTTAAATTATCATATGACATTTATTTACATTTATAAATTAAAATTATCAAATTAGGTTAAACATTTTTGTACTTCTTGAAGATGGGATGATTCCCGAAACATGTCGAAGAAATAATTAAAATGTTTACTAAGGGTACTCGGTTGACTTATTTAAAGATAATTATATTAGTAGCCCTACTTGATGAACTAAATAGTGAAATATATATATATATATATATATATATATATATGATTTATATATATAAATATACACACACACACAAACCTTACTTGCATTATAGGTTTGGATATAATTTTTAAATACTTATAGTATCATACACCTTTTTACTAGACCTATTCACACATTAAATTCTGTTTATTGGATAGTAAGGGGAAGGGGGAGAAGAAGGATTGGAATACTGGACGATATTAAGAAAGGAAGGAGATTCCAGCAACTGAAGGAAGATGCTCAGGACAGAGAAAAATGGAGAGCGTCGTGCAGTTGAAACCTGTCTGTCTGACAGATTCACAAAAGAAGAAGAAGAAGATTGGATAGTCTGAATTCTGTTGTTCGCTATGGAATTGCAATTAGAGGAGAGGTTCTGAGTATGGATCAATTCCTCAAACTATAGCCTAGAAAAATACTTTGATGTATATTTTAGTCTAGGAACCCAACATTCTTGTAAGGATGTATTCAAAAGAACTAGAGAATCCTTCACTATATTCAGTATACACTCAGGAAGTTGACATCCGAACTTTCAAAACTTAAGTCCCCTTCACTGAGGTTGGATGTTTCTACAATCACAATAGGGCTACTAGGCCTGTAATAATCTGGTCTTCCTGCACCACAGAACTTGCAGAACTGCATATGAGAAAGACCCATGTTAAAATAGGAGTTAAAATATTCAATCAATTGACTGTAATAATATTTTGCAATTCTTGGGAACTATATATATATATTCATATGGGAACTATAATTTATCGCAAAAAGGGAACTAAATGATTTTCTTGGATTGATTGTATTTTATTTTGAGACGTAAAAAATTCATGGATTAAATTAGGTAACTTTTGAAATTACAACCAACCACAGTAGGTATTTTAACTTATGCATGAATATATGTTCTGACAAAGCACAGTATTTAGAACAGGTTAGTATGTAATTAATTTGAACATGTAGATCAAGTCATTTTGAGGGTATAAAACCCTCAAAATGACCAACTTTATAAGATGATTGGATCAAATATCTACATTTGAAAATCTTTTTCTGAAGTAACTATATGAATTTTCCCCTTTTTTTCAAAATTTCACAAAGGTCTACACCACATGAACAAGCTTTGTTATTAATGCATGTTGCCAAACTTACAGTTCAAAATAATTAGTGTAAATAAAAAAAAATAACCTACACTCCTGAGTACAGTAAAATTTTAGAACCAAAAACACATTAACTTGAAACAAATTTACTAAAAACTTCTAAAAAACTTCTAAGCAGCTAATCTCTTTATGGAAAATTTTGAAAGTACCGCATTGGAATCAGCAAGTTTGAAACCGAATATTTGGCTTCTTTATGTAGACGACGTTTGGGCGGTGTGGCCACATGGGAAAGAGATGCTCCAGGGATTTTTAGACCATCTTAATGGCGCAAATTTCAACATAAGATTCACCATGGAGGAAGAAAATTATCGACAACTCCCATTTTTCTGGACATCCTAACCACAAGGAAGAGGGACGGATCAATAGGCCATGCTGTTTACCGGAAACCTACACACACCAATAGGTATCTGAACGCCAACTCACACCATCATCTCGCTCAGAAGAATGGTATCTTAAACACCTTGATCAATAGAGCCATACGCATATCTGACTCATACCCATACCCATACGCATAGCTGGAAAAAGGAAAAATCTCTTCTTATCCACCTTACAACAGAATGGGTACAGAAAAGCAAATATCAAAAAAGAGTTTACTAAACAGGAATTACGTGCAAAGGAAGCAATAGCTCCAGTCAGCAGTAACCAACAACCCGATCCAATAGACAAAGTTCGCAAACTCCGGTCATTTTTACCATACGTTAAAGGGACATCCGAGAAGATCCGCAGAATTCTTAAGAAACACTATATTTCAGTTGTGTACAAACCACTGAGAATAATTAATACCTATCTACCCAACGGCAACGACAAATTTCCATTAAGTTCGTCAGGTGTATACAAAATTCTTTGTATTTGTGGTTCCATATACGTAGGAGAAATCAAAAGAATGATTTCCTCCAGACTCAAAGAACACATTTGCCATACTACAGAAGTAAATCCCGAGAAATCAGCTGTAGCAGAACACAGTTACACTACAAAACATGCTATAGAATTTGACAAAACACAAGTACTTGCAACGTCCCACATTTCTACCCTAGAAAAATTAGAGAAGCCATAGAAATAAGGAATCATGGTTACAACAAACAACCCTTCAGTCTCAGCCTAGCCACTGAGGATGCCACTTCACAGCAAGGGCGAAACGTTTGGCAATACTAACAACATGACGATGCTGAAAAATCAACTTGACATTGTTGACATCAGCTGCAAAAGCCTCATTTGAAATTTTTCTAATTAGGCTATGTAGAGTAGAATAGACTTTATACTTTTAGGATTACTGTCCTACTGTATGTGCCAAAAGATTATATCCTTTCTACTGGGTTTGCTTTATTTCAATCTGTCATTAATTAGGGTATGGTATCATTCTCTGGGCTAGCTTAGGAGCTACACAACTCCGTTTGTCTCGTTAACTCTGGGGGCAGATTTAACGACATTTTACTTTCACAAAAAACCACGAGAATGTAAAGCTGAGAGAAATTATACCTGTAGACCTTTATTTAACAAACTTGGAATTTTTTACATGGATATGTCTTAGCTCTGGGAGGGCTTTGGCAATTTATAAGATAGAAAATATATAACAGGTTTCCATAGAAACCACCAGAGCTATTTTATTGAATTTTTATATAATATAATAAGAACAGCTGTTCAGATGAAGTATTTGTATTAAAGGTTTAGAATCGATTTTGATCATTTTATCAGTAAATTTGCATGATCTTGATGTTCCTTATGTTAGGATGAAAAATTATGTTCTAATCATTTAGTTATGGGAATTCGCCTGTTTAACCCTAGAAGTGGCAAGCTTTTTACTCTTAACTGTAACATAAATATAATTACTAATATCTTCATGAAATATCAAAGTTTAAACAAAAAAAGCTTAAAACATGCCCCCCCCCCTATAACCACTAACCACAAAAGCAAAATAGGTGTCCACTGCAATCCCAATTAAGCCTACAAATGCCGTCAACTTCCACCCAAGCCGGTCACCGTTTATTTAAGGTGGGCCCTCCACTCCGCTAAACCACACATTTGCAAGCCAAATTGGGATTGCTCATGGTCGGGATTCGAACCCTAGCACTTCCGAATGGCTAGAACGTTACGCTCGTCAGCGCAGCGCTTTAGCCACCACGGCCATCCAGTGCCTAGGAAAAGAAAGCGCTTACTTGGTTATAGACCTGCCCGGTGGCAGGCTCGTGTACTAAAAGAGCAGTTTCGGTTGTTGGCCCCCAGAGGGAAACACGGTCGCGTAGGCGATATTGTCTAACAATTCCACAAAACTGACGACAGATGCCTCCACCTGCCAATTCTTATTGAATATGTAAATGCGTCGTAAATTACGACTTTGCCATTTCTAGGGTTAAGAAGTTGCCAAGTCATGTAAAGGACTGTAGCTTCAATTCTTTAATCATCCTGGATGACATACTGTGAATGAGCTGCCAATGACGCGCCAGCTGCCGTGTTCTACAAGCACTTGTCAGCTTTTTTGATGTTTTGTAATTTGTTTACTGTTGTCTGATGTCACAAAGGTAATTTTTTTTGTTAGCTTGACAATTTTTTGAACTGCAATATAATTAGTTATTATCTCTACAAGTGTTTTATGTTTTGTTAGCGAAGTATAATATCATAATAGTAAATGGAAATTTTGTTTCAAGAAAATGTTTTACACTCATATGTTTATTATGTGAAAATGGTAAACTGACATAGTGAGTACTGCGCAGAACTATGCTATTTTTGGATGTTTTCAATAAAACATTAGTTTGTTTTAGACTTAGACGATAACATTGTGTTTTGATGAACAGTTATCAGTTACAGCTCAGGCTTGATGGTACAGTAGAATCTCTCAAACTCGACAGGACTGGTGAATATTCTTTTACACTGCCTAACTTATAACCTAAACAGTACTTAGGCCGCATGAGTGCACTAGAGACTCAGACTAAGTAAGGTGTATTGGGTTCTGCAAAGTTCTTCAACGCACTGCACCCTTTACCTGCCAAGCTGGTGCGGGCTATTGTTTGCACACGTTCAGAATTTCCTATGGCCCACTTTCTTTATTGTGAAACATGCGTTGACCTGGGATTCCCAGGCAGGTCTTAAACTACCTTCGCATCATTGTCGTCACTGGGCTTTCAGCTTTCAACGTAAAAATATTTTTAGCATAGGCCTATACCACTCTTTATTTCATGAATTTCAACAGTGAACATTTTAATACTCTAAATAACCGTTTTTATTAGTTATTTTTATATAGCCTAAGTTCCTTAAAAATCAACATCCTCAAAACTCAACAATCTTTAAGTCCACATTGGTTCAAGTTTGAGAGGTTGTGCTGTTCAAATTCCAAAATAATGCTGTCCGGTGGTGTTGGAAGGGCTCATTAAATTCCAGGACTGAATGTTTAAAAAAATCAACTCAAATAAAAAAAAATTGTAAATAGCTAATTTCTAATCCGTTTAATCATGTTAATGAATTTTTGTGTATGACTCCTTGTAAACTATAAATCTAACCACCTGGGATAGCTATGTTTTTAGAGAATTTCCCATAGGGAAGAACCTATTACCGTAGGTCTGATGGTAAGACTTAAGCCCGGGACCATGTTATTTTTTCTTCTTTAGGTGCCCAGAGTCCAAAAACAATAGTCGTTAAAATTTATATATATATATATATATATGTGTCTGTGAACACGATAACTCTCGTAAAAATGATCCGATCAAGACCAAATTTGGTAGAGACGTGTATTCCTACAAATGCTCGGACGAGTTCGTAAACCAGACATATCGGTCAATGGGAAAGGGTAGTTTGGGGGGGTTTTGTACCCCAAAATGGGGTTTGTTGCGGTTTTCACATGTAATTTTTAAAGATTTCTAATTTTGTATTTCACCATTGGAATCAGCTTAAAAACTACACAATTAAGTTCCTTAAAGATTTTCTCTATCTCCAACGGTTACCGAGATATTGAAAAATCTAAACACAGTACGTTGTATTGTGGGGCTCCAATGTTAATCTTAAGGGGGATAGGGAAAAATTTATATTTCCCATATTAATCAATATTTTTGGATAAAACTTGATATTTAGCTTCATGTGATTGAGATCTATACCTTTATGCTTAAAAAACATAGTTTATGTGTTTATCATGGCAGCAAACCTGCATACTCTTTTCCCATGTTAATCATATAGAGAATAGGCAAACTCCTTTATTTATGTACAAATGTTGATGAAAGTTGGTATAAATGTTAGGATAAAAATTATTTATGCTATAAATTACTACTTTCAGTGCTCCTCACAGCAGCAAACCTGCACACTCTTTCCCATGTTAATCTTATGGAGAATATGCAATTAATTCTCATGTTTATGGATAGATTTTAATAAAACTTGTCATATATTATTATTATATTATTGATTTGGAAATTTGCTGAGTACGCAGGTCTGCTGCGACGGGGGTATTTTATCTTTTTATTAGACCCTATTTCTTTGTTTTCCCCCAATATCTAGTATTATGACCTATTCTGGTTTCTGCTGTGTTACCTAGCCCAATCTGAAAGTAATCAGGATTATATGTGTACAATTATTTGAAACAGTGAAAAAATTATTATTAACAACTTATTTGAAACAATGATGGTATGAATTGCTTGGTACTTAACCATGAATAAAGAGTAAAACATAAAAAACATTACATATAGTAACATTCCATGCCAATAATCATAACATTATCACACTTCTCCGTCCCCGCAACTTTGACCTGATAAGCAAACCCACCATACACACTTCACTAGGGTAGTGTTCGGGAATCAAGGAGGAAAAGGAAATAATCTTAAGATTTTTACGGGGAGTCTCATCAATGAAAAGTTTATTCAGGCTTTAATGTTGGTTGAAGAGTTAACCTTGGCCTATAAATCAATAATCAATCGTCAAACATAAAATAAACCTTGGCCTATTGTCGGTAACTTCTAGAATGAAGAGAATAGTTCATAGAAAATATTCTGCCAAAACCCAACGCTTCTTACATGATGGACCCCCTTTTACAATTAGGTGCCCTATCTCAAAACAGTAGGCCTGTTTGGTGTTCATTGCTTTTAGAATATAGGCTAAAGTAGGCTATTTGGCCTGAGGCCTCTAGCTCTTAATCATAATGGTTCTATGATAATGATAGAGAAAACCAATTGAACTAGGCTTTAAAATGCTAATAAAGAAATGCTATGAAAATCCTTTCCTTTGTTCAGATTTACACACAGCTGTTGTTTTGAACTATATAACAAAATCAATACTCTTACTACACCAAAGAATATTTACTAATGAGTTCAGTAAATTATATATAACAGTGTCTGATTAAAATATGACTTACTGTAATATTTGCATGAATTTCATATCGCTTCCCACTTTTTCCTATAAATCTGCAGTTCAGCTCATCTACACTTGCTGTCACTATCTGAAACCGTTCATGGGTTTTGGGGAAGACTGCTTCCAAAGTTTTGATTTCTTGTTTAAGAACGTTTAAACAAGCCATCTGAAACCCTCTTCAGCTTTACATAAAGTAAAACTTGAAAATTTACTTCTGGAAACAACTAAATTTACGACAGAGTACACCTATAATCCGATTAAGATGGCGACTGCAACGGCAGCGATCGTACCTAATCGTTGGAACTCGGGTATTTCCGCGAATGTTCGTGGTTATCTATGTTACAATTATTAGAAAAACACACTGTATATTGGACAATACTATAAACAGTGATAAATATATAATATTTTGTATGTGCTCTCTATGAATGCTAGGATTTTCCTGTTAACCCTGGATAACTAAACCTTCGTCATTTTGACGACGCGCCTTTTGAAATATTCTCAGAACTCGTAAGTTACGCCCCTACCCGACCCCTCCTTTCCGATACCTTCCTCCCTGACCTTGTAGCGCTCAATGCCGGCTTAGCAACCGAGTAATGCGCATGCTAGTTGTCGTATGAAATTGAGCGTCGTCACCACGACGAACGTTTAGTATTGACGTTACTTTTTAGTTGTCCTTCAATTTTGAAGTTCTATTATTTTAGATACATTTTGTGAGTCAGTATTTGGTGTTAGTGTGTTTTCGGAACAATAAAACTCCAGAAAACCGCAAAAAGTTCATGAAAGAACTTTGTGTTCAACTGACCGAACCTTACATGTATGCGTTTGCAGACGACCTCACTACGTCGTAATATAAGAGCAATGATTGCTGAAAATCTTGGAATCCAAACATCCCAGGGGCACGAAAGATTTGTAATTTTTGTCCCTCATCAAAAAGGAGGATGACAACAAACTATTGCGGTCACTTTCATAGTGCCATCTGTGGCGAACACAGGGCAATGTGTTGCGTTCATTGCGATGAAAACTAAAAGTTTAGTGATCCACCTAAACATCATCTGGTATTTATATTTTATTTTTATGAATATTTTTCATTGAATTACATATTGTCAATGGTCAGCTGTGTGTGTATTTGTGAAAATAACGTGGACTAATTATGTAAGTTCAAGTTTGATAATTTTGTGTTTTTACTTTCAAGAACTGAAGAACGTTTAGTAAAACCGTGACGGTTTTTGTATTATCTTTAATTTTTTATAATAATTGCTGATATATTATTGTATTGACTGACAAAAAAGTGTTTGTTTGAATATAACCTCACTTTTATAGGTTTGTTTGTTTATTACCTTCATTAATTTGTATTGTGAATTCAGTAAACTATCACGATAACATGTCAGACCATGATTATTGCCGTGAGAACTTGCAATTGCAAAATGAAACTATGTCAACTTATGATAGCAATAGTTCGCTACTTAACATTGAACATAAAGATAAGGAAACAACTGCTAATAGTATTAGCATATGCCATATTACGGCATGTGCCCAAACCTCAAGCCAAACTTTAGTTCAAAACATTGATTGCAAAGGTGCAGAATCGCAACTGGTTACGAAAGGTAGCGACTGGCAGACTGTTCCTAGCAATAAAAGGAGCAATGTGAACTCTAACGATCATCATTCTAAAAAACCTCGCCAGGTGCTTCCAACCGTGACCTTTCAAACAAGAAACATTTTTGATCCTCTCAGCCAGATCCAGGATGAGGGTGAACTTAGTACTCCAACTTCGAAGGACACAAAACCTCCGCCCATTTTCTTGCCTGGGATCGCAAACATTAAGGATATGATGTTCTCTATAGAGTCAGTCATACCAAAGAATGAATATACATACAAATGTCTAGCTGGAAATAAGGTAAAAATTTGTCCAGTCTCTATTGACGCATATAGACAGCTAGTTCATCTGCTAGTGGGCCTCAAGGTTAACTTCCATACGTTTCAAATTAAACAGGATAGGGCTTATCGTGTGGTCCTGAAGAACATGCATTTCTCAACTGATATAAATGATATTAAAATGTCTATTGAGGAATTCGGACACAAGGTGCGAAATATCTCTAACATTAAAGACTATAAAACTAAGTCCCCACTGTCCATGTTTTTCATAGACTTAGAACCTAATCAGAACAATAAAGAAATATATAGCATTCAGTATCTATTGAATGCTAAAATCTTGTTTGAGCCTCCACGTAAAAAGTCTGATGTTGTACAGTGTAAGAGGTGTCAACAGTATGGCCATACCAGGGCTTATTGTAGATGTCCATATCGTTGCGTTAAGTGTGGTCAAAACCATGACACATTTTCATGTAGGAAACCTGTTTCTGATCCTCCTAAATGTGCATTGTGTGAGGGTAACCATCCAGCTAACTACAAAGGGTGTGTTGTCTATAAAGAAGTGAAAAACAAACTTTATCCTCCGTTGAGACAAAGAGCTCTAAAAGAAATAAGAGCAGAAAGTAAAGACAATTTGAAAGGAGGTTCTTCTAGCCCTCGTTTCAGTGATCCTGTCTTAACCAAGTCTTCCCCAGTACAGCAAGACCAAGATCATCATGCTTCCCCCCCACCTAGGGTGGACTCTTCATCTAAAAGGCGAAGTTCCTTAAGTTACGCGGACACCGTTAAACAAGTAAACAACAACAAAACTGACAGTAACCTGTCACAAACTATTCATCAGTTTTTAGATCGCTTTGAAAAGTTGTTTATTCAACAATCACAACAAATGGGTTCACTTCTGAATCTTTTAACAACGCTTGTGTCAAAATTAAAATGATGGATTCTTACATCAGGATTGCTCTTTGGAACGCCAATGGCTTGGTACAACACTATCGAGAAGTAACGTCTTTTCTATTACATCAAAAATTGGACATTTTTCTAATATCAGAAACACATTTTACGGAACGGTCCTTCTTCAAAATTCCAAACTATACCATCTATCATACTAACCATCCGAATCTTAGAGCACGTGGTGGAGCTGCTGTGTTAATAAAAAATAACATAAAGCACTTTGAACTACCTAAATTTCAACATGATTATTTACAAGCATCAAGTATTGTTGTTGTGACGGAAACTGGTCCTGTGACCGTTTCAGCTATTTATTGCCCTCCTCCTCATGTAATAAATAGAGCCCAGTTCAGGGAGTTTTTCAATTCTTTGGGTAATAGATTTCTTGTTGGAGGGGACTTTAATGCAAAGCATCCGAGTTGGGGCTCAAGATTGGCAACACCACGAGGCCGTGAACTTTTCAATATCATGATGGAACAACAGCTTACAAGTCTATCTACAGGTGAACCGACTTACTGGCCCACTGACAGGAATAAAATCCCTGATCTTTTGGACTTTTTTATTATAAAAGGAATATCAAATGAATATTTAACAATTTCCTCCTGCCTGGATCTCTCTTCCGACCACTCACCGGTAATATTGTCGCTTAGCTCACGGGCAAGCCCTCTTGAGAAACCTCCGTCACTCCTCAACAAAAATACAAACTTTCAGAAATTCAGAGAGGACATTAATGAGCAACTAAACCTTAAATATCCGTTGCAGTCAAATAGTGATGTGGAGGACGCAATTATTTATTTTAACACCATTATTCAAAATTCTGCTTGGAATGCCACATCCCAACACGATAAAGAAGGAGTTAAGTATAACAACCTACCTCTAGACATAAAAAGAACAATAGCTGAGAAAAGAAGGTTACGGAGAATTTGGCAAAATACAAGGAACCCTATGGACAAAACACGTTTTAACAGAGCGGCCAGAAAACTTAAGCAACTCATAATAGAAACCAAAAACAAGTGGTTTGAAGAGTACACAAATTCTCTTTCACCAATCGAATCAAGTGAATATTCCTTGTGGAAAGCAACTAAATATTTAAAAAGACCAATACAACATATTCCACCTATTAGAAACAACGATGGTTCGTGGGCAAAGAGCTCCAGTGAAAAGGCTAATGCATTTTCAGATCATTTTGCGGATGTTTTTAGGCCTTTTGACTCTGATCAGCAAAATGATGACGAGGAAATATTTTACTACCTGGAATCACCTACGCAGTTATCACTCCCGATTAAGCCGTTCACCCCTTCTGAAGTTCACAGCACGATACATAAGGAAATACATCCTAGAAAAGCACCAGGATATGATCTCATAACAGGAAGGGTACTCAAAGAACTTCCCAGAAAAGCGATTATGTTTATAACATTTATTTTCAACGCTGTTTTGCGTCTAGAGTACTTCCCTTGCCACTGGAAAATAGCCCAAATTGTCGTTGTTCCCAAGCCAGGTAAACCGCTTCATGACGTTTCTTCATATCGTCCCATAAGCTTACTTCCATTGCTTTCAAAGCTATTTGAGAAACTTTTTCTGAAGAGGATGCAACCAGTACTTGAAGACATAAACCTGATTCCCGACCATCAATTTGGGTTCCGAAAATGCCACTCTACTACTGAACAAGTTCACAGGGTTGTTAACATTGTCAGAGACTCGCTTGAAAAGAAGAAGTTTTGCTCTGCCGCTTTCATTGACGTCAAACAAGCTTTTGACAAGGTTTGGCATCCAGGACTACTCTACAAACTGAAACGCTCTCTTCCTCATTCTTATTTCAACATACTAAAATCTTACTTGACCCATCGATTTTTTCAAATTAAATATTTGGACGTCCATACAAATCTTTTTGAGATTAATTCAGGAGTTCCCCAAGGAAGTGTTCTAGGTCCAGTTCTCTATTCGATATTCACTGCCGACATTCCTACAGTACCAGAAACTACCATAGCTACATTTGCTGACGATACTGCTATTCTAGCTACTCATATGAATAATGTGCTTGCTTCACTTAACCTTCAAATTGGACTAAGTTGTCTTGAGCTGTGGCTTAAAAAATGGAGAATTAGAGTAAATGAAGCAAAATCACACCACATAACTTTCACGTTAAGACGAAACATATGCCCACAAGTGACCCTTAATGGCGTTTTATTGCCCCAGGTGGAAAGTGTGAAATACCTCGGTCTCCACCTTGACTCTAAACTCACGTGGAGATCACATGTATGGAATAAAAGGCTACAACTAAACTTAAAATTAAATAATCTTAACTGGATTTTGGGTTACAAATCAAAATTGTCTCTTGAAAACAAGCTCTTAATTTACAAAGTTATTTTAAAACCAATTTGGACATATGGATTGCAGCTTTGGGGTACTGCCAGTAATTCAAACATCGAAATTATACAGAGGTTCCAATCAAAGGTCTTGAGAAAAGTAACCCAAGCTCCTTGGTTCGTATCAAACAAGACACTGCATGATGATTTAAAATTACTCTCTGTCAAAGAGGAAATTCGCCGCTTCAGCAGTAAATATCTGACCAAACTAGAAAATCATCCCAACTACCTTGCTCTAAATTTACTTGACAACAGTGAAACAGTGAATAGACTTAAGCGTTGTTCAGTCCTGGATCTTCCTCTACGATTTGAACAATAACATTTTTGTGTCACCACTGGGTGACGCATAGTTCATGTCATTTCAGTTACATAATTTTTACTTATTGTTATCTTTTTAACAGATTGTAAAATAAATAAAGTTAAAGAAAAAAAAAATTACATATTGTAGTACTAAGTAACGTATTTGTAAAATAAAAGAAAATTAATTTTATATTTTTTTTTTCTTTTACCTCAGACATTGCATTTTAAGATTTACTAAAAAACATCAGTCAAATAATGACATTTAATGTATTGTTACAGAAGTAAAAATCATTAATATATAATAGAATACTATCTAAATCAATAACTCTATGATTTTCATTCGTTAAAATAAAAAAAAATACAAAAAGAAAAACTTATAAAAAAATAAATAAATTGCGTCGTCAAAATGAC